>RJWM01000051.1:0-85956 GCA_004363535.1 Dasyprocta punctata
AAAAAAAAAAAAAAAAAGATGGAGTTGAAGAAATTTGCTCTTGTTCTACTGTTTTATACTGATCTTGAAATTCATTAGTATCAATCTATACACAGCATCCTTTCTTTGCTGACCTGTTACCATCTCAAGAGCTTTTCTAACACTGAATTCTTATTTTACATGGTGTTGAGAACTTGTCTTCCTGATACTGTTGATTGATGATTCTGTGAGGATAGAGTGTGATTGACAATGCTTTTATGACTCCAATTTCCTTTAAATTTCATTTAGCAATTACTTTCATTTTGTATCACTCATATGAAAGGTGAATGAACCAAGAATAATTTGCACTCCCTTTTATACCCTAAAACTCTATCATCTTTAGCATTTCTTATTGACTGTAGTATATGACTACAGCTACAATATTAAACCTTGTATGCTTAGTTTTCCATTTTTGGAATGGCACGTAACAATGGAGCATAACAAAAACTTCTCTTTAAATTCTTGTTTCTTGAATTTTTATAGGTAATATATGAATTTCATGCCAAAAAAAAATGCAACCCTCAGTATAAATGGGTTAAGCCTTACTTCTTTTTATTTTCAGTGAAGGACTAACTAATGAACAACTTTCCCTGTTCATTATTCAAAATATTCAGACTAAGCACCTGCCAGTTAGTTCCACAGCACTATAAGTTCATTACCAGAACCAGTTTTGCTTTACCTCATTGGTCTGTTAGGCCTTTTTCAATATTTAAAGACTTGTTGTAGTTAGAGAATGCTTTGGTAACACACAAGAACGATGTCCAAAAGTATAATGTCAGCATGGAAAAGAAGAACCCAGGTCTCATAGAGGCTCTCTTACTACTGTGATGATTAGTGATGATTTGTCAACTTGATGGGCTCACCAGACTGGTAAAGCACACTTCCTGATGTGTCTGTAAGTGTCACGGGAATGTGGCCTTGTGGACTACATGTGGTCCTTAGCATCTTTCTGTCAGTCACTCTTCCTTTGTGCTCATCTCAACTGTCAGGAAATCAGCAGTTTTGTTCCACCACACTCCTCTGCAGTGATGTCTCTTCTTTGGAGTCAGTCAAACCTCTGAAACCATAAGTTACATTAAACCTCTCCTCCTTTAAACTGTGGATATTAAATATGTTGTTTCAGCAACAGGAAAGTTGACCAGTTCTACTAGGAATGGAAATGGTCTGAGGCAAGCTGTCTTGGCTTTCCAAGTCCATCACTAAGCAGGTAAGATCAAGTTTCTTTGTGTCCAAAGGGTCTCAAGATTCCCAGATTCACTTTTGGAATCTGTCATGGGTCCAGCATGAGAGCTCCCAACCTAATAGCCATCAGCAGACAAGGACCCCAATGATGAGGGGTTGTTGCTCCAGAATTCCAGCTATACAAGGTTGGTTAGAGAGCAGGGATCAGATGCACTGTGCACCAAATGAAGACCTGGACAAGTATCTAATTCAGTAAAGCATTATGTGTGGGAATGCAAGACAAAGTTCTAAACCAGACCCATGACAGATGTTTGGGCAGATGCCAGGATAGAAGTCTTCCTGATCCCTTATCTATAGTTGCACTTTCTGAGGCATCCATTAACTATAGCCTACCACAGTTCAACCCTTAGGTCACATCATCAAGGTTGAGAAGGATGGGTACAGGACCGTAAGTTGTTTTGAGACCGAGAAAGAGAACACATTACTGTAACTTTTATTATAATTTATTGTAATAGTTGCTGCTTTATTTTTAGTTAATTGTTTATCTCTTATTGTGCCTAATTTGAAAATCAAATTTTATCATAACAATGTACAGGGGGAAAGGGTATGCCTTATATAGATTCTGATACTATCCACCCTGAGGGTCTTGGAATCTATTCCACCAGATTGCAGGGTTGACTTTATTCTCAGTGAGAGTCGCTGGTAGGAGGTTTGCTGTGACCTGGCCTGAGTGAGTGCCAGAGCCAAAATCTATTCATACTGATGTAATGTAAGCACAAAAAACAAGATAGCCATCCGTCAGTATTGAAGGGACATTGGATCCAGGAATCCCACAGATACCAAAATCCACAGATGTTCAAATTCCTTATATAAAATTGTATAGTGTTTGTATTTAATCTGCATACATCCTCCTATAGACTTTAAATCATTTCCAAATTACTTGTAATGACCAATATATCATAAATGCTGCATAAATACTTGTTATGCTGTATTATTTAGGAAATAATAAAAAAGCAAAGTCAGTGTGTATTCAGTCCAGGTGCAAATTTTTAAAATATTTTTCATCTGAAATTGGTTGAATCTGTGGATAAAGAAGACCACTTGTACAAGACAGAGAAATTTGTAGACTCTCCTGTGTCTAAACTTAATTTTGTCACCTGCGAACTATGCTTGTTATATTACCATTCCAAGAAGAGTGTCTCATAGACAAATAATCTTTGTGTCCAGATATGGCATGGAGTAAGGCATTAATAATTGCATAACAATCTAGATACTCAATTCTACAGAAACAAATAGATTCATTGTCAAGCACATAGGTGGTAGAATGAGCAAAAGAATCCCCATTAATTGAAATTAAGTTAGCTGTATTAGTTTCCTAGGACTGCTAAAACAAATTAGCACAAACAAGATATCTTAAAACATCAGAAATTCATCCTCTCATAGTTCTGAAGACCAGTAGTTCAACATTAGGTATTGACAGGGTTGGGTCATTTTAGAAGCTCTAAAAGAGGTTCTCTTCCATGCTGGAAATCCTTGGCATAACTTAATTTATAGACTTATCACTCCAAATTCTTCTCTTGTCTTCAGGAAACCTTTTCCCTGTGTATTTTCCTGTCTTTCTATTCTCTTATAAAGACATTTAGCATTGAAGTTAGTGTCCACCCTAAATTTTAGATGATCTCACCTTGAGATTCTTAACCTAATTGCATTTCCAAAGTCCCTATGTTCAACTTATGCCACATTCACAGATACTGCAGGTTAAGGCTCAGACAACTTTTTGAGGAATACTACCAAGCATGCTAAAGTAACAAGTCCCTTTATCTCACTATATTCCCCCTCACAAAGGAAGAAAAAAAATTTGAAGCTTTTGAACAAAGGGAATTTATTTTCTAAAATTGAGGCATCTGGGAGGAAGATTTATTAGACTTGAAAATATTAAGAACTTTGAAACTAAAATTTTGGCTCCTATAAGCGATGCTGTGGGAACCTGCCAGATTTTAACAGCATCTGTCAGTTGTTTGCAGATGCGATTGATGGTATGAATTGCGATTGTTATTTAAGATATACTATTGGAGAGGGACTGGCTGAGGCAGAATCATGAGACTTCTGGTCTAGGCTTTATTTGGAGGTGACCACCTGACTGGGGAGTACTTATATTCAGTCCCCATATTTGGAGGGTAGTTAAAATAGCATTGCAGACAACATAAATGTGTCTAAAATGTCAGGATAGGAGAAACAGGGAAAAAAGTCAAGTTGGGTATCAAAATAGAAAATTTATTCAGTTCATGAGGAGGAGAATTTGGGAGAAGTGGCTGATGGGAGGATATTTTCCCAAAAAGTAGTGAAAGATATGGTTAGACATAACCTGCACACTGAGATTTATGCACTCAATGCTATTTGGTTTGTTTTGCAGAGACATCAGGATGAAATAGGAAAGAAAGAAAATAGGAGGAAAGAAGGAAGGGAGGGAAGGAGGGAGGGAGGAAGAAAGGAAGGAGAAGTGGAAGGAAGGATGGGAGGGAAATGGGAGGAGAGGGAAGGGAAAGGGAAGGAAAGGAGGGAGGAAGAAAGACCTGTTTTAGTAGGACTGCATGTTCTCTGAGGGAAGTTGAGCTTTAAAATGAGGAATAAGACTAGGGTTTATGATACTTGTTGTACACCTTCTGAGACATTTGCTTATATTAACAATAATACTATGCTCAATATTCTACCTTGATATTTTTCAGCGTTGCTTAAGATTTGCTATGAAAAGTACCACTAGAAATGTACTTTTAGGGGCAATTGTCCATGGCAGCATGGGGAGGTGGAGGAGAGCTGCTGTCCCTTTGATTGTTAATGCTCCTTCTAGTTGCTTGATTGTTTCAATTAAGATCCTCCAGAAAAACTTACAAGGAACAAGTCAAAATCAGCCAGTCATTCTAACTGTCTGTAGGTGACTATAGTAAATTTAACTGACTACAATGCTAACTTCTCTGCCCATAGGTGTTCCTAAAAACTTGCTTTTAAAAATATTCCATGTTTGAGTCCTGAGCATACTCAAGAATGCCTCCACCTTTACATTTAATAAGGAGTCTTTCCTATATGAATAGGTACAGTTTTACCCAGTAAAATTTCTTTGCTTTCTTTGTTAAGGAAACACTTCTTTGAAAATTATCTACACTGCTGGCCTTGTTTGCTGCAGGTAATAAACCTTTCTTCACTCTTTTACCCCCTGGTTGTGCTTTTGGCTTTGCACTCTCCTAAAGACAAAGGCATTATATGTGGTTAAATGAAGAGCATTTTTAAATATCATTTTGTATGATTCCTGCTTCCCCAAGAGTTGTTTGCTGTGGTCATAGCATATCCCACCCACCTCTGGATTTAGAGAATAGAACACAAAGCCCACAAAAACCTGAGCAGGCAGGATTAATGATCTGATCAATAATATAGTAAGATGAGAAGAAAAGTGTCTTGCCCTGTTACCCTGTCAGGGGGAGGGGACAGTAATTGTGGAGAATGTACTAAAAAATGTGTTCTTTTTTTTTTCTTTTTTAAACCTGTGTTCTTCAAAATGTGTTTCAGTTCAGAAATATGACCTTGCTTTTAGGATTTAAAAGAGACAGAGAGAGATCTGTCCAGAAGAGAGGTGTTTTATTTTTCCATTAGCTTCCATAAGAGGAAGGAAATGTGTGCCTTGCTCCCACCCCTCTCCCCAGGATTCTTAACCCACTCTGAACTCTGAAAGCTTCATCATTCTCTGGAGATCTGACTGCCTAGAATGGGAAAGAAACCTAAACTAAAGTTAAAAAGAAAACATTAAAAAGGTGATAGAAACTGTAAAGGACAGTGTAAACAATAAAAACCATTAAAGGTCAATTGGCAGAAACTGCCTGGCCACTGAAGCCTGCCGCACCTCCACAGTGGAAGTCACAGTGCAGTTACAGAGCACAGATCAGGGCTCAAAGTGACCGATGGGAAGATTCTCCTGGGCTCAGAGTCTCCTTGGATCCCTGCCAAGTGTCTCAACAGAAAATCCTTCCTTGTGCATGGTAGCTTCACCCTTCTTTATTGATGATTATTCAGGTAAAGTCCTTCTAATTTAGAGATGGTTGATTACACTGATCAACCAAAATAATTGGAAAATCAAAAATATGTTACTGATTAATCCTATTTCTTCTCTTTTGGAGGACTATAGACTTCTTTTTTTTTTTTTTAATTTTTGTTTTGAGATAAGATCTCACTAAGTCACTAAGTTGCCTAGGTTGGGTTTGAATTTGCAATCCTCTTGTCTCAGTCTCCCAAAGTAGGGTACAGGCTTTTTACGGATCCATTTGTATGTGATGTTAAATCAGAAAAGAATATAAAAAGAGTTAATGGCTGCTCATATTAGTCAGCTTTCCTGTTGTTTGGCATAATATGGGACACCCTCAAGTTAAAAGAGGAGAGATTTAACTTGACTCACATTTTAAGGGGATATAGCCTATGGTCAGCTGTCTCCAAAGCAGAAACATCAAGTTGGGAGAGCATGGTGGAACAAAGCTGCTTAGTTCATGACAGCTCGGAAGCAGAGTAGGAGACACCAGCTAAGACACAGGCGAGTGACCATATGTAGTACTCAAAGTCACGTCTCTGTGATCCACACAGAAACACCCAGAAGTGTACTTTACCAATCCCCAGGGTGAATGCCAACTCAATTGTGTTGGCATTCCACCCTAACCATCATACTGCTCTGTACAAATTTATAAACTAACTTGAGTGGAGAAAAATATTGCACATTTTAAGGAAAAACAGATTTCTTTTTCTCAGTGTAGTTCTTTTTAGAGAAAATAAGAGGTACACTAAATCTGCAAAGAAATCTTTTCACCTGAATTTGACCCACATTAGCCTCTGCTCATGAAGAATTCCAGGAATATGGAACTTGCCCTTTGACTGTCTTGAATAAACCCAACCTCAGTTTCAGTTTCAGAAAACAATTATTCACATATGTCCTTTTAATCTTTTTGCATACTCCTTCCTTGTTGCAGTTTGGGATTGGCTAATTTAAGTGGCAATAATATTAATTCACCCTGGTGAGCAAGGGAACAATGAAAACCTTACAGCAGTATTTATGTATTCCTATTTGTATTCAGGTGTGTGTGGGTCTGTGTGAGGCACACTGGAATAAGTAAGGAAGCATCACAATACTGAAGTGTGATAAAAATAACCCACATACATCTCCCCACAATGTAGGCACTAAAATCAGTTAGGAAATGTTTAATAAGAATTTTGTTCATTTGTTAATTCATTATCTTTTGTGTTATTTTGGTTTTCAAGGATTTTCTGAGAGTAGGAAATTATAGTTGCTATTCTTGCTGTACTTATGATTTTATCTTTAAGTAATATGAAAAGGAAAAGAAAAAGGAATGAAGTAATTAGCATAAAAAGAATAGAGATGGCTAATTATTATTCATTTGGCTGTAAGATTTATCTTTAAACTTTCCTCAAACTATTATTTGTATTGTGTGATGTTATCAGGGAAAACTCTGACATACTTTATTAAAAGAATTTTTTTTTATAACTTCAGTGTTTGAGCTTTGGGGAAAGGCTTTTCATTATGAACAAATTGTGAATATGTGTTAAAGCAAAACAAAATGGAAATTAAAATGACTTCATGAAGAAACACATATTCAAGTCTCCATGATAAATATTATGTGATATTTAATGATTTCTGTACAAAGCATGACAATTGCCACCGAAATGTGAGTGCTGCTGAACATACAGCTATTCTTTGCCTGACCCCTACTGTTCATAGCATGTAAATGTGGAATTGAAAATACCAAAGGAAAAGCGAGAGTTTCTGTGTTGTGGAATACATTATGTTTTGCTCATACCAAGAACAAAGACAAGGAAAAAAATTTGCCCTCAGTAAATTGGATAATTGATATAGGAACATAAATCTAGAAAGCAACAGATAATGTCAAGCATAGTCATGCTTGAAGTCAGAAACTTGAAGATGTTTTTCGGGGCCAGGGAGCATCATCTGATCTGTTTTGCGGAGCTCCACTTCATTCTGCATCACTTCATTGTCCTCAAATCTGTCCTACAAGTCTAGGAAGATAATGTGCGGGCTTTCAGATGTTTCCACCACAACTTGACCAGCAGCACCCTGAGCAGCAACACCACTGTTGGTCAACAAATAACCATGCTCTTGTTTTCCTGAGGCTGTGAGGACAAAAATTATGGCCCAGGGAGATCCAACAAGCCTAGCACAGGCCCAGAGAAGAACCCAGGTGCCTAGTCCAGTCCACTACAGGGACTGGCAGCCAATTCAGGAAGCACCCAGGATGCAGCAATGGGCTGATTGGAAGGAACACAGGAAAGTTTCAAGATGAAAGAGCAAAATACAATGTCAGACCTCCAGCCCACACAGAACAAGTTCAGGAGACACAGACATAGTAGAAATTAGAATTCACACACCTGAAATTTCTGAAAAGATAACTGACATAAAGAAGCAACTTAGTCCTTATATTGTTTGGTTAATTTTACATGCCTATGACTGATGGTCTAGACAGGTAATTTGAAGACAAGAGGCATTATGGTAGCCATTGTTAATTTCCTATTATCTTAATTTGAGCTCCTGAATCATTTTCATTGTTTTGCTGTGTTTGATTTTATTTTGTTTTCTTTCTGTTTGTCTGTTTGCTTGTTTGTTTGATTTTATTATGTCTGATGGTATGGTAAGTTATTTTGAAGATAATAAGATATATTACGGTAGACATTGTTCATTTCCCATTATCTTGTTTTGAAGTCCTCTCTTTCATTGCTTTGTTTTGATTGGTTTTGTTTGGTTTGGTTTGGTTTGGTTTGGTTTGGTTTGGTTTGGCTTGGTTTTATTCTCTTTAGAATAAAATTGAAAAAACAAAAAGGAAGAAAAAAAAGTTTAAGAGTCAGGCTTTCTGTCACTGTGACCAGAGATAATTAACCAAGAAAGAGTAAATGTTTGTTTTGGTTCTTGGTTTTAATCATTGGTTGATTGGTCTTGTGCCTGGGGCCTGTGGTCAGGCAACACATCATGGCAGAACCAAGGAAAAGAGGAAGTTGATCACCTCCTGGGAACTGGCAAGCAAGCAAAGAGACAAAGGAGCTGAGCTCCTAATATTACCTTCAAGGGCAGCCCCCAGTGACCCTATTTCCTTCCACTAGGCTCCACCTCCTAAGGGTTTTACCATCTCCCAATAGTGCCACAGTGTCAGGACTAATCCTTTAGTTCGTGAATCTTTGGGCGATATTTAAAATCCAAACTATATCAGATATACAAAGTGCTAGGCAAGGACACAGACAGGCATATCATTCAATTTTGGGGCAATCCTTTATCATACTTTTCTACTTTCCTAACAGTGAACTGAAGAAGTCTACAAAGATTTCCTTTTTGAGATAAAGCAGTTTATAATTCCACCAATTAAAAGTTCATCACCATTTTCTTTAGTTATGGATAGTTTCATCTTATAGTTAGAAACCTTGTGAGGGTTTGCATGGACTGTCCCACTATGTGAAATCATTAACTCTGCATTTATATTTTGTCCATGATTTCAAAAACAGAAAGAGAAAAATAGACTTCATTGCTTTTCCTCACTTATTTCTTTAGGAATTTTTGTTGATTATTTTTCCAATAAAAGAAGTATTTATTTATTTACTTCTTGTTTATTCATTTTAATCTCTTGGCCACTTTAAACTATACACCACTCTCCATTTCATTTTCCAAATGGGAATTCTCAAAACATTCTTTACTCAAATATTAATCCTATTTTCTGGACCCTGGATTCAGTCAGTTCATGGATAATTTCCCTAAAATGTTTTTTATATTTAAATCTTCAAACTCTCAACTTTGTTTCTGAATTAAAAAGAGAATTTGTCTAATAAATTTCCTGAATTGTAAGCCAGGAATAGTCCCTCAGGTATTTTAAGATACTTTAGTTGTTTCAGGTATGATCAACTATATGGTGAACACTGCTGAAGAATGCTGTCCAATTGAAAGGCAGGCTCAGGTTGTAAAAAAAAAAAAAAAAAAAAAAAAAAACAATGTGTCTTCATCTCATCCATCAGATCTGTTTTCATGCAACATCTGACTCCTTCCCAAAGTCCAAATGATCACTGAAGGAAGCTATTTTGAGTTGAGTCAGGACATCAAGGCAGCTGCAACAGCATTAGTGTACGGGTTTGATCCTGTGTCCTCCCCCACCAAAGTCTCATGCAATTGTGGCATGGACAGGACTGAGTCTGGCATTTATGATTGGTTTGTTGTCTGATGCTGGGATTGGTGATGTGAGTGTTGCACCAACCCAGGGGTGGAGCTGACATACAGTGTAAGGGCAGGAGGAACGTGTGTCTTCTCTCTCTCTCTCTCCTGCTGATTCACCTTGCTGTTTGCAGCAGCCATGAATGGTAGTTCCACCGTGCCACGCTGCCGTACAGCCAACTGAGTATGGACTGAAACCCCCGAGAACTGTAAAAAATAAACTTTTCCTTTCCTAATTTTGGGCATCAGGTATTTTGTCTCAGCAATGAGTGACAAGTAACTAAGACAATGAATAAAAACACTATTAATAAAGGAAAACCAGAGCTGTTTCAGCAAGTGTCAAGAATCATGGGATAAGTGTGTTGAAGTGAAGGGCACTATTTGTTGGGGGGGAGTAACAAGTCTTTTATTGCAATTAATTATTTTTAAAAGTTTAAACATTCACCATGTTTTTTTAGTCACATTTCATATCCAGAATCCCAATTTTTACACAATTATTCACTGGGAATATTGATACGTAAAGACAGTTATGCTTGGAAATGGCATCAATGTTCATCTCTGTTCTCTTGCACCTCTATCAACCAGACCGAGTGTTGTGAATATCAAAGCTCTTTTTAGAGATAATGGAAATAGCTTTTAGTAAAATCCTTCAAGTATTTTGAAGAACATTTGTACATTTAAATGTGTGTTAGTTAGACCTCTCCTTATATTTAGAAGTCTACCAGGCTCAAAAGAAGTAAATAGGGGCTGGGGATATAGCTCAGCAGCACAGTGCCTGCCTGGCAAGTATGAGGTCCTGAGGTGGATTTTCAGTATCAAAAAAAAAAAAAAAAAAAAAAAAGCAAAAGAAGCAGGTATGTGTTAAGGGCAATCATTTCCAAGAGTAGCCCTACTTCTTGAATGACAAATCATAGTGGCCTCTTGTCTCAGAGCAACTGCGACTCCTTCTGCCTGGCCCTCTGGGCTTCTAGATCACAGCCTGCTCTCAAAGTCTATGCTCCTGTACTGATTTTCTGAGCCCCTGCAATAGTATTTTGATAAATCTCTCTTTTTGTTAAGAGGTTGTTTCTATTAATTTCATCTAAAAATGCCACCAAATACTGAACTTGTTTCTAAAATATGACTTGGATAAAACATTCTCCTAAGGGAATAGAGGCAATTTAGAATGAGTCATGTGCCTAAAATAAAGAAAAAAGCAATGAAATTGCCAACATATCCAGATGGGAATCTAGAAAGCCCAAAAATGGACACAAAAATACTAATTAGATTATCATCTATGGTCATTGAAGATCATTTCTTTTTAGAGTAAATCTTTGGATGGTTGGAACACTGTTCACACGGAGTTCAAAGAATTCAGAACCTGAGGCTATCAAAGTTGAGCAGTTGCATTTAAGTAAAAGCAAAGAGAACACAGTTATCTTCATAAATATCAGGTAGCCACATGGTATTCACATGCTCTTAGCACAGTACTTTTGGTGGTGGTTAATTGAGCATCATAGGTAGGTAAGTACCTCAATAAGGCCCCTTTTTGCTTACATGCAGAAAAAATAGTTCTAGGAAACAAAAGCCTCTCTTCAGTGACAAGAGAGAATTATAATCCCCTTGAATTGCTAGATCTTAATTAGCTCATACACAAAGAGCTCCATGAATAAAGAGGAGACTGGATACTATTCAGGAAGAACTCTGCAGCCAGTGGGCTTAGATTTGTTCTCTACAACCAGCAGGGCCAGCACCAACATCTGCATGATAGCAGGGACCTTATATACAAGCATGGTACTGTCCACAGCGTTGTTTCTAGTAACTTGTCTTTATAATGAGAAAAGTAAAGCATGGGCTAATGCCTTGTTGTGGAATTTACATGTGTCCTCATTATCCAAAAGTAGGTGACTTTATAGAACACTGGAATGACCTGTTAAATCCTCAGTTACACACTAGCTGTAGTTTTGATTGTTGGAGTTTCTCTCATAGTATACAGGGAATTATCTGAATTGATGAGTATTGTGTAGCAATATAATGCCTTCTTTATATTCAAAATGCCCTGGTATAGAAGTCAAGGGGTGGAAGAGGAGGCTGTAACACTCAGGCTTACACCTAATCACCCATTCAAAAAATGTTTGCCTTCCATGCCAAAGACTGGGCTATGTTGATCTAGAGAGCTTAGTGCTTATTCTGCTTGTCTATTTCTGCATGAAAAAACTCCCCAAACACTTAGTGGGTTTTGAAAAATCAATAACAGTTCTTATTCTCATAAATATGCAAATCGAACATGGCTTAACAGGAACAGTATCCCCCAAGGTGGGCCCAAGGACCAAGGGCAGGAATCTGAAGTTTCACTCACTCACATGTCTAAATCTCAGTGGGAATGACTCAATCAGCTGAGGGCTGGAAAAGCTGGGACCCTGGAGCATCTCTATCTCTACATGTTCTCTCCACAAGCTCATTGGTGTATGCTGACATCGGGGTAGAGGGACCTCTGTGTGTCAGCTCAGGGCTCCGAATCATATATTGCAAGAAAAAGAACCAGATGAAACTAATGCCATCTTTCATGAGCACGTCTCAGAAATCACACACCATCACTTTGCTTGTAGTCAGGCCCCACTTGGATTACGGGAAGAAATCATCAACACCCACTTCTGAATAAAAGAACAGCAAAGTCACAAACTTAGAACAGCATGTGGAAGGGGAATATTAATGTCACCATTTTTGAAAACCCACTCTGTGAAATATCCGGTCTGGCGGGCTTCTTCCAAGGACACCACGTGTTTTCACCAGATGAGCAATTAAAACCGACATCACCTAGGCATTTTAAGGTCCTCACCCCACAGAAAATCTGACTGTTAGAGGAGATAGCAATTGCCTTGAGTAAAACCCTGAACAACATAGGGAAATTGGGTGGCTACTGTACTCTGAGGACAGGAAAAATATGAAGGAGGTCCGGGGCATCCCTTGGTTCAAGATGCAAGCAGCAGGGCTACAAGGCTAACACTAAGCTAAGATACCTCAAGAATGAAACTTTAGATCACTTCACCATGAAAAAGCTTAGATTAGCTGAGGTATAGACTGGGAACAACAGGAACACTGAATGACTAATAGAAAAAGGAAGTAAAAACAATTAGCAGCGGCTTGCTGACAAATTATTTAGGAAAAAGGACTATCCTTTTCTCCTTCATTTTCTTCCCTTTTATGTCACAAACTTGTGACATAAAATAATTACTTTCCACTTTTCTCAGTCTTTCAAAGAAAGATGCATTACATATAGCTAACTATTAAATTTTGCCCATGATCAGATAATTTCCTGGAATCACTCAGACCTCTGTGTGGAAACTGACTAGAATATAGATCATCTGCCATTAATTGCATGAGAAATAATCTTACTCTGTTAGATGAAAATAGGCTTTAACGAATAAATATACAAAGATAGTGTGTATGGATGATGGAAAATGTGAGTCCTGTGGTAGCTACTGGTCATTTTCTGACACCTTCATTCTTCCTTACATCTCATAATTTCATCAGGGATCATTTTTACTTACATTTTCCTGTAGGTCTGCCAGGGTAGTCTTTTAAGATATTTTTTATGGATATTTAAAGATTTTTCTTTGATTTTAATTTTTTTTCTGTTTTTATTACAGTGTAGCTTGATATATGTTTTAGCTTTGTATCACTGTAGCAAATACATAAGCAGAGAAAAGGTTTACCTTGATTTATGGCTTCAGAGGTTGCATTAATTGGTCCTGTTGCTTTGGTCCTGTGGCAGGGCAGCACATCCTGACAGCATGGTGAAACAAAACAAATCCCATCATAGTTGGAACACAAAAGAAAAAAAGGAAAAGGAAAGGGATAGAGTCCCACTATTCACTTCAAAGGCACAACTCCAATAATTTAAAAACTTCCCAGTAGGCTTAACTTTTAATGCTCCCACTACTGTCCAAGAGTGCCACTCTTGAGACCAACCCTCTACCATGTGAGCCTTTGCGGGGCACTTAGGATCCAAGCTATAACAGTATGGATTTATTTTTGTATATCCTATGTAGGATTTCTGATTGTTTTTAATTCATGGATTGATTCTAGAAAACTGACACATTTTTCAACTATTGCTTCTATCCATTCTTTATTTCTTTATTTTTGGGGCTCATGTATGTATTTCCACTGTAATGTCTATACAAATGAGGTAGCTGAGTGTTTAGCTTGTTTCTCACTTATCAATTTCTCAAAGAATTTGTCTCAGTTTCAATTAACTGTAACAGTGCTGTAAGTAGATGTTTTTCATATTTTTCTACTTTACTTAGGGGTTAATCTAGGCAGATTACTCCAAGGAACCAGGATATTCTTCTCCACTTTTTTACTATTATTTATTACTATTTTTGTTCTTATACTTTTTTTAGTAATGAAATCATGAGTGTGTCTGTAATACAAAACTATGAAGAAAACTTGTATATTTATTCCTTGGTTTTCTTATGTAGAACAGTTTCAACTTTCCATATTTTAATGTCTGATTACTCCTTCACCAATAATATTTATATTTTATATAACTTGCTAAAACTTTCTTAGGATGGCAAAAGTTTTAAAGTTACTCTGAGAAAAATTGAAATTTACTTCACCTTTGAAAACCAATAAAAGAAGTCCTAAAAGGAATCCAAATTTTCTTGTGAAGGAATTTAGGATCTTATTTTAAAGAGGCAACTTCTGTGAAAATGGACAGGAATGCTCCAGAATGACCATGAGAGATGAGGCAATGAACACAAAGTCCACTGATAGCATAGGCAATACCGTCCAAACCCACGTTCTTGCCACCAAGCAGTTCCACTTGACTACCTGTAAGTGATAGGCCTGGAGTGTGGAACAGAGAGAGAGAGAAGCATTCCCACAATAGTAATCTCAAAGAGGTCAGGGGAGTAGAAATTTATTCTTCAATTTTTTCACTCTTCTCAAAGAAATAATGTACTCTCTAAATTTTGTATTCTTTAGCCGACTTTATTAAAATATAATTTATATTCAATAAAATGAATACATTTAAATGTACAATTTGAAAACTGAAAACAATACTTTATTAATGAATTTATCATTGCAGTCAAGATATAAAACATTCCAGCAGCCCAAACAGTTACTTGTGCTCTTTTGCAGTCAATCCCTCCCCATTCCAGGCTGTAGGCAAGTACTACATTGTTTTATGTTGACAGAAATTAATTTCAAATTAGAATTTAAATACTACATGAGATATAATTACAGCCACTTTGGTGAAGACTGGTAGAAATGTGATAACACACAGCTACGAAACCTAGTTTAAAATCCTAAATAACTCTTGAGTGTGTTCTCTGTCAATACTATTGAAAGTGCCAGACCAAAAGTCATGTCCATTTTAGGCTACATAAATGATTTGCAAAGACAAGCGTAGAAGTCTTACTATCAATTTGACAGTATTGCACTATCATGATTTCAGTTCTTTGAAGTTTAGGCTCACTATATTTTACAGAAGTACTGCTCAACAAACGAGTGCAAAAAAAACCTAAAAATTAAACTTTTATCGCAGACAATCAGAGAAACACTTTCCATATGCATTCTCCATCTCCCCCTCCTTTCAGTAGTTTGACTTTCCTCCTTCTGTTTTTAAATTATGTCATTTAAAGGATAATGCATTTATTCACTTAACATGATCAGACTCATAAGCTTAAGTATTGTATAACTCCTCTTATATGAGAAAACCAACTATAAATAATTTAAAGAGCAAATGAATAGATAGATACACAACAGGATATAGGGAAATAGATCTTTGGTTAATGGAAAAGAGATCTTGAGATGGTGGTGGTAAAGGAAAGGAGAAAAAAAGAATTAATATACCTTATGTACATGTACTTAGCTCTACAATGAATGGAATCACTGTGCACTACAAATATACACTAATAAAATAAATAAGCTTTTAAACCAAAATAAGAAGTGATAGGAATGTATGTCAGTGTAGGGGGCTTGGGTTCAATCCCTAGAATCACAAAAAATAAAATAAAAATAATCTGTTTCCAAAAGATGATACAGTGAATAATAGAGCAGGAACTGTATGTCAAGATTTTATACAATTCAGAAGAAAAGTCCTTAAAGACTCATCTAAATTTAACCAGAATCAAGTGCCAAAGCAGGACAAGTAGTCACTTACAGAAAACAGCTGAGGAACTGTTGCTTCTCATTAGTTGACTTAGGGTAATGGACCAAGAAGCCATTAGTTTGACTAATGGTAATGGGCCCTGAGATGAGTGATTTAGTGAAAATGTCTCAGATGTTTTCATTCTAAGAAATGCTCATGAGGTAAAAATGGTATATGTGCTTTCTTTTTAATTAATGGTGAATAAATCATTGAAGTAAAAGCAATAAATAAGAACATTTTTTAGTAATGACAATATTCTTAAAAATTTTTAATTTTTATTTTTATCAGTACTCGTTTGTACTACAAAATGATTACATTCACCATGGGAGTTAGCACATGTACCTGACACATTTTAATTCAATTTTCTCCATCCTACAAAATAATGTTTTAGGGCTGTCATCTCCATTGGGAGCTAGTACCAAGCACAGGACAGGAGAAGCAGCCAGTCACACCCACAATGGGACAGCTAGCCACTATCAGGAGAGTCTTGGTGTAGCTGTGTGTGTCTGGAGAAGCCCACCCCACACCCTACCACCCCTCTAGAAACCTAGGTTAGGAGAAATCCAGGTGTCTGGTCTATTCCCCTACACCATGGTTGGGAAGCCAATGTGGAATACACATTGTGGAATACACCTGGGACTCCAACCAGCTCATCTGGAGAAACCCCAGAAAATGTCAAGATGAAGGAGCAAAGGGCAATCTCAGACCTACAGCCCACAGAAAACAACTCTAGGAGACATAGACATGGAAGAATATGGAAGTTGCACACCTGAAATTTCTGAAAGGAGAGCAACTACAGTAAAGAAAGAACTTCATGAGGCTATAAAAGTAATCAGATCAAAAATAATATCTCAGGTAAAGGAAGAAATGACAAACATGATGAAAGAATTACTGAGCATATCAAGGAAAACATACATAAAGAAGATGTGTATATGAAAATGATAGAAACCTTGGATGAACAATATAGGAAAAAAGTACAATGCATGAAACAGATTAAAAGAGATATTCAGGACATTAAAAAGTCTACTGAAAGGTGGCAAAACTGCTATGAAGAAACTGAAGATAGACTTTCAGATCTTGAAGACAGAATTGCGGCTCACAATTGCAAAAGGAAGGATCTCTCAGAAATAACAAGAAACCAGGAAGTAACAATTCAATGGCTGCAAGATGACCCAAGGAAAAATAATTTAAGACTGATACAAGTCAGCAAAAAAGCAGTCAACACAAATAACATAAAAAAAAAAACTATTTACAGAAGTAATAGTAGAAAATTTCACAAGCATGGAAAAAGGACCTGACATTCAGATAAGTGAGGCATATAGAATTCCAACTAGCCATACCAAAATAAGTCTACACTTAGATGTATAATAATCAAGATCCTAGAAATTCAGCACAAGAACAGAATGTTAAAAAGTGTTAGAGAAAAGAAACAGATCACCTATAAAGGAAAACCAACTAGAATCACGGCAGACTTCTCCAGACAAAACATCAAGTCAAGAAGATATTGGAGTGAAGCATTTCAAGTCCTGAAAGAAAACAACTTCCAACCCAGATTGACATACTCTATAAAACTATCTTTCAAAACTGATGGAAAAACAAGATACTTCCATGATAAAGAACAATTGAAGGAATTCATGACTATCAAACCAATCCCACAGAGAGTGCTAGAGGATGTTCTAAAGAGAGATAAAGATGACCACAGTTGCAGGAACAGCAGTAGAGGAAGATCACCAAACAAGGTAGGCAATGGAATGAAGGGGAAAAGTGGAGGGCCAACAGCAGGAGGATAGCATGGCAGAGACAAACCAATGTATGCTGGTTGTAACCATTAATGTAGATGGCCTCAATTCACCAATAAAAAGAAACAAGGGAAGAGTGGATCAGGAGATAGAATCCATCAATATGTTGTATACAAGCAACACGCACTTGACTCGAAAGGAAATTCATGGACTGATGGTCAGAGAGAAGACAATGCTCCATGTGACAAGGCCTCAGGAAAAGGCAGGAGTAACTTACCCATCAACCACAGAATAGATAAGAAAGATGTATTTTTATACAATGGAAAGCTACTCAGCTATAAAAATGGGTAATCTCGAGGCTCTTGTAGGTAAATGGATGCAACTTGAGATCATGCTCATGGATGAAATGGTTCAGACTTACATGGGTGAATATTGTGTTGTCTGCCTATTACAAAAACTGAAGGAATCTGTGGGATCCAAAATGTACAATAGATATTCCATAAATCAAAGTGGAGGAAACCTCTAAAAAGGGAAGGTGGCAGTCACTTTTAATTTCCTACTATCTTGTTTTGAAGTCCCATATCATTTTCAGTGTTTTGTTTGGTTTGATTTTATTCTGTCTTGTTTGATTTTGTTATGTCTGATTGTATAGGCAGTTATTTTGAAGATAACAAGAGGCATTATGGTAGCCAGTGTTGATTTTATATTGCCTTCTTTTAAAGTCCTGTATCACATTATTTGCTTTGTTGTGATTGACTTTATTCTGTTTCATTTGTTTGGTTTTATTCTCCTTAAAATAAAAATTTTAAAAATGTTCTAATAGTATTGGCAAACGCACATAAAATTTTTTGTATGACAGGCACTGTTCAAAATGTTTGACACATATTATTCCATTTAACCTTCATGCCAACACTTCCCAGTAATTATTTATTTTAATTTAAGAGAAAAAAGACACATATAAGAAAGACAAAATGCAAAAGAGAAAAACAAATGACAACAGCAAATCTACAGCAGTAACATTACAGGTTTACAAAACAAGATGATAGGAAGTTAACAATGGTTGCAATATTGTGTATCATTACTTCAACATGGTTGTTTACATTAACAGATATAGACATGTAAAATTGATCTAATCATATGAGTATTAACTGATCTTTCTCAATAACTAATACATTCAGCAGTATGTTCGTTTTAGTTATCTTACATATACATATATACAGATTTTTATCTTTTTCCTTTTCCCTTCCTTCTTTCTTCCTTTTATATTTACCAATTACCTTTGCTCTTTGAGCAGTTCCTTACCCTTACAAGCATTTATTGTAGATTTTGGATCATATATACTGTTTCAGTTTCTTATACTAGGGAGACAATATGGTATTTAAACACGTGAGTTTCATTTATCTCACTTATGAGTATGGTCTCAACTCATTAAAGTCTCAATGCAATCTTTCTTGATAGCAGAGTAGCACTCCATTGTATAAAAATACCACATCTTTTTTATCCATTCATTGATTGATGGGCACTTGGGTTGCTTCCAAGATTTGGCTATTACAAATTGGGTTGTTATAAACATGGATGTACAAATATCACTATGGTATGATGTTTTCAGTTCTTCTGAGAAAATGCCCAGAAGTGGGATAGCAGGGTCAAATGCAATCTCCAATCCTAGCTTCTTGAGGAATCTCCACACTGATTTCTACAGTGGTTGCACCAGTCTACACTCCCACCAACAGTGGAGAAGAGTTCCTTTTTCCCCATAGCCCTGCAGCATTCATTATTGGGTGATTTTTTAATCTTGGCCATTCTTTCTGGAATGAGATGGAATCTCAGTGTTGTTTTAATTTGCATTTCCCACATGACCATTGATGTTGAACATTTTTTTCACATATATTTATTTGTCATTTGTATTTCTTTCTCTGAGAAGTGTGTATTCATCTCAGATGTCCATTTTTGGATTGGGTCCTTGAATTTTGGGGGCCTAATTCCTTTTAATTCTTTATATGTTTTAGATAGAAGTCCTTTGTCTGATGGACAGTTAGCTAAGATATTTTCCCAGTTCGTGGGTTTTCTTTCACTCCTTTGGAGATTTCCTTTCACATGCGAAAACTTTTTAGTAAGAGGAGATTCCAGGTGTTGATTCTGGAAAGTGTTTCTCGTGCAATTTGATTTTTGTTCATGAACCCTCTGCCTACTCCTATGTCATCAAGATTTTTACCTACTTTGTCTTCCAGCAAGTTTAGTGTCTCTGTTTTAATATTCAGATCTTTGACCCATTTTGACTTTATTTTAGCGCATGGTGATAGACATGGATCTAGTTTTAGTTTACAGCATATGGAAAGCCAGTTTTTCTAGCACCATTTGTTAAAGAGACTGTCTTTCTTCCAATGCCCATGTTTGGCCCCTTTGTCAAAGGTGAAGTGGCTAAGTGTGTTTGTAGTTGTTGCTGTATCTTCTAATCTATTCCATTGATCTTTAGGTCTGTTCTGATTCTAGTACCATGCTGATTTTATCACATTAGCTTTGTAATATAGTTTCAAGTCAGGGATTATGATGCGTTCTGCCTTACCTTTGTTGCCCAGAATTTTCTTTGCTATTCTAGGACTCTTCTGGTTCCAGATGAATTTTAGGAATGCTTTCTCTAGTTCTGTGAGGTAGGCAAGTGGTATTTTGATTGGGAATGCATTAAATTTGCATAATGATTTTGAGAGAATGGCCATTTTCAGGATGTCTGATCTTCCTAGCCATGAACAGGGAATATCTTTCAATTTTCTGAAATCTTCATTGATTTATTTTTAGAGTAATGTAATTTTCACTGCATAGACCTTTTATTTCCTTTGTTAGATTGCTTCCTAAGTATTTCATTTTTGGGGGATGTTATAGTGAAGGGTGTGGTTTCCCTTATTTCTCTCTCAGCGTCTTTTTTGTTTGTGTACAGGAATGCTATTGATTTTTGAGTATTAACCTTGTATCCAGCAACATTACTGAATTTGGTTATTACATCTAGAAGTCTTTCAATGGATTTTTGGGGGTCTTCTATGTATAGTATCATATCATGTGCAAAGAGCGATAATTTTACTTCTTTGTTTCCTATCCTTATTCCCTTTATTTCTTTCTCTTCTCTAATTGCTCTGGCTAATATTTCCAGAACTCTATTGAATAGGAGTGGTGATAATGGACATCCTTGTCTTGTTCCTGATTTCAGGTTGAAAGTTTTCAGTTTTTGTCCATTTAGTAAGATGCTAGCTGTCGGTTTATGACATATGGCTTTTAACAGGTTGAGTTAGAAACCATCAATTCCAATTTTCTGTAGGGTTTTTATCATGAATGAGTGTTGGGTTTTGTTGAAAGCTTTTTCTGAATCTATTGAGACGATCATGTGATTCTTGTCCTTGGCCCTGTTGATATGGTGTATTACATTTATTGATTTGTATATGTTGAACCATCCCTGCATTCCCGGGATGAATTCCAATTGATCATGGTGTATAATCTTCCTGATAACTTGCTGTATTCTATTTGCCAGTATTTTATTGAGGATTTTTTACATCTATGTTCATTAGGGTGATTGACCTGTAGTTTTCTTTTTCGGTTGGGTCTTTCTCTGATTTTGGTATCAAGGTAATACTTGCTTCCAGGAATGAGCTAGGGAGACTTGTTTCCCTTTCAATTTCATTGAAGAGTTTGAGGAGTGTTGGCATTAAGTTGTTCCTAAATTTGTTGTAGAATTCAGCAGTGAATCCCTCAGGACCTGGGCTTTTCTTTGTTGGTAAGTTTCTAATGACATTTTCAATTTCATTAGCTGAAATTGGGTTATTCAGCAGTTTTACATCTTTTTGATTCAGCTTTGGTAATTCATAGGTTCCTAGGAATCTGTCCACTTCTTCTGTGTTATTGAATCTATTTGAGCAAAGATTTTCAAAGTAGGTGTTGATGATCTTAATGTATTTCCATAGTGTCTGTAATGACTTTACCCTTTTCATTTCTTATCGCATGAATCCAAGTTTTTTCTTTCCTCTTCTTGACAAGGTTGGCTAGGGGTTTATCAATTTTATTTAATCTTTCAAAGAGCCAACTCTTGGATTCATTGATTTTTTGTATTGTTTTCTTAGTTTCAATTGCATTAATTTCTGCTTTGATCTTGATAATTTCCTCCCTTCTTTGGGCTTTGCACTTGACTTTCTCTTGTTTTTCTAGAAGTTTGAGGTGCATCATTAGGTTATGTGTGTTCTTTCCATTTTTCTGATGTGGGAGTTTAGTGCTATAAATTTCCCTCAGAGAACTGCTTTCATTGTATCCCAAGGTTCCAGTAATTTGAATTTTTATTCAATTGTAGATATTGTTTAATTTCTTCTGTGACCCATTGATTGTTTAGAAGAGTATTATTTAATTTCCAAGTGTTTATGGGGCTCATGTGTTTATGGAGTTCTTGTGGGTTTTTTGTCATTCATTTACAATTTTATTGCATGATAGTCAGATAATATGCATGGAATTCTTTCAGTTCCTTTGCATTTACTTAAGCATGTTCTGTGGACCAGTATATGATCTATTTTAGAGAATGACCCATGTGCAGCTGAGAAGAATGTGTATTCTGATGTTAATGGGTGGAACACTCAGTACACATGTACTAGATTCATTTGTTTATGGTTTTGATTCAGTTCTGTTATTTCTCTGCTGATTTTTTGTTTGGTTGATCTGTCTCTCTGTGACACTGGGATGTTAAGTTCCCCCATTTTAACTGTATTATTGTGTATTTTGTTTTTCATGTCTACTAAGAATTGTCTTACATAGTTGGGTGCTCCCATATTCAGTGCATATATATTTATGACTGTAATCTCTTCCTCTTGAAGTTTTCCCCTAACAAGGATATAGTGACCTTCTTTATCTCTTTTGATCATTCTTGGTTTGAAGTTCACGTTGTCTGCAAGCATAATAGCTACCCCTGCTTTTTTCTGGGTTCCTGTTGCATGGAGTATTGTTTTCCAGCCTTTGATTTTCAGTCCGTGAGTTTCCTATTGAGTGAAATATTTCTTGTACACAGCATATTGTTGGATTTTGCTTTTTAACCCACTCTGCCAGTCTGTTTCTTTTTATTTGTGAGTTGAGACCATTTACACTGATTGATATAAGTGATATGTACTGACTCATCCCTGTCATGATATCTTTCTGTTGTTGGTTTTCTACATTTTCTGTTTAATTATTTGCCTTGCTCAGTGGTTTCCTTTTGTTGTTGTTCTTAGGATTGTAGCTATCTTTGTCTCTTTCTAGAGTGTCTTTCAATACTCTTTGTAGTGTTGGTTTGGTGGCCATAAATTTCTTCAATTGTTCTTTGACATGGAAGTATCTCATTTCTCCATCAATTTTTAAAGATAGTTTTGCAGGATATGTCAATCTGGGTTGAAAGTTGTTTTCTTTCAGAATTTGAAATACTTCTTTCCAAGCTCTCCTTGACTTCAAGGTTTGTGTTGAGAAGTCTGTAGTGATTCTGATAGGCTTTCCCTCATAGGTGATCTATTTCTTTATTCTGACAACTTTTAGTATTTTGTTCTTGTGCTTTATTTCAGATACTCTAATTATTATATGTCTGAGTGAAGGTTTATTTTAGTTATGGTTAACTGTGGTTCTGTATGCCTCACTTACCTGTATATCAGATTCTCTTCCCATGTTTGGAAAATTTTCTGCTATTATTCCTGCAATTAGTCTTTGCAGGTCATTAGAATTGATCCCTGCTTTTTCACTGATGCCTATTAATCTTATGTTATTTCTCTTGGCATCATCTTTCAGCTGTTGAATTGTTGTTTCTTGGTTCCTTGTGATTTTTAAGAGATCTTTTCTTTCATGATCGTAAGCTTCCATGCTGTCTTCAGGGTCTGATATTCTATCTTCAACTTCATTCTCAAGTGGTTTTGCCAGCTTTCCATGGAATTTTTCATTTCCTGAATTTCCCTTTGAATCTGTTTCATGCATTCTATTTGTGTCTTATTTTGTTCATTCAAAATTTCCATCATTTTCTTATGTTCTTCTATTTTTATCTTGATGTTCTTTAGATACACACAACATTTATTTCATAATGATTGTCATTTCATTTTTTAGCTGAGAGATTATTTCTGATTTTGAGTTTGTCTATAGCTTCATGGAGCTGTTTCTCTACTTCATTTGCTATCCTTTCAGAAAGTTCACTAGGGTGATTCATAGTGTCTTCCATTTCAGTGTCTCTTGAGTTTGTTCTCAGTGGGCTGGAGGATTGAGACTGCCTCTTGCTCTTTTGCTTTGTCATTTTCTTCTGGGACCTGTGTGGCTCAGCAGGCAGCCTCCCGATGGATTGCACTGGAACACTGTACTAGGTCGAGATTTAATCCTCCAATATCCCTGTAGCTAGCAGGGTCACACCTCTGGTGCTTGTTGCTGGGACCTAGAATCTGGCTGTGCAGCATTCAGAACCTCTGCAACCCAGGTGGCTAACAGAGACACAGCCCTGGGTATGTCACTGGACCTTCAGCCTGCCTGTGTGTAGTTCAGAATCTCCTGGACCCAGGCCACTAGGTGGAGTGCACCCTGGAGTGTGGCACCACTAGGACCTTGTTTCTGGCTGTGAGGAGTTCAGAGCCTCTGGAGCAAGAGGCGAGCCCAGGCAAGTCCCAGGCATATACTGCTCGGGCCTTGCTCCTGGTTGGGTGGAGCTTGAAACCTCCAGGACCTGCAGTAAGGCCAGCCACACCCCTGAACAATGGCACTTGCACCTTGTTCTCTAATGGGCAAATCTCAAGTTCTCTAAGTCCCTGCAGGCCACTCCCTGATGAGCAGCTCTGGGGCTCTGGGCTGGGCTGGGCTCAGTACCTCTGTGTTCTGTGAGGCTGGCTGGGAGTTCCCCTGATGGATTGAGCTGAGATGCTGCACTGGGTAGAGCTTGATCCTCTATGCAGCTAGTGAGGGTGAACTCCCAGAGCATGTTCTGGACCCTCCACCTTACTGCTTGGGGGTCAGAATCTCTGGGACCCAGGTGACTAGGCAGAGCACACCCCAGAGTGTGGCACCATCAGGAACTTGAGTCTGGCTGCAAGGAGTTCAGAGTCTCTGGAGCACAGGGCAAGCCCGGGTGAGTCCCAGGCATATAGTGGTGCGGCCTTGCTCCTGGTTGGGCAGGGTTTGCAACCTCTAGGACCTGCAGTGCAGCCGCAGTCCTGAACAATGGAGCTCGCCCCCAGTAATTATTATTCTCACTTTACAGATAGAGAAACTGAAAATACAGAAGTTGAATAACTAGCCAATGAGACACAGCTAGTTAGTAGTAGCCAGGCTGGTAATATGACTTCCATGTCTTTGTGCCTAACCTCTGTGCCTATTGTCTCTTGACTGTTCACAATCTTAAGCACAGAAGCTGTTTAAAAAAATGGCTGGAGAAAAAGTTAGTATATCAATGTTCTGTCCAAGGTTTTTTCCTAGGAATTTATCATAACATTTATTAAACCAAAATATTGATCATTAACTTCTTTTTTTACCTTTGAATGTTTTCTCTGTGGTTTTTGCTAATCATGGAGGAATTACACAATGTCATTGCAATCAACTGAAAATTGAAAGCAAAAATAAGCCTACAGTCAATTGATTTTTAAATGAAATTAAACATCTATTTATTTTAGTTATTCAAACACTTACCTACTTGAGTGTTATTAAGTCATAGTTTAAAGTGATAATGACTTTGATAATGATCAGACTTCTTATATTATGCTTTATTTCTTAGGGGGCAAGGTGCTAGTCTCATGATTTCACTTATCTTATTTTACAAACCATCTGGTACAACCATCACACACTCTACACATCTGAAGGACAGTCTCTTTTAGGTTATACAAGATTTGTTTTTTAAAAAAAGCTACTCTGAATTTTGGTTGTACTAAATAAATTGTATAATTTGAATTTTTAAATCAAATTTTGAGGGATGGGAGATATTTAGAGAATTCAGAGGTTATCATGGTTTTCCAACTAAAGTAGGAATGATTACTTCTACCATGGATGCAAATAAGATGTTTAGCTTTCTGCTGTTATATATATGCATACATTTTTCATCAATTCAAAAACTCCATTTAAAAATACCTTTAAAACATAATAGCACCAGAGAAAGTGTGTCTTCCTAGCATCTCCATAATGACAAACATCTACCTTGTAGATTCCTAGTTCCCCAAAATTTAAAGCAGTCACTTAATAAAAGAAAAGTATAGAACTAAACAACACATTTTTCTTAGGTTGATTCACAGCATAATGCATAGGTTCTTTTATCTCTGTAATGAAGATAACACAAATGCAAATTTAAATTAGAAAGCAAGTAACTTTGAAGGTTAGGAAAAGAAAGATGATCTGAAATGCCCATTGATTTCATTTCAAGAGCATCATTAGACATGCACCAAATAAAATAGTAAACATCTGTCATCATTTTCCACAAATGGATTTTCTATTTGAGTAATGGAAAAACATAAAATGCAAATTTGAAAACATTTCTATCTGAAGACATGGTACCTATTCTTGACAAAGGCATCAGGGGAATTTTTGGATACCAGGCTAGAGATGGGTTAGTTCTATAAACACCTTCTTCCTGTGACAGTTAAAGATTTCCAATTATCAGCTGAGCTGCTCATTGCTTGCCAGGGAGCAATTCCTTCCACATTGCACAGAAATATCTCATGGAAACAATGGGTGCTAAAACACAAGAACTGACATGAGACACGTCACGAGTCATTTGAAATATCACACATGCTGCTGTATATTTTAGCTTAGATGGTTTCTTACAGAAATGACAATGGTAGTTTATCATTCACTACAGTGATCACCAAGCATGAAAGTATTAAGATGTTTAGCATTTCTTAAAGTAAAACACCAATCATAATATTTCCTTAAATAGTAAATTCCCCCAGCCCTAAATTTGCTTCGATGTATCTATTGACTGAACACTATTTTTCAGTCCCTGCCAGCTTAATTTAGATTAAATGGTAAACAAGATATGGTCCCTGCCTCTAAAAATTTGTCCGTGCAGATCAACAAGGAAAAAGCTAATATTTGTATGACTTTTAATCAGCTATACATACAAACTGATTAAATGTGTCTATAAAAACATCAGTAAATTACTTGAAAGGGTATGTCTGATGAAAATGCAACAAATTCTATTTTTTTCAGTTTTTAATATAGAAGAATTATATTTAAAATCACATTTTAAAAAATATCTAAAGGGTATGGGCCAAAAAGAAACCAAAAGAAAGAAATGAAATTTCTATAGAGGTCTTTGAAAAGTTCTGATATATATTTATGGAGCTCTAGAAAGCTAATGTATATGAAGGCTGTATGTATGCTTGAATTTGAAAGTACCTTCAAAAATGATAACTGAAAGAAACCTATCACAAAAGGCTGCCTAATGCCAGGGAAATGCCTGTAACCCCAGCACACTTGGAGGCTGAGGCAGGATGATCACAAGTTGGAGCCAGCATAGGCAATTTACCAACTCAACAAGACACTGTCTCAAAATTTACAAATGGTGGGGGTGGAGGGATTGAAGATGTAGCTCAGTGGGAACAAAGGCTCTGAGTTCAATTCCTAGTACCACAAGAAATAAAAAGTCCACCTATTATATAATTTTGTTTATAAGAAATGTACAGACTGGGAAAAATCCCTAAAACCAAAAGTACTTTCATCTTTGCTAGTGACTGGGAGAAGTATATAGAGAGTGACTACTAAAAGGTATAGTTTCTTTTTGGATTTTATGAACATTTATGAAGTGTTCTAAGGTTATGTTGTAGTGACAATTGTATAACTCTGTAAACGTGTTAAAAAGCCATAAGTTGTACATCTTATGTGACTAAATTTTATAGTATATGAATTGTGTCAATAAAGCTGTAATTTAAAATGCAAAATTTTTCCACTTGATCCTTTATAATTCTTGTATTCCTGGCCGTCTCATATCTCTCTTCACTTCTACCTTTTAATTAGTTTTGCAAAAAAATGGATGAGCTCAAAATACAGCATTTCAAAGAAAGTATTCTAACAATGAAAAGATGGGATTTTTGCAGTCAGTGGACTTTCACAATGTAACTACACTGACATCCCAGAGGTAGAAAGGAACACAAGTCGAGAACAATCAACTATTGCACTGTATAGGTGGGCTAGAGCCCTAGTCACCCAGAAAGTAGTTCTTTAAAAGAACTCAAAAGCTATTAACTAAAAAGATGCCAATCTAAAATTAGGAATCCTGACTACTGGATGTGTTTCCTAATTCTAAAGACATTGGAAAAGAGGTTTTATTTTATCTCACCAGCATCCTTCCTCAAGTACAGTCCCCAGAAACCTCAACTCCATGCTCCGCTCTCAGCCATGTATCCCAGAAGAACATTCTTCCAGACATGTCCTGGTATTGTATATGGAATGGTTTTACACGGTTTGTGAAAATTGCTTGAAATATGAGCAAAATCTTGATTGCTTTTATCAAAACACAAACTTTAAAAGTTTTAATTTAGATGCTAAAAAAGCCCATATGTTTTCTGCCTGCAAAGGATATTTTAATTAAAGCTAGGAACATCTAAGAACCAACATAGGGCTGTTGGAACATAGAAGTCATAGCCCAGAGGTCAAGACATCCCAATTATAATCCTTGTTAACTCAAAAGCGATCTAAACTTCTCAGGCTCAGTTTTCTCACTTGAGATATTAACTTAAATTAATTTTAGATTTCTTACAGCTTAGATATTCTATGTCTCTGTAAATTTGAAGAATAGATCAAATCCTAGCCAATTCTGGCTGCAAATCATAATAAACCAGGGTCTGAAATGAACCAGAGCACTAGGACAAGGCTATACCCTAAAGAGACTTCTCTCTCTGTTATCACATACCAACTGTGTCTGGTACACGAGGCTCTTTCATAGAGACCTTACCATCTGTAGGAACCAAGATGAAAACCATACACCTTCTGTTTCCCAGCAAGCATTAAAAGTGGGTCAAGAACTCCTTCAAACTTCTACTCTCTCGTTAAGGGTGAAGAGGGACCTTCTGAAGCACACATTCTCTGTCCCCCAGCATGCTGTTGTCTGCCCTGATTATGCATAGGATCTAAATTCGTGCCTTTCTTTCCACTATGTTAGGCAGAACTAGAAACCCTAGTCTTCTCTCCCAGGTTCCCATTTCCCATCCCTGTGATGATACTCTGCACTGCTCCTTTTTTGTCTCCTTTTTTTATCTTCTTCCATCTCTAATTATGGAAATCCCACCAATGTGTCCTTTGGAGTTCACCATCCATCATAAGCAAAATCCTCTATATTCTTAATTTCATTTCTAAATGTTCCTTTGTCTTTCTATATGGAACAAAACCATGGCTCTCTGTGACAATATAAATTCCCTGTCTCGATATGTGACCTTTTTTTCCCTCATCATTCGTGTACACTTCCACTCAGAGAAGAATAAGATACTCTTCTTGCTCTTTCCATTTTTTTTCCCTCTAAAACTCTCTATCTGTGAAGACTATGTCATAAAATAATGCCACTTGAGACTCCTCATTTTTGATGTCACCTGTGAACCCCAGGCCATTATCCTGAATTTCTCAATGACTGTATCTCCTGGATCACTCTCACACTAGTCTGGATTTGAGAATCTCTTCTGACAATTATTAGAAATTTCAGTGTACAACACAGTGAGCCGTACTTCCTTTATCCCTTGCTTCCTCTCTACAATGATCTTACCCAGGCCCTGCACCTGCCCCTTCCTCTCATGGTGATCGCTTGCAATAAGTGCAAAGCAGGGCGATGGCCTCTACTCAGGCCTATGTCTCCACTCCCAGACTTATGAGAAGAACAATGCCCAGGTCACCAACTAAAGCCTTTATAACAACTCTTAGGAATAAAAATCCAGGAACTTTGAGGGACTGATGTGGCCACATTTACTGTGTTGAAACTTTAGCTACTTGAAAAATAAAAGTTATAGGGTCTTTCTTTTCTATATAGAAAAGCCTAAGCAAAGATGACCATCAGTGTATTGGTATTATTTAAATACTCCCTTTTTAAATAAAACATATAGCCTTCTAACAGCCACCCACATTCTCCACAAGTGCATTGGAATAAATCAAAAAATGTGGACACATAAATATCCAGAAGAAAAAAAAAAACAGTGACAGTTTCCTTGGCAAATCAGCTCTGGAACACCCCAATTGTGATTTACCTATTGTGACCAACCTATGTGAGACTGACTTTCTGCACTACCTTAAGGTAGAGTTACCATTTTATAGCTTAGTTTAACTTCAGTTCAGAATACCTGTCATTATTTAAATTTAAGTAATTTCACTTGCCCCAATAAAAGAGTGCTGCTCACTTATTATAGGCTTAATGTTAAATTAGATCCTTTTTCTTCACAACAGCAAAGTAATCAGATGAGAGCACCATGCCTCCATTAAACACTTACATTATGACTGCTTAATTACACTAGGATTCATTTGGATAGTATCAGTAGATGGTCTAAAAGACACTCATGATTTCATGGGAGATGAACTCCCACCTGGGATGATCCAAACATCTGTGTAGGAAGCCATGATGCTCATGAAGCCTGAGATTTGTGCTGGAGACTTCACAGCATAATTTGTACAGTGATTTCCTGAGCACCTGAAATGAAGATGTTTGTTCTCCATCTGCCTCAGGAAACCATTACAAAGGTACACAAAGAAAGTCCACAAAACTTTGAGCTTTCTGCAGTTAAGTTTCATGCAAACACAAAATAATTTACATTATGGTAGTCATAGTTTTAATCTAATTTAAATTTAAAAATTAATAAATTCACTCAGATCTCCACTGTACCAGCTGACAGTACATTCTCTATGACTTTTTTACACAGCATTAGGCATAAGATTTAAGAAATGATGAGATTCTGCTTGTCTTAAGTCCTGGTGGTTCACAGTTGAGTGGGGGGCATCCTGCCAGCCATTTCTCCCTAACAAAGGAGTGATCAGAGCTCTGCTGTATTTCCAACACTGTTTCCCACACTGGCATACTGCAGGGGTAACAGTAGGCCAGGTAAGTGGCAGATGGCAGGACTGCACCAATTTGATTGGCCAGTGCAGGAGGTTCCTCCTTCTCTGCCAACGTAGGGAGTGTGCCACAGCTTCATATACACATGTCATTGCTCCCAGATTGTAGGCTCAGGGAACAACGGACACGGGCACTCACTTAGGATAATCCTAACATCAGTAAAGGGGCCTTTAGTGTTCATGTAAATAGGACATGTGCTAGGGGATCTTCAGAGTAAATTTTTTACTATAGATTGCCTGAGCAGCAAGACACTTATTTTCTAACTACCTCAGGAAAATGTTGCAAGGGTTTGCACAGGAAGTCTACAAAACTTTTAGCCAGGTCAGACAAGACCCATGCCCGTGTGAGTTACTGGTTACAGTTCCACCAAGTACACAGCTCACTATAGACTCTAGAGTAGCTACAAGACCCAGCTCCCGTCCTGCTCAACCAGGATCCTTGTTGTTATGGTTGAACAGGATTGTCAACCCAGGTACATCATAAGAGATGGGCTTTACCTGCCAAAGTCATTCTGTAAAGACAGAAAAGATATTTTCTACTCCAAAAGTACAAACACCAACACAAGGCTACAGAGAAAATGAATCAGGCAAACATACCACCACTACAGGAAACTGAAGTTCCAGGAACCAAATCCCCAAAAACGAAGATCTCCTATGAATTGTATAAAAATAATTGAAAATAATTATCTTAAAGAAATTCAATGAGATGCAAGAAAACACAGATAAACTAATCAAATTAAGCAAATAACTCATGAACAAAATGAAAAGTTTAATAAACAGAAATCCTGGAGCTGAAGAGTAGGGCAGATTGAAAAACTCAATACCAAGCTTCAATAGCAAATTCAATTTCTCACAGCTAACAAACTTGAAAACAGGTCATTCAAAATTAGTCAATTAGAGGAACAAAGAAGAAAAATTAAATAAAGAAGTAAAGAAAGTCAAAAGAACCTATAAGAAAGCATCAAGTAAGCAAATAGAATATCTAATCAAATATGACAATGTTTAAAATTTTTAAATTTTATTACATAAAAGACATGTTATCATTAATCTCCTTCAAAATACTTTCCTTTGCTTTGAACACATTTATTTCATCATTCTTGCCACTTTCTGAACCAGTCCTGGAAGTCCTCTTTTGCGAGTGTCTTTGGTTTTACTGGCGTGGTGGCTCTGATATCCCAAATCAATTCAAATCATCTGCAACAATTTCTGTCAGATAAAATCATTGCAGTGTGTCCTCGTCCACATGTTTCACTAGTTCTGTCACCCTGCCACTTCTGGCTCTTTTGCAAAGTTTAAGTGACCATGAATGATAAATGTTTTGGATAAATTTTAGGACAACGGGGCAGGTATCATGGCACTAAGGACATTCATAAAAGAGGACTTGCAGAATTGCATCATGTATTGTAATAAATTTTTCTTAAAAATTTAAACATTATCCATGGTTTTTTCTTACATGTCAAGTACAAACTATGGAAGTTCCAGAAGGAGAACAGAAAACAAAAGATATAAAAATTATTTAAAGAATTACTAGTTGGAAACCTTCCAAGTATTGAGAAGATACGGACATCCAGACACATGATTCAGAATTTAGGTAACAATTTTTTTTGGATAGGATCCCAAAAGCATGGGCTACAAAAGCAAAATTAGACAAATGGGATTGCATTGAACCAAAAAGCTCCTGCACAACAAAGAAAACAATCAATTGAGTGCAGAGACAACCTACAGAGTGGGAGAAAATATTTGCAAACTATTGATCTGACCAAGGATTAGTAACTGGAATATGTAAGAAACTCATACAACACAATAGCAAGAAAATGAGAAACATGAGGAGGGGAAACAACTTGATTAAAACACAGGCTATGACCTGAATAGATAGTTCTTCAAAGAAAACATATAAATGACCAAGAATATTTATAAATGCTCGACACTTAAATATACATACATTTTGTCAATCAAAATTTTTTTCTGAAAAACTACTTTCCTGTAGAACCAAAAATTTTCAGTATTTACATCTCTTTCTTTGAAGTTAGGTTTTCCTGGAAAAAAATAAATTCAATTTATGTCTGGAGGAAAAAAAATCTTTACTTATAGGCAGCTTTTGACAAAAATCAGAGGTCATATTGATTACCTTCCAACACTCTTTACGATGTTGCTGGCTGTCTACTACCATCCTTCCTACCAGGCCTGTTGCCTTGTTCTTCTTCCCTACCCCACCATAGACTCTGACTTTATATTTCTTTGAAGATAGTGGGAGGTTTAATTCACCATAGTATCCCTATCATCTAGCATAATGTCAAGAACATAATGAGTGCCTATTTAATGCCTATTAAGTAAATTTTGAAAGGTCTATATCATATAAAGAAAATAAATAGAGCCAGCCCGCATGGTGCAGGCACGGATCAGGAAGCAATATGGACTGCCCTCTGGGGTCCTGATCCCAGGACCTTAGAGGAGAACGAGTAGGACCCTTTGCAGGACCCCCGCCCAGCCCACGCCGCGCAGGCATGGATCAGGAAGCAATATGGACTGCCCTCTGAGGTCCTGATCCCAGGACCTTGGAGGAGAACGAGTAGGACCCCTTGCGGGAACCCCGCCCAGCCCGCATGGTGCAGGCACGGATCAGGAAGCAATATGGACTGCCCTCTGAGGTCCTGATCCCAGGACCTTGGAGGAGAACCAGTAGGACTCCTCGCGGGACCCCTGCCCAGCCCGCGCAGCGCAGGCACGGATCAGGAAGCAATATGGACTGCCCTCTGAGGTCCTGATCCCAGGACCTTGGAGGAGAAGGAGTAGGACCCCTCGCGGGACCCCCGCCCGGCCCGCGCGGCACTGGCGCGCGGCTTGGAATCGGGGACAAACACTAACACACACACACACACACACACACACACACGTAAGCAACCTGCTGTTTTGGAGGTCTGGCTGGATTAATAGCAACCAAGGAACATCAACCAACTTTTGTTTTGTAGATTTGGCCAGGCCTCTAGGCAGCAACCCAAGCATCTCTTTACAGCAGGCAATGTAGCAAATATGGGGGATTCTCTTCTGTCTTGTCTTTTATTATTAATAAAATATTAAAAAAAAGAAAATAAATAGAAAAATTCAGAAGCATATAATGCATATCAAAAGAAATTAGCCATGTTAAGGAAAAAAGTTCTTGTGTTGAATTGTTTTATGATCATCCCTGATGAACCAGGCCTCCTCACATGCAAGTTTTGCAATGTATTATTGCTGATTTTCTGATCAAAAGTTAGAATCTACTTATCATTTTCCTAGAATTTGCACTCACATTGTCAATTCAACCAATAAAAAGGAAAGTAAGGCCAATAACAAGACATAGTCCTTCAGAGGTTTTGCAGATTCTGCTCTTGCTCTTTTGAGTGTCAAATATCAGAACATTGTGAAAAAGTTGTGCCTAGTTTATTATAGGACAAGAGGCCACGTAGAGTGGCCTAGCCGACAGCCAACACCTACTGTCAGATGTGTGAGTAAGGCTGATTTGCATACTTCATCTCTACTCAAGCCATCCAGCATATATGCAGGAGAATCACTCACGTAGCAAACCCAGAGTTGTGAGAGACAGTCAGTTATTGCTGCCTTGGCAGGGAGCCATTAGGAACACTCAATCACTGCATCGTGTCCAAGTTTGCAGAACCTTTCCTCCACCACTAATGCCTGAATCCTACTCTACCTATAATAAGGCTGCTGCTGCTGCTGCTGCTTCCTCAGATTCAGGACATTTCTCTGACTTCCCCCACCAGGCACTGCTCCCAGTGCACTTGATCTCATACATTTCCCTAAAATTTTCCACCTTTACCTTGTATTTGAATCTTCTCTCTATCTTAGCTCCACCCGACAAACAAAGTGTTCAACGGTCTAAATGATTTTTCATCTGAAATTGTTTCCTGTAGACCTTGAGACACCTGAGTTATCACTCCTTTGGGATTCACAAAATTCAGCCCATGAGAGAGTCAAATCTTCATGGACACCCACTTCCCATTAAACCTTTCCTGATACTCATATCATCCAGGCTTTGTGTTCTACAAGAAGAAAGCTTGGACCAATACTCAAATTAAATTTGGTATATTTTGACAAAAATAAAAAGCTGTAAATAATAACTTACACAATGAAAAAATATTTGCAATGTTTTAGTCCTTTACTACTATTTGTAGTAACTTCTTTAGATCTGTTGATGCCTTTATATCTATAAATGACCAACAACAATCACCAGAAAACTCTTTACCAATGCATTTCATCATTATTTATTTTTCAAGACGTAGCCTTGCCTGTTTACTTAGCTCTGGGATGATATGTACAAGCAGGATGCCTTTTGACCTGAGTCTACAGTTTGCTATGGTGATAGTCTGTTTTCATTAACTTTTTAGAAACTTTGGGAATACGAATTGTTTCAAGCCCCTTTTATTATGAATAGTCATTATGTGATTGAAATCCCAGATGAAAATGACAACCACCTCTTCCAGAGTTACAATGCTAACTTGATCCTTGGCTGCTTCTGCATAGGATTATGTGTCTGCTTGACTCTTTCAAAGCTGTGATCACTGCACCTTAGATCCATGTGCTGTGACAGTGGTGGTCCAGTGTGGCAGGTGGCAATGGCAACCACCCTTTTCTGCTTTTCCATGGTCACCAGCTTTTCTTTCTAAGCCATGAGTTCCCTCCTGAATACTCACGTGAAAACCAAATGAAGATTTATAATATCCTGTTGATAATCACTCTCTGGAAGAGCAATAAAGACTGAAGTTTTCCTAGAAAGAAACAGGTCATGTATTGGCAATTATTTTCCCGTGGAGACATCATCCCTCTTTATCAATGATGAAGGTCAAGGCATAGCTCAATATCCATCAAATCTAAGTGTAAGCAGCAGACAACATATTCCCTTTTTAGTTTAAATTTTAATCGTATTTCATAAGCTAAGTAACAATTTTTATAAGGAAACCACAGAGATATGCCACAGGAATGGTGCAAATATAAACTTTACTTCCTTTGCTCTAGAATTCTTGTTTACTGTGTAAAGACAGTATTATTTTTCATTATCTCCTAGAGGAGAGTAGGTAAAGGAGGAATGAGCAGAAGGAGATGAGAGTCAAGTTTCTCTCCACTTTATAGTCCTGAGAACTAGAGGAAGATGCTACAATTGTGCTTTTTGAAGCCTATATTTAAACAAACTCCCCTTGGGCAAGACATTGGGATTAAGGCATGAGCAAGGCCTTGGGATATTTTTGTAAAACACCTGCTCAACCAGCTTTGTTTACTAAAAAGAGAAGAATCTAATGTCAACTACACAATCATGTCACTCCAGAGCCTGAACCTGCTCCCAGAAAAAAGCACTTCCTGCCTCCCAACCTGTGCTACTGGTTGTCTGTGAGTGTATTTCCTTGACAACATACTATGAGGAGAACTCAGACCTATAAGCCAGGGCCCATAATTGGTTCGGGGTTGTATTAAATGCCATAATGTGTTCTGTGCTAAAATTGGACAGGAATCATTATGACCCTATACTGCTGAAGATGGTCCCAGATCTTTCCTGAAATTCTGGATCTCATAGAATTACAGTATTATCAACAACCACCATTGTGATTTGACTGCTGGCTATGTAGTGGACATTGGAGTAAAAATGTTATGTTTATTATCTACAGTTGTCCCCCTAATAATCTTTTGAGACAGAGTTTTATTATCAGTTCAAGCAGTTCAGGCTGGACTTGAACTGACTTTGTGGCCCTGGCTGACCTGAAACATGCAGGAATTCTCCTACCTCAGCTTCCCAAGTGCTGGAATTACAGGTGTGTACCACCATACCTGGCCTCCCATAATTATTACTTTTATTTTACAGATTGACAATTGGAAGTTTCAATGAGTTAAATATTCAAAGTTACATGGATAGACAGTAATAGAAAAGCCGGGATTCAAATCTAGGCTTTTAATCCACTTTAGTATTGCTTTTAAAGTATTTTTCAGTAGAGAATCCCTTTTATATAGATACTACCTACAATCATAATTAAAAATTGACAAACCCAGCTAGTATGTGATTTAAGTAGTGTGTGGATGTTAAGAAATCCCGGCAAAAGCCTGTGATCAAAGTCAAAGTGAAAACTGCTCACCCGTTATGTTTTTATGGTATTCATAAAAGCATTTTGAGGAGTTTCACAACTGTTTATGAAAAATTTAAAGTACCAAATGTACTGCAATGTTGGACATCTGGCATATTGGCTGGTCTTTTCAGTTTAATAAAAATAAGATTTCTGTCTTCTCCCTTGCATGTAGCTAAGTTTACAAATTTCTAATATCAGAAAGTCCCTTCATCTAACTTATGTAAAAAGAGAAAATAATGTGGGTTATGCACCATGATGATTAATTTCATTTATCAACTGAACTAGGTCACAGAGGAGACAAGTGGTTGGTAAAACTATTCTTACATAATGACTATGGGAGTGTTTCTGGAAGATATGAGCATTTGAGTTGTAGGCCTCCAGTAAAGTAGAAGTCCCTCCACAATGTAACTGACATCATACAATCCACTGAAGGCTAACAGAAAAAGCAGGTTAGATTCTCTCTACCTAAGCATTGGGGCGTCAAGCACTCTGCCATCAGCACTCTGGAGTTTACCAACTCATCATCTGGCTTACTGTACTTTTCAGGCATCTGCACAAAGTCACCTTCATGTGGCACTGATCCTGCATTGTATTTATACAACCCAACTTTTTACACGACAGTCGTATCATTCATGTGTCTTCATGGTATAGTTCAACCTCTGGTTTCATTTTTACTGCTTTTCTCAACTTTAGGATTTCTGACAATGCCAGAAATGGCCATTTTTTTGGAAGCTGCCACTTAAATATTACTTTGAAAATTGTCAGCTTATTGAAAAGAATTTCTTATTCTCAGAACAGTCTAAGAGAATTGAATTCTGTTATTTGTTACACACATTTAAAGGTCTTTCTCTATGGTCTGTTAATTAACTGTGTTTAGTGATTACTTTCTAATTTTAAAGAGTATGAAACAAAACAAAACAGAACAAAGCAAATCAGAACAGAACAATGAAAGCAACACAGAACTTCAAAGCAAGCAACAAGAAAGCAACAGTGGCTACCATAATGTCTCTTGTTTTCTTCAAAATAGTTGTCCATACCTTCACACACAATAATATCAAACATAGCAAAATACTATAAAACCAATCAAAAGAATGAAAGTGTTACAGGACTTCAAAACTAGAACACAGGAAATGAACAATGGTTACTATGATGTCTCATTTTCTTCAAAATAGTTATCCACACAATCACACATAATAAAATCAAATAAAACACAGCAAAATAAAACTAATCAAAACAAAAGAATAAAAGCATTATAGGACTTCAAAGCAAGATAATAGGAAACCAACCATGATTACCATAATAGACCCCATTATGTTCAAAATAGCTGCCCATACCATCAGACACAGTAAAATGTAACAAAACAAGATAGAACAAAACCAAACCTAACAAAATTGTGAAAACAATACAAGAATTCAAGACAAGGCAATAAGAAATTGACAGTGGCTACCACCTTCCCCTCCTAGATGTTTCCTCCTCTATCCCTTTTATAATAACCATTGTGCTTTTTGGATCCCACTAACTCCTTCTGTTTTTCATGCTAGGATTCACACTTATGAGACCAAACTATTTCACCCATGAATGTGATCTCCAGTTGCTTCTATTTACCTACAAGAGACTCGAGATTATTCTACTTTATAGCTAGATAGTTTTCCCTTGTATGAAAATACCATAGCTTTCTTATTCATTCTGCAGTTGATGGGCAAGTTACTCTTGCTTTTTTTCTGGTCTCCTGTCTCGTGGAACAATTGTTTTCTCTCTTTTGATTTTAGTCTGTGAATTTCCTTTTGAGTTAAATGTGTTTCTTTTATATAACATATTGATGGATCTTGTTTCTTGATCCACTCTCCCTGTTTCTTTTTATTGGTGAATTGAGGCCATCTACATTAATGGTTACAACAAGCATACATTGGTTTGTCTTTGTCATGCTATTCTCCTGCTGTTGGCCCTCCACTTTTCCTCTTCATTCAATTGCCTGTCTTGTTTGACAGTCCTCCTCTGCTGCTGTTCCTTGAACTGTGGTCATCTTTATCTCTCTCTACAACACTCTTTAGCACTCTCTGTGTGGTTGGTTTGGTAGCCATGAATTCCTTCAGTTGTTCTTTATCATGGAAGTATCTTATTCTTCCATCAGTTTTGAAAGATAGTTTTGTAGGGTATGTCAATCTGGGTTGGAAGTTGTTTTCTTTCAGGATTTGAAATGCTTCACTACAAACTCTTCTTGATTTGATAGTTTGTGTTGAGAAGTCTGCCATGATTCTGATTGGCTTTCCTTTGTAGGTGACCTGTTTCTTTTCTCCAACAGCTTTTAATATTCTATTCTTGTGCTGAATTTCTGGGATCTTGATTATTATATGCCTGGGTATAGCTATACTTTGGTTATGGCTAGTTGGAGGTCTATATACCTCTCTTATCGGTATGCCAGACCCTTTCCCCATGTTTCAGAAGTTTTCTGCTATTACATCTGTAGATAACCTTTTTATTTCATTTCTGTTGACCTCTGCTTCTTCATGGATATCTGTCATGCTTAAATTATATTTCTTTGCATCATCTTGCAGCCATTGAATTATTATTTCCTGGTTCCTTGTTATTTTTAAGAGATCTTTCCTTTGATGATAGCTAGCTGCAATCCTGTCTTCAAGGTCTGAAAGTCTATCTTCAGTCTCTTTCTAGTGGTTTTGCCCGCTTTTGACTGACTTTTTAATTTCCTGGGTGTCTCTGAATCTGTTTCATGCACTGTAATTCCTTCCTATATTGTTCATTAAAGGTTTTGATCATTTTCCTATGCTCCTCTTTTTTATCTATGTCTTCTTTAGATGTGCTGAGCAATTCTTACATTATGTTTGTGATTTCTTTTTTCACCTAAGACATTACTTCTGATTTGATTACTTTTACAGTCTCATGAAGTTGTTTCTTTACTTCAGTTGCTATCCTCTCCAAGATTTCAGGTGTGTGACTTCCATTTCCTTCTATGACTGTGTCTCCCAGACTAGTTCTGTGTGGGCTGGAAATCTGAGATTGCCTTTTGCTTCTTCATCTTCATATTCTCCTGGGTTCCTTCCAACAAGCTGGTTTTGGGGTCCCAGGCACTTCCCACGCTGGCAGCACCTCCATGGTGTAGGGGAATTGGGAAGACACCTGTGTTCCTCTAACCCCAGGTTTACAGGGACCTAGCAGGACATGGAGCAGTCTTCTCCAGACCCATATAGCTACACTGGGACTCCTGCAATGATGGCAGGCACACAAGAGTGTGTTTGTCCGATTCTCCCCATGGGTGATGACTGCCCAAAAGAAGCAAGGGCCTCCAATGGTGGCCAACAGGTGCACACCTGGCTGCATGTCCCTGCTCCTGCTGATTGCCTGCAGAAAGCAAGTCTTTTGATGGTGGCAGCCGGTAGGCAGAGGTGGATCTGCTGGTTCTCTCTGCCCATGCTGGCTGCCCACAGGAAAAAGCTGCCCAGCAGCAGCCAGCAGGTGGATGCGAATCTGCTGGTTCTTTCTCTCATGATTACTTTCTACAGCTGTCTTGAATTTATGTTTCTCAGCTTAGGAAATTTCCTGACCCTCCATCCTTGCACCTTGAATGACGTTCTTCAGCAAATAATTATAAAATGGTATAAGACTTAATAACTAATGTGCATAATTTATATGTATTTTTCTGCAGTTCACTTATTAGTGAATCAGAAATAAAAGGTATATGACTTTGAAGAAAAAAATTGCAATGAGTTCAAAATTACACCCCTGTCTGGGAACCAGCTCCGTGCACAGGCCACTCCCAGACTGGTAACACCTAGACTCAAGCCTCTCCCCATGAGTCAGAGACATTCGTGGACTGGCGGGGAGAGAGAACAATGACTGCACCAGCAAACAGGTCCAGTCTGGGAACAAGCACCATGGGTGGGCTACCACCAGACTGGGAAAAACCAGACCCCCAAGCCCAGACCCTTCTGGAGCACAGTCTGGCAAACAAGAAGTACCAACCAACCACCACCCCCACCCCCCAATAAGCGACCAGCTTATCTGGCGAAACACAGGCTGTGATGATAGATACCAAGGTAAAATGCAATTGGATGCCTATGGTGCTTTGGTGTTTCACTAACATTGCAGGTCTAAGGCCAGTGGTCTGATCATAGGTTCAAAGGACAGTGGTACACAGTGTGATATCTAGGGAGGATCTCTTTCTGAGGATTGTAGCCATTGTTGATTCCCTATGGTTTTGTTTTGAGGTCCTATATCATTTTCATTGTTTTATTGGGTTAGGTTTTATTCTCTTTTGTTTTGTTTGTCTATGTTAAATCCATTGGCTGGAGAAGCTATTTCAAGGATAGCAAGATATATTATGGTAGCAATTTTGGATTTACTATTGACTTGTTTTGAAATCCTTTATTGTGTTCATTGTTTTGTTTTTATTGTTTCTGTTCTATTTTTTTCTGTTTGATTTTTCCTATGCCTGAACTTATCTGTAACTATTTTGAAGACATCAGAAGGCATTATGGTAACTATTGTTGATTTTGTAATGTTTTGAAGTCCTGTATGTCTTATACTGGTTTGTTTTGATTGGTTTTTTTCTCTTTTATCCTCTTTAAAATAAAATTTAAAAAATTACACCCCATTTATAAAATATATTATAATCTCTTTGGATTCAATTACTGAAAAACTGCTGAATCTAAGAACTACCAAATGAGGCATTTATGCTTACCATATTTAAAATATCTTAAAACTGGAAAATGTACAGTGAGAATCTGTACATACTTTTTAGAATTCCATCTTCTGATCAGTGTAGTGCATTTCTAAGATAGACTACTGTCTTTGTCCATTGCTGTTACAGAACATTCATGACTGGATAATATATCCTTGACAGAATTTTTTGACCAGGAAGTTTAGAGCATGGTGCTGGTATCTCTCAAGGGTCACTGTGGTGTCATTTTTTGGTGGAAAGTGAAAGGTCATGATAGAGTGAGAATGAGGTAACAAGACAAAGCTGAACTCATGTTCATAATAACTAGTTCTCCATAACTAGTTCATTTCCATAATAGCAACATTAATCCATTAATCTAGTATTAATAAAAGCCCTTATAATCACTTCTCACCACCTAACACACAAACTTTGTTGGACGTATTTAAACCATAACCACAACATATCAGTCCATTATTTGATTATTTTTCTTAACTCTTAGGCAATATCTCTTGGGAAATGTCAGGACTTATTTAAATGCCTCCTTTATGTACTCAATCTGGGAAGCATTCCAAATGTTCTGTGCTACTTACCTCTAATCCACATCTGCTCTGTAAACAACAGGGATTGCTTGCTTAAAAAATAACCACTGACCTGGATTCTATACTAATGAAATGAATTCTTTATCATGAAACAAAACGAGAAAAAAATAAACATTAATCAAAAATTTAAAATACTATTCTACTATGAAAATGAAAAACCTTATTAAAATCAAAAATTATTTTAGCAAAACAGCTATATCTATTTGCAAAAAAAAACAATTTAATAGAACTCTAATTTCTAAAGTAAGAATTCAAAGGAAATTATTCCCATCAAAAAGTTACTATATGTTTCACTTAGGGTTTCACAATTTAATGGATGATTCTCTTATTTAAAATATTTAAGATGCAAAATTAAAGGCAAAACACAATTTTCATCACAAAAGAACAAATCTAATCTGTCTAGCAAACTAGTATTGGTGGGCTGGAACATGGCAATAGATTAATGACAGAGTGCCCACGGGAAGTTTTGGGAGTGATCTTGGTTTTTTGGTACATGCACTTTGTCAAAACGCATGTGTTCATTGTTTAAAAGTTGGGTAGTGTATTGAGTCTAAATTATGTTTTCATAAAGATGACTTTAAAAATCACAGGTATATACATTTCAAATACATATATGTTTATTTTGTTTAAGCCAAAACACATCTCCAGATTTATCTTGAGGTTTATAAATACAAACTTCAGTATGTCTTTGAATTCTTCATATAGTACTTGCTGCCATCGTTTCTTTCTCTTTCTCTGCCATGCTCCATTACTGACCTCTACTGAGCATTAAGTGGTAAGTTTTTTCTTAACAGGCTTCCTTCCTCTTAAATGTTTCATCACAAATATATATATATATATATATATATATATATATATATATATATATATATGTCTTAGTTACTTTTTACTCGTTGCTAAGACAAAATACCTGACGCCCAAAATTAGGGAAGGAAAGGTTTATTTCTTACAGTTTCTCAGGAGTTTCAGTCCATTCTTAGTTGACTCCAAGGCAGCGTGGCATGGCGGGGCCACAGTTCATGGTGGCCACAAGCTGCAAGGCGCATTGGCGAGAGAGCTGGAAGCACCGGAAGTGCAAGAGGAAGACCCACCTCATTTACACTGTATGTCAGCTCCATCCCTGGGCGGGTACAGCACTCACTTTGCCAATCCTGGCACTAGACAACAAACTGAACACAAGCAAGAGCCAGACTTAGCCCCATCAAAAGTATGTGAGGACTTGGGAGGGCATAGTATTACCCAATACAATATATATATACACATACATATATATGTGATTAAATCTGAACAATTCAATTGTATTACAATGGTCAGAGAGTGATAAACAGGCATAGAATAACTGAGTCCATTGAAGGCATTTAGTGGTTTAAAACACTGAGCAATTGACCATTCCGCCTTCAGGTTTTTTCCATGCTCTGCTTAGGTGTGGAGAAAAGATTATCATAGTATTTGAAGAATTCAAAATGAATAAAAAGAGTATAATACCAGTGTGCAAATATTTGTAAAAGAAACTTGAAAAGACATGAATTAAGAAACATTTTCATATAGTTGCTAAAATTGTAGTAAAGTACACAACACAAAACATACCATTTTAATTATTTTAAAATTCAGTGGCATTTAATATATCATAACTATTTGCAAGTATCACCACTAACTAGTTCCTGAATTTTTAAATGGAAATCCCTCACCTATCAATCAGTCACTATTAATTTCCTTCTTCTTCAAGCCCCTGGTAATCAGTAATCTATTTTCTTTCTCCTAAAATTTTGGACATTTCAAATAAATAGAAATACACAAATGCATAAGGGACCTTTTGAATTAGGTTTCTTTCACTCAGCACAATGCTTTCAAGTTAACCTACATTATAACATTATCAGTACTAAGTCTCTTCCTCCTGTTTCGACAAGGGCTCCACCTGACCCCAGCTTTCTGTCTCCATCTTTATTTTATTAATCCCCTCGTCATTCCCTACCTGCACCCCACCCCCAACCCAGGAACTAGAGAGCTCTGATGGATGCCACAGGGTAAAATTAGTTTTCAAAGTGCTGAGCAGCAGGAGTGAGATGGCCTAGGCCAAAAGCACCCTGAAACAACTTTTATTCAATCATTTACTGCTGGGAATATAACTCAGGGGCATAAGTGCCTGCCTGGCAAGTGCAAGGTCCTGAGTTGGCTCCCCAAAACAAAACAAGCCAATCATTTAGTGACTTCAGAGTGTTCCCTCTTTCCATTACCCCATCGATTGAGTTATTTTTTTAATAAAACTCTCCTTACATAAAAAAAAACATTATCAGCACTATATTCCTTCACATGACCAAATAATATTCTATGCATGTACACATCACATTTTCTTTATCCATTCATCCACTGATGGACATTTCCATTGCTTCCAACTTTTTTGCTACTGTCTATAGTGTTGTTATGAACTACTTTGTGTTCTTTGTGATGTATATTTAGAAGTACAGTTGCCAGTTGTACAATAAATGAATATTCAATACACTGAGGAGTCATTATACTGTTTGGTGTAAAGACTGCACCATTTTACATTTCAATCATCAAAGTATGAAAGTTTCAATTTCTCTACATCCTTGCCAGTATTAGTTCTTTTCTTTTTTTCATTTTATCACTTTCTTTGTAATAACTGTCCCAGTAAGTATGGAATGGAATGTTGCTGTACTTTTGACTTTTATTTCTCTATTGATCAATGATACTGAGATCTTTTCCTATACTTGTTTACAATTTGTGTGTCTCATTTGGAAAAATGTTTATTCAAATCCTTTGCCCATTTTTAAGTCAAGCTATTTGTCTTTTGTTGTGAATCCATTTAATTTTTAACAAAGCATGAGATTTACTGCCAATTACCTAGGGGTTACTTTGGTATGTGAAATGTTCTTCCGAATATATCCATGTCCTTGTCCCCTGTACCTGTGTGATACCTCATCTAGAATAAGGGATTCTGTGAGATTAAATTAAAATTTACAAAATGTGAGGATTATCCTGGTTATCTGGGCTCCATCTGACCCCATGGATCTTTAGAAGAGGAGGCAGGAGTGTCAGAGCATGAGAAAGAGTTATGACAATGGAAGTAGAGGTAAGAGTGATAGACATTTATAAGATAAAAAGGAGCCACAAACCAAGTAGCTTCTTGAAGCTTCTACAGAACAATTTAGCTCTAGCAAAGTATGGATTTTAGCTCTAGCAAAGTATGACATCCAGGAGTGTAAAGATTATAGATTGGTATTGTTTTGAACCACATGGGTGTGGAAATTTGTTTCAATAGCAACAGGAAAATGCTCAATATTTTTGAAGACAAATATTAAAGCTGTTTGGAAAGAGATGATTTCCATACACCATTGCACCAGGCGATGCCTTCACAAGCTGTGACTCATTAGCTGAGACTTCAGAATTTTCACGTGGCAGTCAGTATCTAACCATCACTAAGTAGGGCTTTATAATCTGCCTCTTGACTGGGCATGGCAGCACATACCTGTGATTTCACCACCCAGGAGGCTGAAGCAGGAGAATCGTGACATTGAGGCCAACCTGGGCTACAAAGTCAGTTCAAGGCCAACCTGAACTACATAGTAACACCCTGTCTCAAAAAGCCAAAAAATAAAATAAATAAATAAATAAATAAATAAATAAAAGTGAGACTCTCTCTCAAAAAACCAAAAAGAAAAACAGAAAAAATCTGCCTCCCAGAGAAACACACATGTTATAATCTATGATTAATCAATATATACTTAGACATTCTGATGAAATGTTCCAGATGATGAGAAAATTAATCATGTAGCCAGGTTACTTTTTTACAATTCAGAGAAGTTTACTAAGTGGAGATCATCTTAAAAATATCTTCCTTCCATTGAGCATAAACAGCAGTTCTTGACTGACTTTTGCAGAGTATTTCCAAGCTGGTAAAATGCACATGTAACATTTGTCACTTCATGTCCTTCAGGATGCAAATTAAAAGAAGTTCTTTAAAATGCTGGCTTTTAATCTGCAAGCAAAGTTTACAGCTTACAAAATCATGACTATACTTTTCTCAGAAGCAGATAAAAGCAGATTTTGTTTAAACTACACAGCAGAAGAATGTTATGCCTCATAATTATGGTGCTCTTTTGGGCCTACAAGAACCCGGCTGACACCTGCCAGGCTTCTCTGACAGATGGAGGTGATTATCTCCATTTCACCAGTAATAAGGTAGTACAGGTAAAGTTCACATCTGGCTCCTAACAGTGTGGTTCAACTTCAAGAGAACACTGCTTCCAACAAATATTCTGTGAATGTTAGTTAGGTTTAAATTAACTTTGGAAAATATTCACCACCACAGCCACTTTTGGAAGCTTGGCTATTAACATAGGCATATTAAAGCTCTGAGAAGTTCTGTAACCAAGAAACTTGTTAGGTTTAGGTTAGCCTACTTTTTGTTTCTAGAATTCATTATTACAAGTAATACTGTTCATACTTTACAGAAAACTCTCAGGAAGTGATTTTCTAAAACATATATTCTGAGGAGGAGATCTTGAACACATTAATACTTATTTTTATAATAGTGTGGACTTTGGTATTGGCCTGAAGGCAGTAATCTAGTCTGCTGTAGTTTAGAACACTGAAATTCATCTCCGTCTGTCCCCCAAATGATGTGCAATCATACTGTCAATAATCATGGCAAATAAGAAAATTGCATTAATCTAAGTACAAGGATATATTGTCCTTGTTAAATTCTACCATTAATTGTGTATCAGCTAAAGATAACAATTGTCTACACACAGAGAGAGAAAAGAAACACAGATTCACTCTCCGCAAGATCATTGTGCATTATGAAGAGTGAGGATGTGCTGTCAGAAAGCACAGGTTTGGAGTTGTGTCACCGAGCAGGAGTTCTAGGACAGGTAGATGAGGCAGAACCCCTACCTCTGGGCTGACCTGCAGGAACTCAAGAGAAAATGAGTGAGGGCATCAAGGACTAAAAGAAGGTGTCTGTTCCTCAATCCTTTTCTTCAGCAATAACGCAAGTTTTCCCATCTTCCTAAAGTAGATATAGCAGTACTCCCATCACTCCAACAGATGCTGGCTGTGAAGGCAGAGGACTGGAGGGCACTGTGCATGTGTGAAGTTTCAAATATTTGTGATGCTATGAGATTTTCCCTTGCTATATTGCTTTAAAAATTTTTAGTCAGAGATAAAATTTGTACATAATTGTTGGGTACACTGTGATATTTCACATAAATGTGCAATATATACGGATAGAGTCAGGATAATTAGCATTTCCATCTCATTATCATTTTTTATTCCATGAAAACTCTTAGTTGGTCTTTTCTAGTTCTTGATAAGATACATAATAGACTACTATAAACTATACTCATCCCTGCACTGGGAAACACTTGATCTTATTCCTTCTACCTAACTGTGTTTATACTTGTTATTTAGTCTTTTATTGTCCAGCTCCCTTACCCTTCTCAACCTCTAGTAATCATTATTTTACATTAAGCCTCCACATGTGAATTTAACTTCCATATATGAGAGACAATGTGTGCTACTTGTCTCTGCATGTCTGTCTTATTTTATGTAGCATAACATCCTCCATTTCCATCCATTTTGCTCCAAATAAAAAGATTTAAGTTTTGCTTCTTTTTTATGAGTCGATAATATTCCACCATGTATATACACCATATTTTCTTTATTGATAGATTCATCACCTAGTTTGATGTTTCACAATTGTCTGAAGTAATGAAATACTTATCTTTCTGACCTGACACAAAGCCATGCAAGTGGCTTCTTCTAAGAATTATGCATGTAGAAATAAGAATTGTAACCAAAGAAAATCATGTATAGTATATGCAACTGAAATTGTACATTTTAATGAGATGCCAACAGATACAAGCAACCAAATAGCAACAACAAAATAAAGTATCTTTGGCCAGGCTTGGTGTTGCACACCTGTAAAGCCCACCTCTCAGGAGGGCTGAAGCAGGAGGATTGTCTCAAATTCAAGACCAGTGTGGTCGACATAGTAAGTTCAAGATTAGCCTGAACTACATAGAGAGATCCTGTCTCAAAAAAACAAAAATAAAAGATTTTTGTGAGCATATATTCATGATAATTTTATCCAAAAGAACTGCAGCTCCTAAAATGGATTTCAAGACATTCCAGGATGCCACAATGGTCTCATAGTATATTGCAGAATATTTTAAATTTTCCAGAGAAGCACAGTACTACTCAGTTCCTGCTTGACATGCTACAAACAAATAGCTCAGGTAGTTCACATTTTCAGGATTAGCTTGTGCCACATTCTTTTCAATATCATTATCTTTGCAAAGCCATGTTTCTGTACTTGCTATGATATTGAGCAAGTGCCTTGATATAGAACAATGAGAACAGAAAATGAGGGTAGCAGTGTCCAGTCTGAGTCTTGTCTAGTTAGAGGTGTTTCTGTCCTCTCCAGTTATCCTTGAGGAAAAGAATCATTTCTACTCTACTTTTACATGACACTCAGTAGGAAGCACTGTCTTACATACAGCAATGGCCTCATAATTATATGACTCAGAATTCTTAGATTATGAAACAGAAATAGCACAATACTACAGGGAGAAGTATTTACAAAATTGTGCATAAAACAGTGGTATCTGCATTTGTGAAAGCAGACCCTATTTAACAGAACCAGAAGAGAAGTTCATTTTGTCCATATGGGGTGAAGAAGAAAATCCATCTAGTGTTTTCTGACCAACGTGAAATGCCACAGAGACCACAGTGCTCCACATATTATTGGAATAATGTGTGTAAAACAGTTGAGTAAGAAAAAGGAAAATGGCAAAGCACTCCAAGTTAGGAGCAATCTAAAGGAGACACCAAGTTTCCAAACATTCCAATTGTCCCATGTCCCAGGACAAAAAGAAGCTGAGATTGTACACAGCCCTCTGGAGAAAGTACTGAAGAATGAGATAAGCAGTTAAGAGTGAGCATCAATGGAAGAGTGGAGGGAACTAATATTGTTAAATATTTAAAATTCTAACTGTGCATCTGTGACTTCAATAGCCACATCAACAATGGACTGAGAGAAAACGTGAGCCATCTGAAAGAAAGGTGTAGTCTCTGCTTTTCTAATCATAGGAGGATCTTTCACAGAGTATCTCTCTTTTCTAGCACTCCCAGCTGAGGTTGTTTGGTTACTGAGGGAAAATATCTTGGCAGAGAGGGCCAACCCTACTCAGGGTCCAGCCTAATCAGGGTTGGGAGTAGGAAGGTCTTTCATCACTGTTTGTATAGATGCCTAATTGTAAATAGACTACTGTGGACACTTGGGGGACTTATTTATTTATTTTTTATTTGTGTACTGGGGATCAAACTCACAACCTTGCACCTGCCAGGCAGGCTCTTAGGCCACTGAGCTAAATCTCCATATTGGAGGACTTATTTAATGCAGGGTGGAGTGAATATCCTAGCCTTGTGGTGGCTATATATGTTTGTATTTTTATACATTTTAAATATGCAACTAGCATTAGACGCATACTTTCACCACATTGTTTCTAATAAGAAAACTGAGGCTACAAAGGCTCTGAACTCCACACAGCCAGACACAAGGTCCTGGTGGTGCCACAATCCAGGGTGCACTCTGCCCAGCCACCTGGGTCCCAGAGATTCTGAACTACACACAGGCAGGCTGAAGGTCCAGTGACATACCCAGGGTGTGTCTCTGCTAACCACCTGGGTTGCAGGGGTTCTGAATGCTACACAGCCACGTTCTTGGTCCACCAACAAGCTCCAGGGGTGCGACTCTGCCAGCTACAGGGAGGATACAAACTTTGTCCAGCCCAGCATCCCAGAGCAACTCAAAAATCTACATCAGGGGAACACGTGGCCAGCCTCACAGACCACAGAACACAAGGGTCCAGTGCCATAATCTGGGGGTGTGCCCCAGCTAGCCACAGGGTTATTGGAGGATTGAAGCTCTACCCAGCACAATGTTCCAGTGCAATCCATCAGGAGGCTGCCTGCTCAGCCACACAGGTCCCAGAAGAAAATGACAAAACAAAAGAGCAAGAGGCAGTTTCAATCCCCCAGCCCACTGAGAACAAACCCAAGAGACACTGAAGGGGAAGACACTGGGAGTCATACAACTGAACTTTCTGAAATGATAGCAAATGAAGTAAAGAAACAACTCCATGAAGCTATAGAGAAACTCAAAATCAGAAATAATCTCTCAGCTAAAAAACAAAATGAAAATCATTATGAAAGAAATGCTGTGTGTATCTAAAGAAGATCAAGATAAAAAATTAGAAGAACATAAGAAAATGATGGAAACTTTGAATGAACAAAGTAAGACAAAAATAGAATGCATGAAACAGATTCAAAGGGAAATTCAGGAAATGAAAAATTCCATGAAAAGCTGGCAAAACCGCTTGAATGAAGTTGAAAATAGAATATCAGACCCTGAGGACAGCATGGAAGCTTACGATCATGAAAGAAAAAATCTCTTAAAAATCACAAGGAACCAAGAAACAACAATTCAACAGCTGAAAGATGATGCCAAGAGAAATAACATAAGATTAATAGGCAGCAATGAAAAAGCAGGGATCGATTCTAATGACCTGCAAAGACTATTTGCAGGAATAATAGCAGAAAATTTTCCAAACATGGGAAGAGAATCTGATATACAGGTAAGTGAGGCATACAGAACCCCAATTAACCATAACCAAAACAAGCCTTCACTCAGACATATAATAATTAGGATATCTGAAATAAAGCACAAGAACAAAATGCTAAAAGCTGTCAGAGTAAAGAAACAGATCACCTATGAAGGAAAGCCTATCAGAATCATGACAGACTTCTCAACACAAACCTTGAAGTCAAGGAGAACTTGGAATGAAGTATTTCAAATTCTGAAAGAAAATAACTTTCAACCCAGATTGACATATCCTGCAAAACTATCTTTAAAAACTGATGGAGAAATGAGATACTTCCATGTCAAAGAACAATTGAAGAAATTATGGCCACCAAACCAACACTACAAAGAGTATTGAAAGACACTCTAGAGCTGGGCAAGGTGGCGCATGCCTTTAATCCCAACACTCAGGAGGCCGAGGTAGGTGGAGCGTTGTGAGTTCGAGGCCAGAGTGGGCTACAACATGAGTGCAAGGCCAACCTGAGCTACATAGTGTGACCCTGCCTCAAAAAACTAGGGCTGGGAGATTGGCTCAGCAGCTTAAGCACCTGTCTGGCAGGCGTGAGGCTGTGAGTTTGATCCCCGGTGCAGGAAAAAAAAAAAGACACTCTAGAAAGAGACAAAGATAGTTACAATCCTAAGAACAATGACAAAAGGAAACCACTAAGGAAGGCAACAATTAAACAGAAAATGTAGAAAACCAACAACAGAAAGATATCATGACAGGGATGAGTCAGTACTTATCAGTTATATCAATCAATCTAAATGGTCTCAACTCATCAAAAAAAAAGAAACAGACTGGCAGAGTGGGTTAACAAACAAAATCCAACAATATGCTGTGTACAAGAAACACATTTCATTCAAAAGGAAACTCACAGACTAAAAATAAAAGGATGGAAAAGAATACTCCATGCAACAGGAACCCAGAAAAAAGCAGGGGTAGCTATTATGTTTGCAGACAACGTGAACTTCAAACTGAGAATGATCAAAAGAGATAAAGGTCACTACATGCTTGTTAGGGGAAAACTTCAAGAGGAAGAGATTACAATCATAAATATATATGCACTGAATGTGGGAGCACCCAACTATGTAAGACAATTCTTAGTAGTCATGAAAAACCAAATGCACAATAATACAGTTAAAACAGGGGAACTTAACATCCCACTGTCACAGAGAGACAGATCAACCAAATAAAAAATCAAAAAAGAAATAACAGAACTGAGTCAAAATCATAAACAAATGGACCTAGTACATGTGTACCAAGTGTTCCACCCATCGACATCAGAATACACATTCTTCTCAGCTCCACATGGGTCATTCTCTAAAATAGATCATATGCTGGTCCACAGAACATGCTTAAGTAAATGCAAAGAAACTGAAACAATTCCATGCATATTATCTAACCATAGCACAGTAAAACTGGAAATGAATGACAAAAAAACCCCACAAGAACCCCATAAACACATGGAAAATAAATAATGCTCTTCTAAACAATCAATGGCTCATGGAATAAATTAAAGAACAAATTAAACAATATCTACAATTGAATGAAAATGCAAATACAAATTACCAGAACCCGTGGGATACAATGAAAGCAGTCCTCAGAGGGAAATTTATACCACTACACTCCCACATCAGAAAAATGGAAAGAACACACATAAACAACCTAATGCTGCACCTCAAACTTCTAGAAAAAGAAGAGCAAGTCAAATCCAAAGCCCAAAAAAGGGAGTAAATTATCAAGATCAGAGCAGAAATTAATGCAATTGAAACTAAGAAAACATTAAAAGAATTAATGAATTGAAGTGTTGGTTCTCTGAAAGAGTAAATAAAATTGATAAACCCTTAGCCAACATTATCAAAAAAAGGAAAGAAAAAACTCAGATTCATGCAATAAGAAATGAAAATGGTGAAATCACTACAGATCCTGCAGAAATACAGAAGTTCATCAACACCTACTTTGAAAACCTTTACTCACATAGATTTGATAACACAAAAGAAATGGACAGATTCCTAGGAACCTATGAATTACCAAAGTTGTATCAAAAAGATGTAAAACTGCTGAACAACCCAATTTCATCTAATGAAATTGAAAATATCATTAGAACCTTACCAACAAAGAAAAGCCCAGGTCCTGAGGGATTCACTGCTGAATTCTACAAGAAATTTAGGGATGACTTAATGCCAACACTCCTCAAACTCTTCAATGAAATTGAAAGGGAAGCAAGTCTCCCTAAATCATTCCTGGAAACAAGTATTACCTTAATACCAAAACCAGAGAAAGACCCAACCAAAAAAGAGAATTAAAGGCCAATCTCCCTCATGAACATAGATGCAAAAATCCTCAATAAAATACTGGCAAATAGAATACAGCAAGGTATCAGGAAGATTATACACCACAATCAAGTAGGATTCATCCCAGGAATGCAGGGATGGTTCAACATACAGAAATCAATACATGTAATACACCATATCAACAGGGCCAAGGACAAGAACCACATGATCATCTCAACAGATGCAGAAAAAGCTTTCAACAAAATCCAACACCCATTCATGATCAAAACCCTACAGAAAATCGGAATAGATGGTCTCTACCTCAACCCGATAAAAGCCATATATCATAAACCAACAGCCTACATCTTACTAAATGGAGAAAAACTGAAAACTTTCAACCTGAAATCAGGAACAAGGCAAGGATGTCCATTATCACCACTCCTATTCAATATAGTTCTGGAAATATTAGCCAGAGAAATTAGGCAAAAGAAAGAAATAAAAGGAATAAGGATAGGAAAGGAAGAAGTGAAATTATCACTCTTTGCAGATGATATGATACTCTATGTAGAAGACCCCCAAAAATCCATTGAAAGACTTCTAGATGTAATAACCAAATTCTGTAATGTTGCTGGGTACAAGGTCAGCACTCAAAAATCAGTAGCATTCCTGTACACAAACAAAAAAGACACTGAGAGAGAAATAAGGGAAACCACACCCTTCACTATAACATCCAATAAAATGAAATACTTAGGAATCAATCTAATGAAGGAAGTAAAAGATCTGTACATTGAAAATTGCATTACTCTGAAAAAGGAAATTGAAGAGGATTTCAGAAAATGGAAAGATACTCCCTGTTCATGGAGAGGAAGAACAAACACTGTGAAAATGACCATTCTCCCAAAATTGTTACACAGATTTAATGCAATCCCAATCAAAATACCACTTGCCTACTTCATAGAGCTAGAGAAAGCATTCCTGAAATTCATCTGGGACCAGAAGAGGCCTAGAATAGCAAAGACAATTCTGGGCAACAAAGGTAAGTCAGGAGGCATCACAATCCCTAACTTGAAACTATATTACAAAGCTAATGGATAAAATCAGCATGGTACTGGAATCAAAACAGACCTGAAGATCAATGGAATAGATTAGAAGATACAGCCACAACTACAAACACACTTAGCCACCTCATCTTTGACAAAGGGGCCACACATATACATTGGAATAAAGATAGCCTCTTTAACAAATGGTGCTAGAAAAACTGGCTTTCCATATGCTGTAAACTAAAACTAGATCCATGTCCATCACCATGCACTAAAATAAAGTCAAAATGGATCAAAGATCTGAATATTAAAACAGAGACACTAAACTTGCTGGAAGACAAAGTAGGTAAAAATCTTGATGACATAGGAGTAGGCAGAGAGTTCATGAACAAAAATCAAATTGCACGAGAAACACTTCCCAGAATCAACCACCAGGATCTCGTCTTACTGAAAAGTTTTTGCATGTCAAAGGAAATTTTCAGCAGAGTGAAAAGAAAACCCATGAACTGGGAAAATATCTTAGCCCATTGTCCATCAGGCAATCTAAAACATAAAAAGAATTAAAAGAAATCAGGCCCCTAAAATTCAAGGACCCAATCCAAAAACGGGCATCTGAGATGAATACACACTTCTCAGAGAAAGAAATACAAATGACAAATAAATATACGTCAAAAAATGTTCAACATCAATGGTCATTCGGGAAATGCAAATTAAAACAACACTGAGATTCCATCTCATTCCAGAAAGAATGGCCAAGATTAAAAAATCACCCAATAATGAATGCTGCAGGCACTATGGGGAAAAAGGAACTCTTCTCCACTCTTGGTGGAAGTGTAGACTGTTGCAACCACTGTGGAAATCAGTGTGGAGATTCCTCAAGAAGCTAGGATTGGAGATTGCATTTGACCCCGCTATCCCACTTCTGGGCATTTTCCCAGAAGAATTGAAAACAACATACCATAGTGACATTTGTACACCCATGTTTATAACAACCCAATTTGTAATAGCCAAATCTTGGAAGCAACCCAAGTGCCCATCAATCAATGAATGGATAAAAAAGATGTGGTATTTTTATACAATGAAGTACTACTCAGCTATCAAGGAAGATTGCATTGAGACTTTTATAAGTAAATGTACAGGACTTGAGAACATACTCATAAGTGAGATAAATAAAACTAACATGTGTAAATACCATATTGTCTCCCTAGTGTAAGAATCTGAAACAGTATATATGATCCAAAATCTACAATAAATACTGTGTAAGGGTAAGGAACTGCTCAAAGAGCAAAAGTAATTGGGAAAGGGAAAAGGAAGAAAGAAGGAAGGGAAAAGGAAAAAGACATAAATCTTTATATATGTATATGTCAGATAACTAAAATATCTATACTGCTGAATGTATTAGTTATTGAGAAAGATTGGTTAACACTCACATGATTAGATCAATTTTACATGTCTATATCTGTTAATTTAAACAACCGTGTTGAAGGTAACGATATGCAATATTGCAACCATTGTCAAGTTTCTAACATCTTGTTTTGTAAACCTATAATGTTACTGTTGTGGATTTTCTGTTGTCATTTGTTTGTCTCTTTTGATTTTTGTCTTTCTTACATGTGTCTTTTTTTCTCTTAAATAAAAAAAGAAAAGAAAACTGAAACAACCATCTTTATGGTCGCCCACTTGACACGTGATACACGGGTACCATCGGGCTGCTAGGTGTATCATGAAGATGTAGGTATGTGCTGAAAATTTGAGGAACTCTGTTTATGATAACCCCTAGTTTCTATGATAAGCCAAGAAACTAGCCCTGGCTTTGCACAACTTTGCAGCATCTTGTTACACAAATTATTTTAACAGGCAAAGCCTGACTGTGAGAGAAAGGTGTTCATTTGCTTGTGCAACTAAGCTGTAGGTCATTTGCTTGAGAAATTGTAAACAGAGTAGGTATACATTTCACAACCAGGCAGGCACAGGCTGGAGAACCCAGATGTAACATGGGAGAATAATCCATGGTGTGCACGGAAGTTGCACCAGGCTTTTGTATAATTTGAATATGTAATGTGACATTAAGCCCTGTAAGAGGAAAGACTTTATTATACCATAAATTACATATTTTCAAGGCTGATTTTTGTTTTATTATTACAACAAAGGGAGAGGTTTGCATTTAAATTCACCATTTTAAAGGAGCAATAATTAAATTCAAGATGAAAATATTCCTATTATACTCTGCCCTAAAGCACAATCTTCAGAAACAATTTTGAAAGCATAACATTCTACATTATAGTTTTCTCACACTGATTTTCTGATATTTCCAAGGTATTTCCTGTTTTCAGTGCTATAATCCACTTATATCCTCCTCAGAGGGGCAAAGAAAAAAATGATAAAGGATTAATTTGTGGTAAGTACACTGGATTTGTGCCAGTTTGTTTTGGTAGAAACTGAGCAAGGTGTAAAACCAAACTTCTTAACAAGAGCATGCACCACATGTAAAATATCACTGAAGCGGCAGAGTCAAGTATTGCAAATTATGAATGTGTGTGTGTGTGTGTGTGTGTGTGTGTGTAAAAAGAATAAAAAAGAGATAGTCTTCCACAGCTTTTTTAAATGTGGGTTTTTTTTTTTTTGTCCTGGCAAGAGTACTGGTTTAAAGTTCTCTTGTTTGCTGAGAAATATTTTCCCTCAAAGGAAACAACATCATAGAGCATTTCTTCACATAATGAATTAGTAATAAATATATGAATCACAAACAAACCCATGTCCCTGCCCCCATGTAAGTGTGATTAAGTAAACACAAAGAAAGCACTCCGTGCTCCAAATCCAAAGCACGTGAAAATTAAAGGTAGCAACTACCTAAAATGTTTACAAACTAATTTTAGGATTCACTCATTAGCAAAATTTGAGGATAGATGAAAGTTACAAAACATGATAGGACCCATCACTGCCATGATGGGAAATTCTAATGAGACATTTACAGACATAATCAAAATACAAGGCTGAAAGTGCTTTGTTCTGAAATAAGATTTTAATTGACAGATGGTGGGTCCTAAGCAGAAAGATCACCTCTGGAATGAGATCACTTCCTCCTGAGGAAGGCTTCCTGGAGGAAGCAGTATTTGATTTGAGCCCTGAGAACAAACTTTCGAATACATTGACTGAAATGATAGGCAGAAATTCTAGAGAGAAGAGGCAAAATAAGCAAAGCAACAAAGTTACAAAAGCATTGGATGGGTCATCTTCAGAGAATAAGAGATTCCATTTGGAAAGGAGTATGCAGTCAATATGAACTGGACAGCACTGCAGACATCTTATACACAGTCACTCACTTAATCTTCACTAAGATCTAGGAGTAGATTCTGTTTTTATCACAAAGTTACGATGAAGAAACCACGGTGCAGCCAGTTTGGAGAAGGTGTTGGTACTTCTCCACCTAGCAAGGGCAAAGGTGTCCAAGTCCAGGAAAGCTGACTTCAGAGCCTACATTCCTAATTGAAGGGTCATATGTTACCCGTATCTGAACTCTGTAGTTTCTGCACAAGCAGTGCCTTTCCTCCTGGATCCCTTATCTTGGTTCAGAGCACCTCATCCAGGAACTTACAACAGAAATTTGGCTACCTGCCTGACTTCTTCCTCTCCTTTATCCTCATGCTCTTATCAACTACCAAATCTGGGTTATTTAACACCTTAATGTCTCTCAGATCCACTTCTGTCCATCAGCGTGACTCTCCTATAGTCCAGGTCATTCTCATCACCCACCTGAGCTAATTAACAGCCTCCTAAGTGGTCCCTAGGCCTCTGGTCTTGCTTCATGCATAGCCATGGTCCTCAAAGTATAGTCCTGGATTTCCAGCATCAGTAGTCTCCTGGGAGCTTGTAAAAAATACAGATTCTCAGATTCTTCCCAGGTGCACTCAGGGAGGAACCAATAGAGCAATAGTGCAACAAGGCCTCCAGAGCATTCTGACTCACACTGAAGATTCAGAACCTTCCATAAAATCATCCCTTTACACTTCAGCCATCACTCTAAAATCCAAAGTCCTTTATCGTACTAATTAATGTTCATACATTTTAGCTTAAGCATTCTTCCTTGCTATGCTTGACTAATGGAGTCTCCCTGTGAATCCTCTCCTCTTCCCCACAGGTCATCCTCGAAACACTATCTGTTCACCTTGAATTGCTATCTATCTCTCCTCTGTCTGCACACTGAACTAAGGCAGGGGTGAAATCCGTCTTGCTCAACAACATGTCCCCAGAATTTAACACAAAAGCTTTTACAGCATGTAATAATCATTGTGGTGGAAACGAAAGAAGGGAGAGGGGAAAGAAATGACAGCTGAGACCATATCCTGGAGTGCCTGAGTAACAGCTTTAAAAAACAAGTGATGATAGAAATCACCGAAGGTTTCTGAGCTGCAGATTAGGAGAGGGGGTGGAGGTGGAGAACAAGTCTGAACTGATCACAACACAAGCAGGAGATGAGTCATTATGCAGGATGTAGATGGATCAGGCAGTGTGAGGGACGCAGGGAAGTCCACCTGGAAGACGATAAAGATTGAAGTCAGAATATGTTCTACGAGAAATGCAACAGAAATGAACCAGAGCTGCTTAGCTCCTGGTGAGCTGACTAAAGAAATCCAGAGTTAATGCTTGTTTCAAACCCAGGTGACTATAAAGATGGTGACACTATTAGCAAGAAACAATAAATTAGAGGATAAAATGAATTCTGACCCATGGGATAATGAGTTTAGGAATGTGTCACATGCAAGGTAACTGTGAGTTTTCCTGATCAGGCTATTTGGTGTAAATGTGGGCCTACACTCAAAAGAAAGAAAAGCCTAAGAAGACAAACTTGAAAGTTCAGAGTCCAAGCCAAGGAAAACTTCATGACCAAGACAATTTAAGATCAATAAAAGTAACGTGAAAACCCACCAATTAACATGTTAAGTAAATTATACAGTATTCTTTAACTAAGTTCCACTCCATAAGAATAATTTTCTACCTTACTTATAGTGCATCCTCCTGGCCTTTCCCTTTGCTCTTTACCTCTATCCTAAGGCTTCCCTTGGAATGTACTCCCCATCTAAAAATTCTACATGCCCTAAATTTATTCTTCAAGAACATCTAACAAAGGCAATGGGTAGTTGCCTCTGCTCAGAAACATACAAGTCCATAATTATGATTGTATAAAAAACACTGGTATACATCATTAAAATGTAAAGTTCTTAGCTCATACATACAAATATTCAAATATCAATTTTTAGTAGAGGAGAATAATTATAAATATGATGTGAATTAAGCATCTAAATACTTCAGATGGTTGATTAGATGTTCAGTTTCAGTTGCTTTCCCTCTCTATACATATTCAGGGCAAAAGTAATAGTTACACTAAGAAATCTATAAAAGTTTTTATGGACTTATCCTTTTCAACTAAACATAAGGAATAAATATTCAGTGAAGATACTCAGATCTTTGAAGCAGGCCCACTTCAACAATTAGTAGTGTGGCCGATACGTCAACTCTGAACAGTATAGACAAAGGTGGTAAAGAACATTGTTGCCACATTCAGATAAAGAATCTTAAACCTTTCTAGTCACAAATAGCACAAACTGGAACAGCAAAAATCGCAAGAAAATAAAACGCCTTGGTTTGACCAGTGTGACGATCGGCAAATATCTGTCCTTTGGTTAGGCCATGTTACATGAGGATGGTTCTATATTGCTTTCTTTCTGCTCTATTTTCAGAAATTAGTAGCAATATATATAGTAGATGATCAGTATAAATAGAATGAATGAACAAATGGAGACTCCTTATTTAGGACTACTATGAAAACTAGAAGATCTCTGACTACATTCAGGTACATCAGGAATATTCTGATTGGTGAACATTGTAAGATTTGTGCTCCATTTTCATGGGAACCAAGGAAGTTGAAACTTTTCTGAAAGTTTTATTTTCTGCCCTGACATTAACCTGTGCTCTGCTTTGCCAGATCTTTAGAAGACAGCTTTTCAAGAATCATTTTCAAAATTACAAAAATATTCACACTACTTTTTTTTTCCTTTTAGTTCAACCATCTTAATTGGCTTTATTTTTCATTCAAAAATAAGGCAAAACTTCATCCTATAAAACAGATCAAATGTTCAGAGCAGAGGTGCTATTCTTAGAGACAGTGAAAAAAGAAAGCAGAAACACAGAAACAAAAATCTCCTGGGCATTTCAAAGTTAACTTCCTTGAAAAGCAGGTATGAAACAAGAGAAAAATAGCTAATGAATTAGCATCAGATTATTTAAAGTTACTTCTTTTGTGTAAAGATTAAAGTAATGGAAAGTTCCTTATCATACCTATGAAACTACTGTGGTCTCTAGGAAATTTATGTATTATCTCTTTAATTCTGATTACACAGATGATTAGCTAAACAGATTAGTTTCAGTTTGATGTTATGAAACCTTAGCACCAGTGACTGCATTTTGATTCTCAGTCTGATATGTTGGGAGTCTGCTGCAGGAAACTGATTTAAAAAAAAAAAAAAAGTTCAGCCTCTCATGATTTTTATTTACAACTACTACTAGCACCAGTACAACAACCACTCCTTTTAGTCAGGCTATATGTTAGATGAGCATGAGACCAAAATTTAGGGCAGCAGTGCTACGCTTTATTTATTTATTTTTTTATGCATTACTTCTTTTGGTTGTTTGTTGTTTTGGTTTTTTGGGACATGGTCTAGGCTGGCCATCAACTTGTGGCAATCCTCTTAACCTTAGCCTCCCAAGTGCTGGGACTACAGGTGTGTGCCACCACACTCGGCTGCTGATTTACTTTTTGTGGTAATTTTTTTTTTTATTAATGCATGTTTATAATACATAATGGTTACATTCTTTGTGGGGAATTGGTACATTACCATTGAGACACATTAGAGCATGGCAAAACAGGCTGGGGTAATACGTGTGACCTGTTAATTATAAAATCTCAGAACACATGCACAGAACGGTTCCCAAAGTCCTGAAGGTGAACTTCCCATGAAACTCCGTGGGAAATCTGATAGGACGGCCTGGACCTGTCCACGCTGAGTTTTTGCCATTGTGTTCTCTCTTGCACAGATGGTCCGCCATCATGCTGTAGAGTGTGCTTCTTTTTTCTACTTTTACTTGGCCCAAACTCACTCTACAGAGCCTGTTTCTTTTTCTACCTTTAGTAAAATGATTGCACTTGTCTAGACCAATTCTTTGCTCAAGATGGAAGGAAGTCCAAAACTACCTCCAGAATAAGACTGTAGCACCCCAAAACCAATGACACCATCGTGTGGACTTTCAATTTCAACACATCATTCATAAGTTACAGTGCCCTCAGGACTTTGTATTTCTTTGAGTTTCTTCATTTCAGTTGAAAAGTCACCATTTGATGTTCCACAGATGGCTTTATGGAAGCATTTTAAAATTTATGAGATAATACAATACACAATAAGAACTTCTAGGACCAGAGATACAGCTCAGTGGCACAGCACTGGACTGTCAAGTGGGAGGTAATAAGATTGATTCTCAGTACCAAAAGAAAAAAAGGAAGGAAGGAAGGAAGGGAGGGAGGGAGGGAGGAAGGGAGGAAGGAAGAAAGAGAGAGAGAGAGAGAGAGAAAGAAAAAGAAAGAAAGGCTTCTATTATGACTATGAAGAAAATGATGTAGATAAGTTATTTAATTAGCTTATGACTAAAGCAGCTAACTTGTAGAAGGGCCTAAAGTAGAGTAGACTGACCAGCCATACAGATAAAAATGAAGAATACAAAGCAAACTCAAACTTTGGATAAAGAATAAATGCCCTCAGGTGGTGTGGAATCCAGCTCACCCACTACTAAAGGGAGATGCAACCACTCCCTACTAAGATCCTGAATTTTGAAGAAATTATAATGCAAATTAATCAGTTCCTTCTGAGATCCATTTCCTATAAATCCTATGTAGAGGTGGGTTAAAAGCCTGAGTCCTGGTTAGTCCATTTAGATTCACAAAGGCACCTGTGATAGGCGACCACCAAACACATGAGCAATTCCCGTGCTGTGTTTATCTATAATCAGCTCTAGATCATGGGGACATGTGGATATCCTATTCAGGACCCCTCCTAGGAATCAAGAAGCTACTCCCCTTCTTATTTCCAATAAAAGCTCTCGTAACCTCCTCCTTTGTTTCATGACTTCATTCCTTGGTGTTTGCAGAACCATGAGCCCAGTATACATGGTATCAAATGTACCAAGAGTTCAGCATGTTCTTCTTTGCCAAGATACCATGAACCAAATCAACTAAAATTGAACAGATCCAAAAGCCGGACAAAGCATAGTCTTAATTTTTGCAGTTGAGTCCCTACAATTTATCTATGTGTGACAAGAATCAGCGACTGCACGAATTCCTTTCTGTGCAAGTTAATAGGGATCAAAGGTACAACCTAGCATCCCAGGAATGAGTTAAATCAAAATAAAGAGTGTGTACTCTGTGAAGTGAACAGTAGCATAATTTTGAACATATAAATAGGGTTTCCAAAGTTACCCAGTGGGTAGGTTGACATGAGAATCTCTTAGAACTTACAAAGGTCTGGGTCTGTTGTGACAGATCAAACATTGTTAAATTATCTACAGAAACTACGAATTGTGAAATTCTAATTACAATATTGTCTTGCCAAATGAAAGAGGTAAGCTTAAGCAGGGAAAAATGAAGAGGAATACTCTTACTAGTTGGATTAGAATCCTCTTTCCATGGTCTTGGGAAAAAATTGTCCATGAAGTCATCAGCTTCTCCTGGTTTGTTGTCCAAATGCGTATGGTTGTGGCATCAGGCACTTTGCTGAATTCCATGTGGCCCACAAAGCACCTCCTTTCCACATAAACATCAGCACTAGGAGTTATGCCATATTTTTAAAGCATTTGAACACATATTTCATTCCTCTTTCTATTCTATTACTATATTATCATTGTTAGGAAGCTATATAAAGGTTCAAAAATCTTTTCAGCAGAACAAAAATGAGTTGTCTTATTTATCATGTTTATTTTAGGAAGAGGAGAATGTTCCCATCTTGATTATATTGAAATTACTTTGATGAACATAATCTAAGCAGCTTTTACATAAGCAATATTTTTTTAATTATATGGCAATTTGTCATTTACAAGTACTTTCAAATGTATTTTATTTGCTTTTCACAACACTCATATGAAAACATAGGGATTTCTTTTTACAGATAAGAAATCGAGATCCACAGTTTTTAATAACATATTTAAATTACACCTCGACATTGTGGCACACACCTGTAATCCCAGCCCAGACGAGGTTGAGGCAGGAGGACTGCTGTGAGTTCAAGGCCAGCCTGAACTCCATAGTGAGACTCTGTCTCAAAAAAGAAAGAAAGAAAGAAAGAAAGAAAGAAAGAAAGAAAGAAAGAAAGAAAGGAGAAAAAGGAAGGGAAAGGAAAGGAAAGGAAAGGAAAGGAAAGGAAAGGAAAGGAAAGGAAAGCAAAGGAAAGAAAAAAAGTTACAGGGCTAAGGCTGGGTAGAAGAAGAGAAGATTTATGAAGTGTGATAAAAATATAAAGAATATTTAAATAATTTTATTAAAGTAAAGGATACATTGTCATTAAGCACCCCCCTCAAAATATTCACTCCCCTTTGCTTTGAACCCACTTATCCCATAATCATTGCCACCTTCTGAAGCAGTTCTGGAAGTTCTCTTTTATGAGTATCACTACAAGGTGTGACGGAAAGCTGCTGCTAAGTGTCATGCAGTAGAAAGGCAGACTTGTAAAAACATTAGTTTGTCCTTCTCCACCTGTGCACTGGATCTGGTACTGTGTCATTTCTGGTTCTTCCCCAATGTCAAAACGAACATGAAAGGTACATGTTTTGTACTGATTCAGTTCATCGAGGCAGCCACCATAGCACAACTGAAGACACACAATAGAGTGACTCCATAACTGCTTCAGATAGCGGCAAGAATGATAAGTGTGTTTGAACCAAGGGTAAGGATTTTGAGGGGAATTAGTGACAACGCATCTTTGATTGTTATAAATTTTTAAAGTTTAAATATTCATCACATTTTTCATTCACTTTGCATGTGAAGCTTGATCCTTTTGCTCCCTCCACCCTCACCCCCTATGCAGCCAACTATTAGAAAAAGAAAGCTTTCTTTTAACTACTAGCATTTAATTCTTAAACCAAGGCAAATATTCTTAATCTCTCACTAGCTTATTACAGAAAATAAATGCTCTGTAGGAATGCATTAAGTTCTCTTGGGACACTATGCTTTGAATCATCTAAACCTAGAACATTTTTCTGAGTGTTTCAGAAGATGCAGTGGTTGAACCGCTCCATCCATCTCATTTGTCTTGAAATTAATATTTGTGTGCCTTGCACTGCTGGCCCATCCCAGTGACTACAAGACTGCACTTTTATTTTTTATTTATTTATTTTTTTTTTTTTACGGCACCGGGGATTGGACTCACAGCTTCACGCCTGCCAGACAGGCGCTTACGCCACTGAGCCAAATACCCGGTCCTAGTTTTTCAAGGCAGGGTCGCACTATGTAGCTCAGGCTGGCCTTGTGCTCCCATTGTAGCCCAAGCGGGCCTCGAACTCACAACACTCCTCCTACCTCAGCCTCCTGAGTGCTGGGATTAAAGGCGTGCGCCACCACGCCCGGCTATTAGACTGCACTTTTAAAGAACTAGAAAAACAGCTGACTGGCTGCATGATTCAGCAACACAAGGGTAATTCACTGTACCCACCCCATCAAGGTGTTTAGAATGTTATCTCTAATCTAAGCCATCACACAAATATTTTTTAATCACAAATCCATGTAGGGTTGACAGGGAGTTTCAGGTTAAGGGGAAGTTGCAGTTCTTTCTAGTCACAGTCAAAATGTGTTTCTAGGCCCTGGGTCTTCTCCAGCCTGTGGACTCTATCTTGTCTGCAGAAGCCACAGTTGCTAAGGAAATGCCACCAAAAATTGTTTGACAGAATATGGAGAGGCAGTCTCTCTGGAACAGATCTTGTCTTGTGAGGCAATTTGTTCATTTTGTAAAATTTTGTTTTATCATAGTATAGTCCACTTTAAAAATAGATCACAAGTAATGGGTCTTGTTGGCTTTTTTTGTTGTTGTTGTTTTGGTGGCACTAGGGTTTGAACTCACAACCTTGTGCCTGCCAGGCAGACATTTAAGCTGCTGAGTCAAACTCCCAGCCCTAGTTTTTTGAGGCAGGGTCGCACTATGTAGCTCAGACCAGCCTTGCGCTCGCGTTGTAGCCCAAGCCAGCCTTGAACTCACAACGCTCCTCCTACCTCAGCCTCCTGAGTGCTGGGATTAAAGGTGTGCGCCACCACGCCCGGCAATGGGCCTTGTTTTAGTGAAATTTGCTCATGGGTTTTGACATGACGAACACCAGGACACATATGAAGTTCAGCATAGTTGCAAGCTTAGCTCCAGCATTATTCACTGGTAACTGTAAGGGAATTGCTTAATTTCTTTGCTCTTTCCTTATCATAAAATTAGGGATTTAGTACAAGGAATAACTCACATGCTTTCCAGAGCTAAGGTTTCATTAATTTATTAAAGTATTACAAAACAGAATAATACCCTTAAAAGCATGATAAACAACTCAAAAGTAATGTGCTCCTTTTCTTTTTTTCTTTTATTTTCTTTTCCCTTTCTTTCTTTCTTTCTTTCTTTCTTTCTTTCTTTCTTTCTTTCTTTCTTTCTTTCCTTCTTCCTTTCTTGCTTCCTTCCTTCCTTCCTTCCTTCCTTCCTTCCTTCCTTCCTTTCTTTTGGTTTGGTACCAGGAATCAAACTCAGGACCTTGGGACCTTGCACTTGCTAGGCAGACACTGTGCTGTTGAACTATATTCCTGGCCCAGGAGCTCCTTTATAACCACGTTAAAAATAAATCTGTATGATGTTCTCATACAGAGTCACTTTTACAGAATTTGATTGAATTGATTCTCTATTTTGATGGTGAAACTGAATATTAAAGGTTCATCCAGTTGATAAGGCTCCTAAGAATTTCAAATGGGGTGTGAAAAAAGAATTCAGCTAATGTTTAATAAACAGCAGTCTCCATTGTTACTTTATTTTGCTGGGTTTATAAAAATTGAAAACATGAAGGTATAGTAATAAGAAATAAAACTTATTTTTAAATTTTTATTAATAGATGTTTGCAGTGTACAATGAATGTATTCAGCAGGGAGTTTGGTACCTATGTATGTCACATCTTGATCTTTTTTACTTCCCCTTTCCCACCCCTGCCTCTTGTCTTCCCTTATCCCTCTATCCTTTTCCCATATAATTGTCGACCACCACCCTTAAAATTGCAGTCATCTAAGAAATCTACTTAGTTGCTGTATGATATGATCTCTGGTAATAAAGTTAGCCTGATTTATGTCCCTTTCCTTCTAAAAACATTATTTTAAATATTCACTTAGACTCTGAGTATCATTGTTCTTATAAGTTTGTCTTCTCCAAAATCAGAGGGACTCAGGGAAGAAATATGGAGTCACTCAGTGTGAGTTTCAGCCTTATCCTAGTTTTTTAATAACTTAGTGACCCCAAGCAAACCACCTAGCATGTCTAAACTTCCATGTCCTGATTTGCTAACAGTGAGGCACCTGGGATATTAGACAACATCAATGGTTCCTCCATGTCCTCAAACACTGCAGCAGAACCACCTTAGGAGGGATGAAATGTCTTAGATGTTGTTATAGACCAAATGTTTGTATCTTTCCAAACTCATATGCTGAAATCGCAACCACTACTGTGATGATAGTAGGAAGTGTGGCCTTTAGGAGGTGATCAGGCCATAGGGTTGAGCCACCACAAATGGAGTTATAGACCCTAAAGTGTTCCCTTATCTCTTGAGCATGTGAGGACATAGCCAAAAGGTGCCATCCACAAGGCAGGAATGGGCTTACCACAGACATTAAATCAGCTGGCATCTTGATTCTGCACTGCCCAGTCTTCAGAAATGTAAGAAAATAAATTTTGCTTAAACCACCCAGTCTCCAATGCCTCTGTTATAGTCACTGAACTGAACTAATACAAATATGCATCTCCATGCATGCAAATGTAACTTATGAATTTTTCAGAACCCAAAACAAATGCTGGCAAAATCTCACAAAAAAGATGAAACATCTCATGAGGGGTATGTTTTGAAATGTTTGTCCACAATCATCACCTCCAACAATCTGCAAAGGAAATACCTTTCACAGACCACAGAAAGTGATCATGCAGAGCAAGTGGAGAAAGTCTAATGTGCAGAAGACCACTAGTAATAAGTGAAGCCTTTGGGCAGCCACTGGCCTCTTGTGGTTATTTATTTATCTGGAGAACATATATATTCACTCACCACAATATAACAGGCAATAACTGAGTGTATATAGGAGAGGGGGAGAGAGAACAAGAGCAAGAGCGAGAGCAAGAGAGAGAGAAATAGTAAGAAGGAAGTCAAAATAACCCAGTCTGAATTGGAGGCTGATTACATTTTATGTGTCTTAATAATATGCAAATTTTAAATAAGTTTTCAAGTCTTCTTGTGAAGGAAAGATTATTTTGTGGGGCCCTTGATGTGCCATTGACTACAGAGCAACATTTATGACTCCAGAGATCCCACATTTGAGCACAACAGTGAGAGAAGTTTATGCCCAGAGTTTGTAGTTTTTTTAAAAGCCAGATATAAAGAGGCCTCAAATTAAGTGAACAGAACAGATCTTACCTCTATCCAGAAAAATCTACCAAACTATATATGAGAGATGGTTTCTAGTAATTTACAGGTAGCTTGTATTGTTACAGGCAACTGAGTTAGACAGAAATATTATAGGCAGTCAGACAGGGCTAGGCCCTCAAGGAAACGGGCACAGAAAACCAGAGGTCTTGGTGACCTTCAAGGAGACCCACACCTCTCCCTGCAGGCCAGATATCAAGACAAAAGGCAAAACAAATACACCCATATGTTAAGGACTGATATTCTAAATAGTTCTATATCACCCTGAGGAAGTCAGGAATCAGTATCCCACCCTTTTACAGAAAGAGTCATTATCCTCAAGCATCCCTCGCTTACTACATGACTCGCCTCCTCATTTGTCCTTAATTTAATCAATTCTACCTGAGCAATTAATCTTACTGGTTAACCATGGTTATGTCCCACCTTATGCCCGTCTGCCTTGTGAGTTCCCAGTTTTTCCCCATCATGGTTTTACTCTATAAAAGTCCCTAAATATGACAGAATCTTTGGCAACCCACTCGGGCCCCCTTCTATCCCTCAGACAGAAGCTTTTTTTCTCTCAATAAATATCTTCTGCTCTTACCCTCCGTTGTTCCTAAAATTCATTCTTCGATTTTAGAGAACACGAACTCATGCCGTACGTATAGTAGGCTGGGAGTTTCATTCCTCCACATCATTCGGAGGTCCGGGATCATTTTTCCTATATCATTTGGAGGCCCCAGCGAGATCGTTTTCCTAAATCAGTATCTCTTGTATAGAGAGACATGGATCTAAAAATGAGCACTCCAGTCTCTCACTATTGTGTTAGTTTTGAACAGTACTGATGGAGCCTTTTTCAAGGAGATTTAATAACAATATTTCTAATGTCTTTTTCAGAAGACTAAGTCTCTAAAATATTACTAGAAGAGTAAAGAATAAAATCCACTTTTTAAGTATAACACACAATTTATTTATAAAAATATAATCGATCATTATCCAAGGAACAAGAACATATTGTAAACAGAGAACAAACTGTCAAATCCCAGGGCCTTTGTTTTGTACCATAGAATGTACTATTGCCTCTAAATTACAGAGTACTGAAGTACGGTACCCTACACACAAAATACCTTTGTAGATAAATACTTTGGATAGAAAACTTTAATATTCCAAAGAACATGTAATTACTGAATCATATTGATATTTTTAATTTATACATAATCAAAACCAACTTTATTTTATTGGAATCTTAATTTAGGAAACAAAAGAGCTTTCACAATATTTTTAGAACATGCAAAACTCTGTCTTTATTTTCTTTCATATTATAAGAAAAAGGGTCAGTATTTATGTTGCTTAGAAACCATCCTATGGAAGTAAAAGATAATTTAAAAATTTATAACTTAAAGGGTGCAAGGCAAGAGATTAGGGCATAGCAAACCAGCTAAGCAAGTGGGCATGAGTTGTCAAAAATCCAGATCAGGAAATTCGCAGAAAAGCATTTCCCAAACCTGCACATGGGACCAATCAGAGAACACTATCTTTGATTCTTCTTGGAAGAACTAAAGCAGGTTTTTGTTAGGATGGCCCAGACCTGACATCAGCCTGAGGTGTGGGAGATGAAAAGATGGCTGCCATTAAGCTCTTGGCCACTGTGCTCTCTTCACAATGGCACATCCTCACCCTGCAGTGCACTTCTTTTCCTACTTTTAATTGGCCCACACTCCCTCACTGGCCCCCAGAGCATGTTTTTTTCTTACTTTTAATGAATGTAAAACCTCGCTGCTTTTGCCCTTGCTTTGTCTAATTTTTTGTTCACTGAAAGAAGAACACAGAAAGGGTCTCTAGAAGGAGTTTCCAGAACCCCAGAATCTGATAACATGCACACTTGGAATACTGTGTATTTGGAATTTGGGGAATTTGAGAAAGTAAAGTTGAGAAGAATTGTCTGAGGAGACAAACTATAAAGATAAGTCACGGTGTCAAAGGTAAAAGTACTTATGAGAGGTTTGTTTGTTTGTTTTTGTGAGATGGTCTCACTATGCAGTTCAGGCTGGCCTTGAACTTGTCCTGTAGCCTAGGCTGACCTTGAACTTGTGTACATCCTCTGACTTCAGTCTCCCAAGTGCCACCACTCCTGGTGCAGGCAGTATTTTGAAAACACAAAAAAGTAGCAGTAACTCTTAGAAATTTAGATTTTTTTTTTAAAACATGAGGAGCTTCTGTTCAAATAATTTAGAGTATGACAAACTTAAAGTGCTACAAAAATATTTTGAGAAAAAAAGAGAAACTTTTACTTAGGTAAAGATAATATGGTCATTTCACCAAAGAAATCTATCTTCTAATTTTGTTTTATACCATCCATCCTGCAGTTTTCAGTAAAGAGTATATGAACTCTCTTCTTCATCAAAAAAACTGTTAAATATAGAGACCACTTTGAAAAAAAATAAGCACAGTAAAATGTTTAGTGTAATTCAGTGTTTTCTTCAGTTATACTCTTTAATATTAAAAATCTATAGCACTATTTTCTTCACCTCTTTCACATGTACAGTATGCCTTCAAATTTGTCTTTTGTTATCTTGTTCATGATATATTAACTTGATTTTATTTTGGTGTCATTTGTTTTTTATGGTACCAGTGACTGAACCCAGTGATGCTTGACTACTGAGCTGTATCTCCAGGCTTTTTATTTTTAGTCATAGTCTCTCAAAGTTACCTGGGCTGGCGTTGAATTCTCGATCCTCCTTCCTCAGCCTCCTGAATAGCTAAGCTTACAGGTGTATTCCACTGTGCCTGGCCATTTACTAAGTTTTAAGCTTAATCTAAATATATCTTTATGCTTTTAAGCATACAAAAATACATATCTAAACAAATAGATAATACAGTTAAAGATATTAACTGTAACTCAAAATATCACTAACTTTCAGCATATTAAACTTAAATATTTTTAATATTCCCCTAATTGAATTTGTCATCTTAATAAATGATAATAATTTCTTTAGGAAGAAAACAAAATATATTTACTATTTTACAGATCTACTTTATTTTTCTGTAATTATTGTACCTACTGTATTATCAGCCACTTACATTAATTACTGTCTTTAACCAAAACATTACCTTTTTCTGGACGTAAGAGAAAACTACAAATGGTGACACAAAAAAATGTCTACCTAATTTTTCCATTAAAAAATTCTTCCACTTTAAGGCTGGGAATATAGCTCAGTGGCATAAGCACCTGCCTGGCAAGTACAAGGTCCTGAGTTTGATTCCCAGTACCAAAAGCAAAATTCTTCCACTTTAATAAATTTGAGACACATGTTTACATTTATATATGTATCATTCAAGGATATTTAAGTGCCATATTAATCTGTAACATTGGATATATAAAGATTGGGAATAAGTGAAATCAAAACAATGCTTCTTGATTTATATTTGTTCTTTTTATTCTTACTTAGAAGTAGTTAATGCATGCAAGCATTATTTATTAATAAGCTTAATTTTTGACTAAAGACTTAAAGTTAACTAAAGATTCAGATATTGAAATATTTACTAGTACATGGGGCCATTATGATTTGTACTGTAATAAAAAAATCATGAAAGTAAAACTCTAAAGACACATAATTTCATTGAAGAAATCATAATTTCATAATTTTATATTTTTAACCTTATGTAAGCTATAAATACAATAATAATGTAGTTACTTCATATATCTAATCTAGAATTTTTTTCACATTTTAATCATGAGAAGTTATTTTCTCACCTAGAATACTGGGCTAACATTTTTTATGTGGTAGTAAGATCAGAGAAAAATGAATTTCTTTAAATAAAGTAAAAATAAATTACTCTTATTTGGGAAAATTTTTTAAAGTATAGTATACGTGAACTTCTGTAAGATGTATCAAAAAATCTATGATTCATTTACCTCTAGTTTTCCAAGAAAATTTAATGCTTCAAGAGGAAAGAAGAATAAAAGTGAGAGGAAGCCACCTTCAAATGTGAAATTATCACTGTTAAAAGGCCAGTTTACCCTTTATTCTACAAGGAATGAAATGGCCATGAAATATAGGGAAGGCCATCCTCTTTGTCATTTACACACACACACACACACACACACACACACACACACACACACTCACACATGCATGCATGATAGAGAAAGTAAAATGGTGTCTCCTATCTTGAATAAATTCCTCTCTGCCTTAGACAAAGCAGATGATCTGCTTCTGAGGGTTTCTTCCCTTTTTTGTCTTAATGTATTGTATATCTCCAAGAGATAAACCTGTGTCTATCACGAGTATCTCAAAATGGCCAATGTAATTCCAATTCATCATGGTGAAATAGAGATAAGCACTTAAATTAAAACTTAAGGGAGCAGATGTTTGTCCCACTTGGAAAATTCCAAAAGAATTCCTATAGGTAGTAAGAATGGGTTATGAACAATTTCTTGTCTTTAGAGTATGTCCACAGACCAGTCATTACTGTTAGAAGACCCAAGGAAACACTGACAGAAAGCAGGAGAAAATTAATTCAAACATTTCTCAGTGATACAAAGACAAGATTGAGGAAAATTCTTACAAGTTTTGAACAAGTGCCCCAAAACAAAGTTTGTCAAAAGAACCTTAGCTGAATGTAGCCTGACCGTCATCCCTGGAGTGGTCTGCAGAATGAACTTTCAGAGTTTCTGTCTGCCCGTGCCCCTGCCCCTGCCCCTGCCCCTGCCCTACCAGTAAACTTACAGAAAAATGCCAGGGCATGGACAGCAAGACTGTGGATGTGTTAGTATCCAGGCAGTTTTTCACTAGGGATTATAATTTTCCAATTTCCAATCACAAGGGGAAGATTTTTTGAATGAGTCCTTATTTCTAGGATATAGAATAAATATATTTGAAATAAACTCAGCAAAGAGAGTAAGGTAAACAAGTTCCCATGTATCTCATAGTTGAAGCACCTTCCTGAGTGGAAAGCTCACAGCCTCAAGGTAGTTTCCACTTCTGAGTTGGTATCTTGGGCCTCAGCATCAAGGTCACTTTTAGTGACTTGCAGTGGAATTTCAGAAATCTTTGATTAACATTCCCCCAAAATACCCCTAGAAAAACCTGTTACTCAAATGAAGCTAAACTTGTGAGGGCTACAACTGTAAGAAGCAAACAACCTTCACAGAGTCTTAGCAGCGAGTTGGAAAGACAAAGCATGGAAGGACAGGGGTCTTAAAAGGTAAACTGCTGCTTTTCTTTCTTTCCTTCTTTTTTTTTTTCAGTATTGGTGATTGAAATATTGAGCTATATCCTAGCCCTTTTTATTTTTAAAATTTCTTTCTTTATGTATGTATCCATTTATTTGTCTTGCAATACTAAAATTCAAAACACTGGGCCATATTCCCAACCCTTTTCAGCTTGACCCATGGTCTCACTGAGTTGCATGCATGTACCACCACATCCAAACAAGGCACTAATCTTAGTAATAAGCAGTTTGAGTTGGTTCAGTCTTATCTCCCAGGAGCAGCTATTTCCTCGAATATATAGGCAAGTCGTCTTTGGTCTCAGTACTGCTCAATATGCTTCCTCCAAGAACTGTTTAGCACAGGGACAAAAATTTTGTCAGTACTGGATCCCATAATATCCAACAACAAGCCAGGTATGGTGGTACACGTCTATAATCCCAGGTCTTGGGAGGTTGAGGCAGAAAGATCACTGCTAGTTTAAGGCCAACCGGGGATACATAGTAAATTCAAGACTTGCCCAAACTATGTAATGAGACCTTGTCTCAAGTAAACAAACAAACAAACAAACAAAACAACAGAGAGGTTACATGTATGGGATTTGGAGGATGCTACAGTTTGGATCTGGCATTTCCCCCAAAATTCCATGTAGTAAATAAAAGTTTGGAGCCTAGTGTAGCACTAATGGGAAATGGTAAATAAAGGAAATGGAGTCCAGTAGGAGGAGTTTGATAGAATGTCTTTGGAGGATATAGTGCGACTCCAGTCCTTCCTGTTTCTCACTTTCACTTATTGGCTGTCATGAGCTAAAAGGCTTTTGTCTGCCATGTGTTCCCACCATGAAGTTCTGGGCCACCACAGCCACAGAACCATAGTACCAAACAATCATAGAATGAAACTTTCAAACCTCAGAGCCAAAATAGCTTTTTCTTATAAGATGCTTATCTCATGATTTGTTATAGCAATGTAAAGCTAACACAGAAATTTACTGAACATTTTCTAATCCTATCTCCTCAGGCTGCTAGTAATAGGACAAGAGCTGCTGAATTATCTGTCTTAGTCTCACTTTTCTCACCTGCATAATGATAGCATATATTTATTGACTTACTACTAAACTGCCTTAGTTTTAAAACATATTTATTGACAATTTCAGATACTATTCTCAATATTTCATTTAATGCCTTATGAAAACCTAATGAGAAAAACACACTTAAGTCCTTTGGTCAAATGAGGAAATAGAAACAAACAGGTTGGATAACTTTCTCAACACAAAACTTGTCCTCTCGCCAACTTCAGAGATGTTACAGGTAATGACCACCTTGCCTCCTACGGAGACGTTGTGAGGGCTGAATGAGATGGTCAGTGTATACACGCAGAGCCTGGCATATGATAAATGATAAATGTTGGCTGCTACTACTAAACTGTTCAGAGGAAAGCTCTTTGAAAATAAAAAAGAAAAATAAGGTATAGAGATTGCTTCTTTTTTGATTATCAGATTTTGGAAAATGCAAAGTATAAAAGTCTTACCTTTTCTGTAAAGAAGGGGGAAATACTTCCTTTAAACGATAAAAATTGGAAGCATCCAATGTGTTACATCCCTCATTGCATCCAATTGTCAGAGATTACAAGACTTGCAAAAATTCAATAGGATGCACCACCTGCTAACCTGTCTGAGAGACAGGAAAGTGTTAGTCTTCCAAGTTGGAGTAAAGGATGGCACATCTCCATGGAATATATCAGTATTTTCTCTCCATGATTAACTCTTACGTCTAAATCACCAAGCAGTCTGAAAACTCACAGCTGAAGGAATGAGTAAATGACCTCTCTGCTAAGGTAGCTCCACCCCAAGCCACAACAGTCCTAGGTAGTAAAGGCACCCAATGGTCATGTGGAGGATGTATGGGCCTCCCTTGTAGGGCGGCATGAGAGAATAACAATAGCAAACAAACACTGAGTGCCTGCTGTGTGCGCTTCCTCTAGAGTGCCTTGTGTCTACATATCTCTTTTAACACGTACCCAGCTCTATGAGTTAGGTACTATTATTGTACATACCATTGTAAAGGAGAGTAAACAGTGATACAGTAAAGTGCAGTTTCTTGCTCTGAGTCAGCATCTATGTGAATCAGAGTTGGTGCTTATGATGACTTTGGGATGCTGGTGTCAGAATCAGGCACAGCTCAGTTACCCTTCAGCTAATATGGCTCAGTGCTCTATGGATGAAGCTGAGTTGCTGTCAGCCTTGTCCTCCATCAGACAAAACAGCAGGAAGAGGATGACAGCAAATCCCAGTCTGTTTATTCTGAAAATAGGGAAGCCACATAGAAGCATGTCTTAAATACATAGTTAGTAGGGACAAAGATTTGAGACAGATGTTAGTAGGAATTAAAAGGGAGCAGCACCATTATAATTGGTTAAAAGTAAGGTGCTTTATAAGTGGCATATGTAATGTTAAAGATAGAGGAGTTTGCTGCAGACTAAAGGGACACAGCACATCAAGGGAGCAGGAAGTTTCCTCTCAGGATTTCAAGAGATGTGGGGAAAACTAAGAGGCACAATCTGGCATAATGGAGGTATAGGAAAGTAAGAGGTAGAGAGATGGGAAAGTTAGCTGGAGTGACATAGCAGGTACACTGAGAACATGAGAGATTAACTGATGGGAAGTGTTCTTAGACAGAATTTCATCATCAAATGATCTAATGGTTTCCTCAAAAAGAGTAAGAACTTCTGTCCCTAACGGGGTGGCAGGCATATTTCAGTGGAACACAATGTAGATAGGATTGTGACTGGCAAGCAGAAACTCCTGAGATCTGAAGAAGTCTGCCAAGATCTGGTCAAGATGGGCTTGTGAAAACCTGGTGCAATAATGAGAAGAAATATTATTTGTTACTGTCTTTTTTGAAATGTGTGGACAAGCCAAAATTGGGGTAGAAACTGAGCCCCAAACTGGGAACAGCTGGATTACAAATTTTAGGGCAGAAAAGTAACTGCGCTGTACCCAGAGAAGGGGAGAGGAATTTGACTCAATTATAGAATTCAGAGGCAGAAGGGACTGAGCAGTAGAGGAGGAGGCAGAAAAGGAACTGTGGTGGTCAGTGCTGGCAGATGACCTTCTTATGAGAAAACAGCAGTGACCACTGGGCATTGTTTATGTTGTTCCCATGGGGATTGAAATGCTTCCTCCACCACCTCCCAAGAGGAACCCTTGGTAGGCACCCCAATTCCCCCTCCAGCAATCCCTTTTGTGCTCCCAGTCACTGGGATCCCAGCCAGTACCCTGAATGACAGTTCCGTAGAGTTCAGATGCACTTCTGATCCTCGCCATCACCAACCAGGGTGTCACAGAAGCCCACTCTGATCTTATCGGACTGGAAGGGTAGGACAACCACAGAATGAGGGTCCTGTCCTGAACAATTCCTAGAAGAACTCTACATTTCACACAAGTCCAGCTACAGTGGAGCCTTACTGTCTACAGTTGTGGCCTTGGTAGCAGGTCACTTTATTTTTCCTCCTTTTGTGACTCACACTGCTGCTCCCTGACTCTAACTTCCTGATCTCATCTTCCAGATGAACTGCCTGCACTGAATTCTTGTCTCAGTTTGCTAGGGAAAAAAAAAAAAAAAAAAAAAACTAAGACACTCACCATTGTGTTTGTGTGAATCAAATCACATCACAAGTAGGGTATTGTGCCTTGCATTCGACCTGACAAGTGCAGAGCAGGCACAGCCTATGTGTATGCAGAGGTTCTAGGAAAAGAAAGAGTTTGACATCTGAGCGACTCTAGGGCATGTTGTCTAAGATCATTTCTAGGTTGTGGGTGCAGTTAGGTAGTAGAATACTCAGTGAAAGTGGCTAAAATGAAAAAGAATAAGAGTCAAGTTTTCTGAGTATAAAGCAACTGTTGGTGGTAATAAAAAATGGTACAACCACTTTGGGAACAGTTTGGCAGTTTTATATAAAACTGAACAAATACTTACAGTACAGTTATTCCAGTCAAGATATCTTCCCAAAGGGGTATGAAAACATGACCATAACATATGAAAATGTTTATAGCAGCTTTATTCATAATGAACAAAAGCTGGAAGTAGTCCTAGAGTTCATAAATAAGATAATAGGCAAACATATGTGCACCAACCAATGTTTCTCAGCATTAAAGAGAATAATACACTGACACATAGAATCTCAGAGAATATGAAAATCATATGCTAAGCATCATATGCTGGAGCCCTAAAAAAGAGAACACATTGTATCATGTTAATATGCAGGTTCTCTAACAAACACAACTAACCCATTTAGTTAAAAAATAATGGTTGCTTTGTTGGGGGTAGGTATAGGCAATGATTAACTGGAAAGGGTAACAGAAAAATCTCTAGTGTGAAAATAGAGATGTTGGATCTTGGTAGACCTTTGAGCTACAGTTTTATGTATCAATCAAACCCCATAGTATAGTACAATTAAGATTTGTTCATTTTAGTTTAGGTAAAGAAAGAAAAAGAACCATAAATAAATGCTGACTGTTATGGGTATGGTCCTGTGATTCCCCCAAAGCTTCATGTAAGCATGAATGTGGCTGAGTCTGGCATTCGTGATTGGTTTGTTGTTTAGTGCTGGGACTGACAATGTGAGTGCTGCACCTGCCCAGGGGTGGAGCTGACATACAGTGTAAGGGTGGGAGAAAGGCATGTCTTGCCTCTCTCTCAGGTTCTCACCTTGCTATTTTGTGGCTGTCATGAATGGCTGCACTGCCACACTGCCCTGCCTTGCAGGCAGCTGAATATTTACTGAAACCCTCAAGAACTGTAAGAAATAAAACTTCCTTTTCCTAATTTTAGGCATCAGGCATTTTGTCTCAGCAATGAGAAAAAAGTAACTAAGACACTGACCTGTAATTATTGATGCATATTATTAAGTATTTAGTAGAAAATATACTAATCTTCCCAGCTATGAAACTTTAAAAATACATTAATTTGTGGGTAGGTAGGTAGATAGATTTCACTTTTTTTTTTTTTTTTTTTTTGGTCTTTTTGAAACAGGGTCTCACTGTGCAGTTCTGGCTGACCCTAAGCTCACTTTGTAGCCCAGACTGGTCCTGAACTCACAATGATCCTCCTACCTCAGTTTCCCGAGTGCTGAGATTACAGGTGTGTACCACCATGCCTTACTGGTAGATAGATTCTAAAGAAGTGTGATAAAATGTGAATTGTAGAATCAGGGTGTTAAAATATGGGTAATTATTACTGACATTTTGATAGGTTTGAAATTATTCATAACACGATGTTCAAACACTTGAGAATGTAGACAAAACTATAGCTATGTTTATTGAGAAACTACATTGTTTCTAACTCTCTGTTAATGACAAAATATTAATTTTTAATCTTCTCAAAATCCTGATGAGTATGTATTGCAACTCCCACTCTCTTTAGGACAGAAAACTAAAACCTACAGACAATAAACATTTCAAAATCAAATGGAAGAAAATAAAATGGCACAATAACTTTGAAAACAATTTGATAATTTTATATAATATTAAAAATACTTATATCTTGAATCAATCCAGTCAAGAAATCTACCTCCAAAAAGCAAAAACATAGGTGCACAAAAAACTTACACAAGAATGCTTATTTTTAAAAGTTTTTAGCAGCTTACTTAAAATATAATATTCAAATTCAAGTCTCTCAGGTTCCAAATTTCATGCTCTTTACTATAATATACTGATTTTTAAAAAATGGGCCACACTCTGCCTTGAAGCATCTCTCATTTGCATGGCTAATCAGACCTGTACTTATAAAAGAATATGTTTTTCTGTGACTTTCTTGGCTCTGAAAGTCTCACGTGGTGCAAGGACACCAGGATAAGAGTAAAGAATCACAGCAAAAGCCGGGCGTGGTGGCGCACGCCTTTAATCCCAGCACTCAGGAGGCTGAGGTAGGCGGAGCGTTGTGAGTTCGAGGCCGTCTTGGGCTACAACGCGAGCGCAAGGCCGGTCTGAGCTACACAGTGCGACCCTGCCTCAAAAAACCAGGGCTGGGAGTTTGGCTCAGCGACTTACGCGCCTGTCAGGCAGGCGTGAGGCTATGAGCTCGATCCCCGGTGCCAAAAAAAAAAAAAAAAAGAATCACAGCAAAGAAGATGAGATGTCATCCAACAACTGTGCCAAACACAAAGAGCAGGTCAGCAAGGCTTCATTGTCTCCAAAGAAGCAAAGGTGGAGCACACTGTCAGTAGGATCCTGGAAGTATCTGACTAGGAAAGGCCATGCATCCACATACAGGGGGCCAGCAGAAGGATAGGGCCCCAAGACTATATACAAACTAATCCGAGAGGACTGGTGGTCCAAAGTCACTTTTTTTACCTAATCTGAAGTTTAAGTTAAAGCAAGAATTTAGCCACTCTCCCTAAAGAAAAACCGGACTCACAACCTAGAGTCTAGCTTCATGTCTTGCTTTTACCAGTCTTTAATTTACAGCTGTCTTATTTTTTGTTTTGTTTTGTTTCTGGTACCAGGAATTGAACTTAGGACCCTGTGCTTACCAGACTAGCACGGTGAGGTTGAGCTATATCCCTGACCCCAGTTTACAGGTGTTTTAAAATCAAAACAAAATTGAGCAGAAAGTAGAGTTCGCTTGCCCCCACATAAGTACAGACTGTCACATTACCAACTTTCCCCATCAGAATGGTGCATTTGTTATATCTGATAAACCCCTTCAAGTGCATAGTGTATAGGATGGTTCAGTCTTGGTGCTGAACATTCTGTGAGTTTTGACAATATATTCTCCATTAAAACATCATGCATAGCACTTTCACTGCCTTCAATACAGTATATTGTACCATCTCCCCAGTTATGCCACCGACCGAACCCCTGATAATCACTGAACTTTTCCCTATCTATATAGTTTTTCTCTTTCCAGAACATAAAACAGCTGGGCTCATACAGGATGTAATATTTTCATAATAGCTTCTTTCACTTAATGATATACAATTTAAGTTTCTTTCATTTCTTTTCCTAATGTGATAGCTCATTTCTTTGGAATGCTGAATGATATTTCATTGTCTGTATGTACAATAGTTTATATATTCATCTACTGAAGAACATTCTAGTTGCTTCCAGCTTTTGTCAATTATGGATGCAACTGCTCTAAGCATCCATATACAGATTTGACTGTGGGTGTAAAATAGTCAGTCATTTGAGTAAATAGTAAGGAGTGTAATTATTGAATCTAACAGTCAGACTATGTCTAGTTTTATAAGAAACCACCAAACTGACTTTCAAAGTGGCTGCATCACTTTGCATTTCCACCTCGATGAATGAGACCTCCCATTGTCCTCTATCCTCCTTTGGTGGTCAGTATTTGGGATTTTGGTCACTCTAAAAGGTATTGTTGTCTCGTTGTTTTAATTTGCAATTCCCTCAAGACATGTACTGAACATTTTTTCATACGCTTACTTGCCATCTGGATATGTTTTTTGGTAAAGCATCTGTTCAGGTCTTTTACTTTGTTTTAAAATGAGTTATCCATTTTCTTTCTTTCTTTCATTCTTTTTTTTTTTTTTTTTTTTTTTTTTTTTTTTTTTTTTTTTTTTTTTTTTGGTACCAGGAATCAAACTCAGGGCCTCGGGCTTGCCAGGAAGGTGCTGTGCTGCTGAGCCATATCCCTAGCCTCAGTTGTTCATTTCTTATTTTTAAGTTTTAAGAGTTTTCTGTAAAGTTAGAATAGCAATCTTTTATGAAAGAAGTATTTGCAAATGTGGTCTCTCATTCTGCGGCTTGTCTTTTCCATCTTTCAACATTGTCTTTCACAGAGCAGAAGTTTCTAATTTAAATAAAATCTACCTTATCAATTATTCTTTCATGAGTCATGCTTTTGATGCTGTACATAAAAAATCACCACCATATCCAAGGTCTTTTAGATTTTCTACATAGGGCCTAACTTTGAGGACAGGTTTTCTCTGATACCCAGAACTCAACATCACTAAAACTCCATCGTGTGATAGTTTATATACACACCTGGTTTGGCAAGATTCAGTGTGGCAATGATTTAAAGAGTCTCAGCACATTTTATACGTGAAGAACATTAATATATATGTGGATTTTAAAGGCACTGGGAATATTATTATGGAGCCAAGTAAAAAGCAGGAAACAGCACTAAGGCGATTTAACAATGAAGCAGTTCCCACTTCCCTGGTTTTCTGTGTGGCCTGAGAAAGGCTTGCTGAAGCTGATCTGGGTCTTGCAAATGGAGAAAACTGTGCTTCTAAAGTGAAGATGTTGCAATGAATTAATCAGTCCTACCTCCATTTCCTCTTTTACAATAGGGACAGTAATCTTTTCTTGTAGTGGTTGTGTTAAAGGAGTCAACATTGTAGAAGTGGTCCTGGAACATAGCAAGGCCCCGTGAGAGTGAGTGGCAATGCTGTCATCAGTGTTGGTAGGTCGCTGCTGTTCTTGGGCTGCTGGAGGGAGACCTCATCTGAGTCACAAGGCCTGAGAATCTCCTGGCAGCCACTTCTGCCACACTCTTCCTGTCATCTTCTCTGCTCTGTGCATCTGTCTCAACTAATCACAAAACTGAGCTGAAGTGTGTTCAATTGTGCCTTCTGTAAGTAACAACTTAGTGTGTAACTAGTACTTCCTCATTACTTCTCTCTGAAAGTTTTTTGTTTCTCTGGTCCATTCAATTTACTTTGTTTTTTGCAACCCTTCTCCCATTTCTGACAAATTCATTTAAATTAAAATCAGTTTACATAGCTTTTTATTATGAGTTGCCTATGCTGGATCAACAGCTTTCAATAAAACAAAAATTTGTCCCACCTCTGAAACTTCTGTTTCCATAGCTTAGATCCCATGAGTTGCTCAGAAAACAATATCATCATATAATTTAATTTTACTTGCACAGTTATTCAAAACAACCAAGGTTGAGGGGTTCTCAAACCCAACACCAGTTTGCCATCTCTAGATACGAATAAAAAAGCACTATGAACAATTATATAATGGCTAATCAGTCTTTGATTGCAGAAAACACAAACATCACAGGCCATACAGAATGATTAATAGTATGGATTTGAAATCCTAACCTGCTACTATTCACTGTGCAACAATGAGCAGGTCACTTCACCTTTCTGAACATCAGTTACCTTACAAATAATTGATATGTACTTCTATACACTGTTGTGTAGATTAAATGAGATGACTATCATAAACTGCATTATATATAGGCTGTCTTAGGAAATACAGAAAAATGTTTTAAGTCAAATGATTTTACCTTTGAATTGTCACTGCTATACACATTTGAATTAGACAGTACCAAGAATTTTCTAAAAACTTTTGGTTAATTAGATATGCGTATGATAGAGGGAGTTTTGTTCTATTTAACATGACCTACAGTTGTAGTCTGTCTTGTTTATATATCAAATTCACTGATCTGAGAACTGGTGTGTCCCTGAAACCACCAAGGATCTTGAGCCCCATTATCATGCATGACCAGGAAGAGATCAAAGAAGACCTTATTTTCTTTCTCAAACTTAATACAAACTGACAGACCGTGAACAGCGATTTTTGCATCCTGTGTTAGTTCTAAGGAGTACACCACACCTTTTGACCTCTTCCTGACCTGCCATTCTCTGTCACTTCTCTAGGAACCAAAGAAATTTGACACCCCAGCTCATTCCCCGTCTGCACACTTTACCTTCCAACTGCAAATAAAGTTGCCAGAGTGCCATATTCCTGTTAAACCATCATGCAACAACTGACAGAAAGGGAGGGTGGAAGGAAAAGAGGGAAGAAAGGAAGGAAGGAAGGAAACAAGAAGAAAGGAAAGAAGGAAGGAAGGAAATAAGGAAGGAAGGGAGCAGAGACTAATTGTGGTGGTAAATGCTTGTAATCTCAGTACTCAGAAGGCTGAGTAGGAGGATCACATGACTTCAAGGCCAGTCTGGACTATATAGCAAGACTGTCTCAAAAATAAACTGAGAAGAAGGAGAGAGAGAGAAAGGAAAGAAGAGAGAGAAGGAGGAAGAAAGGGAGGAGGCAGGGAGAGAAAGGCGATATGTTTCTTGCCTCTGATAAGTAGCTGATAGATGACCAGCACAGAAACCAGCAATTGGTGTGCAACTTCTGGAAATGGGATTAGCTGACAATGGCTCTGGACTTGGTGGCGTCAATTGTACTCCTGAGATGCATTTACTTATTTAAATAGCAGGTGGTTTTTGAGCAGGTTGAATGGAGAAACAAGTTTTAGTCTAGGCCTAAATAAAACTTTTGGTATTCAACATTGTGAACTTGGACAAATTTTGTGCAATAGCTAGCAGTGGGAATGAAAACCTGCTTTCATTTAATAGTGCTTTTGAAAATCTTTTGGAAATTTGACAACAAAAAAGAAAGCTTTTTTTTTTTTCCAGAACTCAAAATGCTAAAGACAATTAGGTATTTTTTTAAAGTGAATCTTGGGGCTCTACTGGGAAAATGGCAGAGTGGTAAGCAAGAATAACTCAGCTTCTCCAAGATTTGGAATTCATACACTGGAAAAGAGCAATCTGAGGAGGAAAATGGCAGAAGGAAGTAGATCCCTGGTAACCAGGAAGGTTCTCATGGAAAAATTAAATTGACCGAGAAATTGAAGAGAACACCACTTGGAAAAGGGGTCTATCTGCGCTTTCTCCCTAGTTCCCAGCTCATGGCTTGTGAGAAAGTAAGACCAAATCTTCAAAGATAAAATGAAAATGGTGCAGGGTGGCTCTAGAAGGATTCAAGGAGAAACCTAGTGGTAGAATGGAGCAGCAGATGTGGCGATCTGCAACGGCCGGTGACTCCAGACCTCAATGTCCACCATATCCCCAGGAGAGAGTGTTGGCCAAATGCCATTCCAGGGAGTGGTTGAGTGACAGCCTTGGGAGCTACAGCCAGGCTGACAAGAGATGCCCTGAAGGGTTTAAACTGAAGGATATAGGCCCCACTCCCACAACCAGAGGCCAGCCTTTGCCAGAATTCTTCTGGTTTTGAAAATCACAAAATTGATACCCTCATGCTAATTCTAGTACCTCCTGGTACTTGCATCCAGCATGAATCTGGGATTTGACTCCCTTTTTTATCTACCAGTGTGAGCAGGTACACATCTTGACTTGGCACTGGCCCAAAATGGTAGATCCCAGAAGAAAACCATGTGTTAGAAATCACAGAGAAATTTCTTTTTTGTGTTTGGTTTTGTTTTTCATTTTTGGTTTGTATGAATGAGTACAGTGTTTTTAGTTCAGTTTTTTTGGTTTGTTTTTCTTTTCTTTTCTTTTTTCTTTTCCTGTCCTTCTTTTTTTTTTTTTTTTTTTTTTTTTTTTTTTTTTTTTTTTTTTTTTTTTTTTTTTTTTTTTTTTTTTTTTTTTTTTTTTTTTTTTTTTTTTTTTTTTTTTTTTTTTTTTTTTTTTTTATCAGTGTAGTAGAGCCTGGAGAATTTTTCTTTATTCTTCATCTTTGCTTTTAATCTCTTTTTCTTGCTTATTTTTTAAAATTTTTTTTCTTTTTTTCCTTTTAATTTTTCTACCTATAATTTATTCTCTCTTTTACTTTTCATATAATTTCCTTCTCTTTTTCCTCCTTTTCCTTTTATCTTCTATTTCTCATCAGTTTTTTCTTACCTATATCTAATTCTATAAACATCCTTCTACTCCCCAGTAAGATACTTTGTACCACTTCTCCTCCTTCACATATCAGAGGCTTACTTTTTTGTTTTTGGTTGTTTGTTTGTTTGTTGTTTTTACCAGAAATCAAACTCAGGACCTTGCACTTGCCAGGCAGGTGCTGTACCAATGAGCTAAATCCATGGTCCCTCATATCAGAGTTTAAGGTTTAAAAGTTTTCCTCTTTCATTCCCCCATTTCCAAAATCTATATATTTTATAGTATGAGCATAAAGTTTTGTTAATTTTTTGATAGCTAATGCTGTAAAATTACTGTTGAATTCTTTTCTACCATTAGTGGAGATATATTTATTGCACTTAGTACATATTAGCTGTAAATCACTACCTGTAAGTCTTAATGTTGACATAGTAATTATGGATTTCTTTGATAAAGGATGGTACATAATTGGTTATTACCTTAATATCCAATTTGTCTTACTACAGTTTATTCACATGATATTAATGGAATCTCATCATTGTCACTATTTCTGTATAAACCAACACTGAAATTACCTTTGTGACATTAGCAATACTAGAGTACATTAGAGAATTTGCTTGTTGGGCTAACTACACTGTATCCTCCCCTCCCGAATAAAACAAGGTGATTGGATCTTGGGGCTGTGGTAAGGGATTATAGTTAGCCATGGCCAAAATACAACACTGAAATGCAACTAAAGAGATCTCTGTACTAGCAATTCAGTCTTTAGACTATAAACATCCACGAAACTCTGCACCATACAAACAAAGCAATAGAAACATGAGAAGACAAAGCCACAAAGTGCCTCCTTAAATTCCCAACTCCTCAATTTAGGAGCACTTTGTAGCAGAATAACATAAGCTACACCACTGTAATTATGCAAAAGGATATTAGAGATTAAAAAACAGATCAAAGCGGTATTCAGTGGGATCTGAGAACATGTAACTAAACAGATAGTGGAAGTAATACTAAAAAAATGCAGGAGCTTTCAGAAGACACTAATAAAAAGATAGATGGGCTAAACGAAACAATACAAAACACAAATGACCAGTTTGCCAAATAATTAGAGTGCATGAAAAGGTTTCAATCAGAAATTCAGGAGTTTAAAAAATTATTTTGAAAGTATGGGCAGAAGGACCAACCAACATGAGGACAGAATTTCAAAACTAGAAGACAATGATGACTTCAAAAACTACTTAAAGACAGCATAGAAAGAGAGTGTAATAAAATAAACCCAACATCTGCCAGGTGATATAAGACAACTAAGAATAATTGGAATAAGTGAAAAAATAGGAAGATAACACAAATGTCATAAAAAACTTGTTTACAGAAAAAATGGCAGAAGACTTCCCATGTATAGGGAAATACAAGAAAATACAGATAAGTGAGGCATATAAACTTCAAATATCCACAACCAAAAAGAATCTATCTGTACCACATTATAAACAAAGTACCAGAAGTCCTTCACAGGGGCAAAATCATAAAGGCTACATGAGACAGGCCATGAATCACATATAAGGGTAAACCCATCAGGATCACAACAACCTTCTCTACACAAACTTCAAAGGTCAAAAGGTGATCCGACCCGTGGATCAACTCATGGGTCTCGCCTGGAGGAGAGACGGGATGGGGGATGGGGGCAGGGCAAGAGGAGAGAGAAATGGATACAAGTG
>RJWM01000051.1:86056-328794 GCA_004363535.1 Dasyprocta punctata
TTTATTGCGGAAGTGTTTACAGCTTATATAGAAGCAGGAACGGAAGCTGTCATCGCACAGGGGTGTGGTGAGCACGGATAGGCTGTTGTCATTTCCGGGTTAGGCTGGAGAGGATCATGGGAAATGTAGGCTGACACACCGGATGCCCACAGGGGAGAGAGGCGGGGCAGCAGCTGTGAAGCTTTACCGCTCTCTACAAAAAGGTTTTGGAGTAAAGTATTTCAAGCCCTAAAAGGATAACTTCCAGCCTGGACTTACATATTCTGAAAACTCTTCCTTCAAAATTGACAGAAAAATTAAGTATTTCCATGGGAAGAAGTACCTCAAGAAATTCGTGACCACAAAACTAGAATTAGAAGAACTTCTCAAGATATCTTAGGAAAAGACAATGAAGCCAACAATGCATGAAGTATTTTAAAAAATAGTATACCTGGTAGGATAAGCAGCTGAACAAAAGAAAAAAGAAAAAAGAAAGAAAAAGAAAAGGAAATAAGTCACAGGAAAATGATGCAGTGAATGACAAGAGTAAACAAGTGCCTCTCAGTAATAACTCTCAATGTGAATGGTCTCAATTCTCCATTCAAAAGACACACTTTGAAAGAATGAGTCAAGAAACAAAACCCAACCATATGCAATATACAAGAAATACATTTAATTGAAAAGGAAAGTCACAGATTAAAATTCAAAGGCTGGAACACTATATTCATGCAATAGAAACTGAGAAAAAGGTAGAAAGTAGCTATTCTAATTGCAGACAAAATGGACTTCAAGCCAAGACTGATCAAGAGACAAAGAATGCCCGTATATACTGATTAACAGAATGATTCAAAAGGAAGAGATAACAATTTTTAACAAATATCCACCAAATATCAGCACACCCAAATTCTTAAAACAAGCACTAATGGACATAAAAAATCAGATAAACACCAATACAATAGTAATCGGAGAGCTCAAAAACTCACTGTCACAAATGAACAGATCAACTAGACCACAAAAAAAAAAAAGAAGAAAACCAACAAAGAAATACAACAGTTGAACCAAACCTTTGAATAAGTGGACTTGTTAGATAGCTGCAGAGTAGTCCATTCAAAAATAACAGTATACACATTCTTCTCAGCAGCATATGGGATTAATGGGTTATCACAAGAGTGAGTCTGCTACAAAAATCAGTTTGGCTTAGTTTCTCTTGAGCTTTCTGTCTCTTGCCATCCACATGTGACCCACCAGTCTTAGACCTGACAATGAATTTATATAGACTTAAAACAAATTACATATCTAGTCTATGATGTCATTTGCAACAAAGAATAACTAAAACATACATGCATGCATTTGTAATGTAAACTGGATTTTTAATCTAGTTTTTTAATCTAGTCAAATTATTTAGTCAGTACTCCAAGAAAGCAGGTAACACTTCTGAATATTTTTTAAGATCTCAGTTACTACTAGAACTTCAGTACATATTTTAAGTAACATACAAATTACTTGAAAATAACTTGCCTAATATGATGAACTGTGTTTACTATCTTTGTTAAAGTAAATATTTATTATATATTATTTATGTTAATTATTTCTTCTGCCACCCAGTGACCTGAATGAAAATTGTGAACTCACCCTGCTCTGTGAAAATGTGGCTACTAAATCATGAGAATAAAAATCTTATGGTCAACAGTTCCTTTAAGAAAGAGTCTTGATTGAATTATGTTGTTGATTTCCTACATTCATTTAGTGTCTTTTGCAACTGCTTGGTCTATAGAATGTTAACTTATGTATTTAACAGATGTTTGTTGTGTTGGGCCCATGTTAGTCATGGAGATACAGCAGCAAAAGGACACAAGTGGTATTTGCCAGGTACAAGTGTTATAAACAAAGCCACCAAACCTGACATGAACATCTGAAGGTGGGCCAAGCAAAGAAACAAGCGATGAACTCCAATCCATGTATGAATCTGAGAAGTTAAAAGAATTGCAGTGTTATTGGAGGTAACATGGTATAGAGGGCAGGGAAAGGTGAGGCCTGAGTCTCAGACAGGAGCCAGGAAGTATTCGGAGGCTGTGTATTGTATTGCATGAGATAGGACAGAAAAAATAAAGATGGATATAAAGGAAACAATGAAAATCATAATTTTCAAAATGAAAACAGTGATTTCAAGACACAAGTCTAGTTTAATTTTTGTTTTCTTTTCTCCCAAAACAAAATAAGGCTGGTCAATTCCCTTTTACCAGCAAACAATTCTGCCATTCTCTTTGAACTTGCAAATGTGCATTACTTTCTGTGTGTAAACCACCTTTTTCTCAAGACCCAAGATACAACTTCCTATAGATTCACAAAATCCAAATATTTCCACCACCAAAAACACATAAATATTCCCAGCTCCAAATTGCAGTGCACCTCTCTCTTCTAAGGGCATTCACTCTATTTCTTTGAGTATGTACTTTTAAATTTCTGTCATATGCCATTTATGCCTTGCCCTTTATGCCTGTTTCTGACAGAGCTTGAAAATTCTTTTTTTGCTGTGCAAGTCAGTGAACCTGCAATTTAATTCTACAGGAAAGGGTGGGTTTCTCTTCCTCATCAACTCTTTGGAAAACTTTCAAAATCCTGTTCAATGACATTCCAGACATTCTTTCAATGCTAGTTCTTTCCTTTGTTTGTTTTTTTGTTTTTGTTTTTGTTTTAGTACATCTTTGCTAAATATAATGTTTTCATTCCTCATGTGAAGTTGGTACATGTATATAACACCTCTTAATTCCATTTTCCATCTCTTTACCTTCCCTCCTTCCCCCCTTCAGCTTTTGTCCCTTTGAGAAAGATCTATTTCCCTATGTCCTATTATTTATCTTTTATTTTGCTCCTTATGTGTAATTTAAGTGTATCATATAAAAGAAGCCACAAAATATTTAAATTTGTGTGTTTGATTTATTTAACATTATGGTCTCAAGGTGGGTTCATTTTCCTACAATGACTCAAGTTTATCTTTCTTTATAGCAGAGTAGTACTCCATGTTATGCAAATACATTTTCTTTGTCTATTCATCTATTGATAGGCATATAGTCTGCTTCCAAGATTTAGGTATTATGAATTACCCTACGATAAATGCAGTACGCATGCATCACTGTAATATGATGTCTTTTTAACTCGTTAAGAAAGATACCTATAAGGGAAATAGCTGGATCAAATGGAATTTCTACTTTGAATTTTTTGAAGACTGTCTATGGGAAGATAAAATAGGTAAAACTCTTAAACTCAGAATCATAAGAAACGACTTTCTGAACAGAACTCTGGTGGCACAGAAAACAGTAGCCAAAATCAACAAATTAGACCATGTCAAATTAAAAAACTTCTGCACAACGAAAGAAACAACCAACAAGTGAAAAGACAACCCACAGAATAGGAAACATTTTTGCCAGCTGTTCCTCTGAGGGGTAATAACTAGAATATATAATGAATCAAAAAATCAGATCCCTCAAAATAAAAAACGAGTTCTTTTGTAGTGATTAGACCTTTCCATTTTCTTAATAGTACTATTTAGAAATAGCTATTTTTTAAATAACACTACAAGACAAAGTATAGAATTTTGCAAAATTGCTATTGCCCTAGAATTTTTCATGTGTGAACATTCACAATTTGGTGGTAGATGGACAAGCTAAGTTTCAGAAATTAGTGCTCTGTAGGAAGAATTGAGATTATTGTGGAGGTAGAACTAGAGGATATCTACAGATTAGTAGGCTGTTCCAGAAAAAAATAACAAAGGAGAATATTTGAATTTAGATGAAAAGTCAAAGAGAGCTGCACAAGAAGGAGAAACAAATTACATTTTGAAAGCTATAGCAAAGGTCCCTCTTTATTTCAAAATTTGATGTTTATCTTTTCAATTTCTGCCTATAAAGTATCCCTAAATCAAGTTATGTATTTCATTTTAACACAGTATTATATTTAACACATGACTGATTCAGTTAATTTAGGGTGAGGAACTGCAAATTTAACATGTCTTTTTTTCACATCTATTTTGTTTCAGCTATTATAATAGTATTTTTTTTAAAAGATCCAAATGTAGAACTGAATCATTTCTTAACACTATAAAAATAGAATCTAGTACTTACAGGCAAGAATAGTAGGCTCCTACACTTCATCTAAAATTAAATTCTTCTTTAAAAATCTAAGAGACTAATTTACATTATTTTCTTTCTTAAGTGGTTTTTGGTGAATTTTCAGACTTAAAACAGTCTGAGTTCTGTTGTGCTTTTTGTCTGTATATAATTATTTCTGTCATTCTTATTCATTCTTTTCCATTTCCATTTTGCTTTTACTTCAACAAATAGAAACAATTTGGTTCCTAGAGAAACCTTAAAAATATTACGCCATGTTTAAACTCCATTTTTAAATTATTTGGGGCTCTTTTCGTTACTATGGGTAATAGAGTCCCATAGGGTTCCTAGGATCTTTTGCATGATGAACAGTGAATTGGACTTGGCATGAAACAGTAAGCTAACAGCAGCAAAGTTTAATTTGATGACAGTATGCAGAGTGAACAGGCTTGTGCCAGTGGAGGAAAATAGCCTGAGCATGGAGGGCATTGAGTTTCGGGGTTTAAAATGGTGTATGGGGCCTCGGGTGGCTCCCACTGGGTCTCCCAAAGCATGATTGACCACATGATTGACAAGGCACTGAGTCATATTAACTGTGTCTATTGTGCATGTCCTTTCTCATAATTCACTCTGTTATAATTGTATAATAGACAGCTAAATTAGATGGAAGTATTGTAGGCAGTCAGATAGGTCTGGGTCCTTAAGGAAGTCAATGCAGAAGATGAAAACTGGTTGGAGCTCATTTGAAGAAGATTAAAATCACCATGACCAGATTTGCATACTTCTCTAGGGGATAAATGGAGGACTGAGATTATTGTTCTAACCCCTTTGAGATTTCCCAATGAGATCTCCTTGATTTGATATCTCATTGTGTCCACCCACTAAGACTAACACTAACACTCCTATAACTAAAACTAGCTGGGCATGGTGGTGCATGCCTGTAATTCCAGAACTTGGGAGGCTGAGACAGAAATATTGCTATGAGTTTGAGGCCAGCCTGGCCTATACGATGAGTTCAAGGCTAGCCTGGACTAAATACTGAAACCCTGTCTCAAAATCTTATCTCATTGGTTAATCATAGGTTTTTTTTAATTTTTAATACTTATTATTTATTTAAAAAGTATCAAAATTTTCAACATCGACTGTTTTTTGGTGTACTAAGTCAAAAAAGAACAACACAAATAAATTTATGAACTACAATGAAAATACCAATAGAACTCTACCCCAGAAATAAGTTCAACTGTCAAACCCAAGGCAGTCTTCACATAAGACAACCGCATATTCCATACACAAGTATCACTTACACTGATAGCACGTATGTTTTGTTTTCCTGTCCTTTCCTGTAAGGCACATTTGACCTCTTTTTGGTTTCCCTGTTGTTGTACTAGATCTTTGTGATCCTGCCTGCCTGTTCACCTGTCAGCTTACCAGTGTGCTACACAATTTTTTTTGCATAGTTCCCTGGGCAGAAACATTTTGTTTTTCCTCTGCTGTAAATGATCTCTTACGAGTTCTAGTACTAATCCTCTAAGAAAATTTGCATTTGTTACTTTCCTGTAAACTATATAAAAAAGCATCTATTCCATACTTCACTCAACTTTTGCTGTACAAAGTTTTCATCTCAGGCTTCCCTTTTTTTGAGGTTTCCCTATCAATATTTCCACCATGGTGAGATGTTGACATCAGCAGTACCAGTTTGGTTTTCTTTGCCATATAGGAGACCAATGTTACATCTTTCTGAAATCCAAAGATTTTACTATATAATTCTCTGTGTTGAAATTGCAGCATTTCATTTGGAATGTCTGCTTTGTTTCTGCTTACAGTTCCTGAGCTAGTCAACTTATACTATTGCTATTTTCTTCATCATCTGAATCAAGGTTTGCATTCCCTATGTCTGTATCAGTAAATTCTTGCTCCATTTCACTGTCACAGGAACTTTGGCTCACATAGTCAATGTCAAAGTGATCATCATCATCATCATCATGCACCCACACCACTCTTCTGTTCATGAAAGCATGTATTTTACCATAATGACTCTTTATCATCCATGTGAGTAATCTGTTTATTCACTTTTGCTCTCCTCCAAAACTTGCAAATCTAATTGTTCATGTGCCATTGCAGTGAAATGATCCACTTCAAAAATTAATATCCAATAAAAAGTTTTTAAGGTTAGACTTCTTGTCACCCTTTCATGCAACCTTAGTTACAACCTGCTCAGCTCATGCAACCAAGAACTGATAGATCCTATTTACAAACACATACTAAGCATTTGTCTTCTTGTTTTCCAGAGAGTAAAGGAGCTGCCTGGGCCTTCTTAATAGAAAATATTACCTACTACTTGATACTCTTGGTGCTCCCCCAGTCATCTGGTAGCAGCAACTGCCTTGACAGAACTTTCTCTGAGTCAAGGGCAACTGGATGAACCTCAGGTACCTCGGGGGACAGGAGATTCGTTCTGCTGCATGGCTCAGCTAGATTCACAAATTGCAGGCTAGCACTTTGAAGTATTGTTACAGACAGCTGAGCTAGTTAGAAACATTATAGGCAGTCAGACAGGACTAGGTCCTCAAAGAAGCCAGCACAGAGGACCAGATGTCTTGTGACCTTGGAAGAGACACACACCTCTTGCTGTGGGCCAGATCTCAAGACAGAAGGCAAAACAAATGCAACCACACCTTAAGTATAAACATTAGGGATTCGGTATGGATCACCTTGAGAAGCCAGGAATTACCAGCCCAATTCCCTACTGACCCATAAGAATGCTCACTTGCTATGTGACTTGCTTCTGCATTTGTCCCTGATTTGGTCAATTTTACCTAAACAATTAATCTTATTGGTTGACCACTGTTCTGTCCCCACCTCATGCCTGTCTGCCTTGTGAGTTCCCAGTTTGATTTCTGGTACAACAACAACAACAACAAAAAACAAAACAAAAAAAAAGAGAAATTCTGTACAGGGTGAGAGATAGAAATCTGGTTTCAATCTTTTCTATAAGTGAGTATTCAGTTTTTCTAGCTCCATTTGACAAAAAGGCCATTTTTTTTCTCCAATATGAATGTATTTGGCTCCTTTGTCCATAATTAGATGACCATAGTGATGTGGGTTTATTTCTGTGTCTTCTATCCCAATGGTCCATGTGTCTATTTTTGTGCCAATATCCTACTGTTTTTGTTACTATAGTTTTACAGTATAATTTTAAATCAAGTATTATGATGCCTACAACCTTGTTCCTTTTTGCTTATAATTGCTTTGGTTATTCTGAGTCATTTGTGTTTTCACACGAATTTTAGAATTGTTTTTTCTAGTTCTGTGAAGAATGGCATTGGTACTATATTTAATGGGAATAATGAGAGGAGACATTTTTGTCTCAACACCAGAAAACCAACTTTTAAAATTTTATGCTTTCTATTGTATCATTGTCAAAAGTTCTATCTTCTGTTTTATTGATTTTGCACTCATTTTTACTTTTTATTTATTTTTCCCCTTGAATTTATTATGTTGTTTATTTAAGATGGAAACTTGGTTCCTTAATTTTGTTTGCTCTTTTTTATTTTTGAGACAAGACTTCATTATGCAGTTTAGGCTGGTTCTTGAACTTACTTTGTAGATCAGACTGGCCTCAAACTCACGGTGATCCTCCTGCCTCAGCCTCCTGAGTCCTGGGACTATAGGCATGTGCCACCATACCTAGCCAGAAGTATTGTTTTTAATTTCCAAATATTTGAGTTTTTCAAAAAATTTCTATAAACTTCTTTTAGATTTACATTGTTAACAAAAATTATAAATACTTATATATTGATATTTTTAGGTTTTCATTATTGCTGAGTTATAATAAATTTTTTTAACAGTTTGATGCTTAGAGAAGAAATATACTTGTTAGAATTCTTAAGTATCTTCTAGGATCAATTTATTGTTATTGTTGTTAGGTATCTGTTTAATCATTTTTCTCTGCTTAACCTTAAATGGTTAGGGAAATTGAGACCCCCTCCCCATTATGATGGTGAATTTTTCAACTTCTTCTATTGCTTTGCTATTTCTTCTTTACATATTTTAAAAGTCTTATGAGGTATTTAATGACTTGCAGTTACAATCTTCATTTTTTCTTAAATACCTCTGTTAACAGCTCTCTTTGGATAATACATGTTTGAAATGTGATTAACATCCTTTTACTTTCAACCTTTGTATCCACTGTGTTTAGGTGTGTCTTTTGTAAACAGAATATATCTGTCAATATTTATTTTTAACTGCTGTATTTAGTTCATTTACTTTTATGCAATAACTGTGCTATATTTGCGTTTCTACCTTCTTTACATATTACTTCAGTTTGGTCTAATTTTTTTCTATGCCTCATTTTAATCATCCAAAAGGTAAGAATTTTAGAATGCACTCACATTTCTTGGTCTGTCTCTACCCCCAAGACAAATCAGGCTGGTACCATGAAAACCTTTGGTGGTCACAGCCATCCTTAGAGGTCACAAACATTAAAATGTTTGATCATCTTTTCTTCACACAATTTCTTGCAACAACTTCTAGATTTACTTCTTGTTTAAATGTGCCCCATAAAAGTTTTGCTTGGTAAGGTATCCAAAGTGTCCCACGTCTGAGAAGGTTTTTCATGAATGCACATTTAAGTGATAGTTTCAAAATAAAATTCTATGTTCAAAAGTTTTCTTTCAGTACATTTAAAATGCTCTTCTCTATTTTTGCTTTGTTTCATTTTTGTATCTCTCACTCTCTCTTTCTGTAAGTGTGTGTGTTTTAAATTTTCTCATTTTCTTTTACTGCATTATAAGGTATGAGTGTTTTCTCTTTCCTTGCTAAAATTTTGTTATTTTAAAAGTAATTTTGCAAAATACACCTTCATTATTCCTTCAAACATTTTAAAAATATTTCCTCCTGTCAGTTTTAAAATTTTTCTGAAACTTCAGTTATTAAAAAGTACTATTTCTATCAGCCATATTCCATAACTTTTCTATTTTTTATTTCCTTGTCTATTATTTTCTTCTAGGGAGTTTTTACTTTTCCTATGTGGTTTTTCAACTTACTAATTTCATTTTCATTGCATCCAATCTGTTTTTGTTCACATTAGGATGTGCTTTATTAAAAGAATAATATTACAAGGCATGGTGATGCATGCCTGTAATCCTAGCACCCCAGAGGCTGAGGCAAGAGGATCACTGTGAGTTTGAGGTCAGCCTGGACTACATAAGAAGGCCCTGTCTCAAATAAAAAAAAAGAATAATTATGAAAATATCAAATATTTCTCATTTTTTGTTTTTGTTGCAAATATTTTTCCTACTTTCCTTTTTTCTTCTTTTATTCTTTTTTTTGCATTTTGTCTCTTTTTTAAAAATTTTTTTAAAGATAGTAAAATCCAATAAAACATAATAGAACAAAGTCAGTCAAAACAAAGCAGTAGACCTGATACAGAACTTCAAAGCAAGATATCAGGAAAACAATAGCTATTATAGTATATCTTGTTATCTTCACAATAGTTGACCATTCCATCAGGTATAGCAAAATCAAACCAAAAACAAAACAGAATAAAACCAATCAAAACAGCATATGAAATAAAGCAAAAAACAATTAATCAGAATAAAGCAAAACAATGTGAACAATATTGGGCCTCAAAGACAAGACTGAAGGGAATCCCCCATATTTGCTACATTGCTTACCGTCATCCTCCCAAGAGATGCTCAGACTACCAGCCCCAGGCCTGCAAAATCAACTAAGCAATGCAAGTATTTAGTTGCTTTATGTACCTTAGTTGCTATCAACTGAGCTGGTCTTCTGAACCAGCAGGTTGCTTACAGGGGGTGAGGGGAGGATGTCTTGATTCTCAGCCCACACACTGGTAGGCACATGGGGTGGGGCACAGATCTTTCTCTTCCTGGAGTCCACACCACTAGCACCACTCACCAGGAAGTTTGGCTAGTTGTCTTCTGGTTGGATCCTTCCTGACTGAACATCACTTGTTTTCAGGTGGCACAGATCTTTCTCACTTTCCTGCTTTCCTAATTCTTTTTTTTTTTTTTTTTTTTTATGCCAGGCATCAAACTTACGATCTCCTACCTGCTTGCCAAGCAGGTGCTTGAGCTACTGAGCTAAATCCCTGGCTCCTATCTCATGTTTATTGCTGATCATGTTACATTTAAATTCTTGGCCCACCTACATTAAGAGATGTGTTTTATTGTTCATTTGGTTTCTTTGTTTGTTTGTCTGTTTTCAGACAAGTTCTCTCTTCTCTGTAGCCGAGGATGGCCTCAAACTCAAGGCAAGTCCCCTGTCTCAACCTGTGAAGTGCGGGGATTACAGGTGTGCCCGGCTAAGATTTCTGTTTCTTGTGGGAAATGTAGCACACTGTTTTTCTTTTGAAATGTTCCTGGAACATCTTGTTATTTGGGTTGGCGAGCTCTTCTTTACCCTGAATATATAGACCAGCGTGTCAGGCAAGATTCCTGAGAGCCGGAGCTCCATGAGTTCAGAGGAGGAGGGTTAGATGGGTCCCTGGGGAGCTCCAGCAACAACGCTTCAATGAGCCTGTGCTGTGATCTCAAACCCACTCCCCAGTTCAGAGGGTTTTCACTCTTACTGGCCTCATTCACTTCAATACTCCAAGGAGTATTAGGTATGCAACACCCGAGATTATAATTGTTCACCCCAGGGACAGGAGAGGGTTTGAAGGAACAGAGATGGGGAAAGCATTGACCACCATAAATCTCTACTCAAACTTCTCCGTTCTTTACATGTACAGAACTTTGGTCCTGCCCTGTTTTTCCTTCAAACGACCCATGAAGTAGAACTCTAAGTTTCCGCAAGTGTCCAAGCCAGCTCTGACTGGACCAAATCAAGAGCTGAAAATGCAAAAGCAGAACTCTTTACCTTTCTTCCATCCTTTCACAGAATCACAGCTAAGACCTAAAGCTGACCAAGGTTAATCCCACCCATGCGCTACCCCTATTGTTCCCTATGGCTGAGTTTCACAGGTTCTTTGTTTGTGCTGTTTTATTGTTTGGCTTTTTTTTTTTTTCTGTCATTCCCTGGTCAATCTTACATGAGGAATGCAGTGAAATCAACATCATGGTGGAAACTGGAAACTGATCACTGTATAGATTCTCAGCACATGCACATTCAAGGCTTTCTTCCATACATAAGTACCATCTAACACTACCTTCTCAGTTATTTGGTATGAGCAGAAGAGGGTGGTTGGTTAGGGGAGAGAAGCCCTTGTAACTCTTAGCAGGGCTCTCAGCAATAGAGGGGAGTGGCACTCCTTAGTAAATTTCAAGAGTAAACTTTAAGGAGCTATTTGAGTGAAGTGTAGAGAGCGCACATCTGAAAAGTTTCAGTATTTGCCCAGTAAAACTTTAAAAGTTTATCATTATATCCACACATTTAACTTTCTCTAAACACTTGCCAGAAACACTTTTTTTTTTTTTAACAATACATATGTTCAGAAGGCATTTGGCATTCAGGTCTGCAGTTTCTTGGTTGGTTGGTGTTACCAGGTTACAGAGGGCAGGGGAAGCCATGGTACACAATGAAGTAGGTCAGAACCCAAGAAGCAGACAGAGTAAGAGCTAGATCAGGTTAATACTATGGGGCAGCAGTAAGGTGGAAGCAAAACCTGAGCAGAAGGATTAGCGCTGCCAAGGAAATTCAGGCTTTCATGAAGGGTAAACACTCAAGGTCCAGCACTGTGGTCAGGTCAAATGCAAACAGGAATAAAGTGTTCTTAATTTTAGGAAATAGACGCTTGTAGAATTCAGAGAGTTGGAAGCAGACAGAAAAACTGAATTAGAGGGAACTAATAATAAGAAAACTGTGAATACAGGCAACTCTTTCCAGAAGCTTAGTGGTAAAGTGGACGAGGCAGGAAGGAAATAGTCCTTTCATGTCAAAGAATGGAACACATTCTTATGGCTAAGGGAACAACTCTCCACCATAATCACAAATAATGCCACCTGGGAAGCTTAAAAAACAAAACAAAAAAGAACATAAGGCCAGATCTTGCCAACAAATATTCTGATTTTATTAAGTCTGGAGTGAGATGCAGGCATTGGTGCTTTGCTGAAATTTCCCTAGGGGATTCTTACACAAAGCCAGATTTGGAGATACTGGTCTAAACAAAGGATTTAGGAGTAAAAGGGATCAAGCAGGCACACAGGTCGTGGTCTTAACAGAAGAGTTGCTTCTATTGGGAAAGGAGAAGGGAGCAAAAGATGAGATAGAAGTGTGTGATGTGATCAAAGCATATGGTAAAAGTTTAAGTTTTAGTAATTATTACACTAAAATCACAGTACCGTTATTCCCCCTGATTTTGGATGCACTTACCCCATTGCCCTTGCTACTTTGTGAACAGTACTGCAAGTCTTTTTTCATGAGTGTATTTTTGCGCCTGCTTCAACATCCTAAATTGATTCAAAATGTTTACAGCAACTTCTGTCAAATAAAAACACTATAGGCGATCTTTATCTACTTTATTCACCAGATCTGACATGATGCGCCTTCTGGTTCTCCCCCAAAGTCATAGTGGCCATGAAAGATGCAAGTATTGAATTGATCCGGGACACTGAGGCAGCCATGACAGCACAACTAAAGACACTCATGAAAGAAGACTTCCAGAACTGCTTCTGAGAGTAGCAAGAACAATGGGATAATTGTGTTCTAAGCAGGGGAAGTATTTTGAGGGGGAATAATAGTGATGTGTCTTTCACTGTAATAAATATTTTGAAATTTAAATGTTCTCTGTGCTTTTTTTTATCATAGCTTATAAGTTTATGTCTGAAATATAGAAGGAAGTCAAGGTGTTCCTGTTTGACAGCATGTATAATATTCTGTGTGAAGCAGAAAGAAAAGCCATCTGCTGACGGCAGGAAGAAAAGTTGGAGAGGAGGTTAAAGAGAGCAGAAGAGTTGGAATGGTTGCTATACTGGGAGCCTGAAACCTGGTTTCCAAAGTTCCTGGATACACTTTGAGACTGAAGTGAGTGGAGGTGGTCAGAATAGTGGTCTGAGAAGAATGGGGAAGGGACAGCTGTGGGTATGGAGGCTCATGATTGTGAATCAGAAATGGCAGCTAAAGGGAGTTATAAATATGAGCTGTGATATAGGAGCAGAACAGGGAAGGAAGTGAAAAGAGAACAAGGTGGGTGCGAGAAACATGGGAAATTCAAGAGATTGGCAGACCAGTGGGGTGGAAAAGTAATGCACAATAGAACCTAAGTGAGAAAAGGGAGGAGTAGAATGTAGTAATCACAATCTGGTATTAGAATTTGAGTCTTCAAATGTGCACAGAGCTGGATGATGGCCAGGTCCAGGTGAAGCAAAACAGGAAAACAAGTAGGAAAAATACATCAGAACATCCATTCTATTTTCCAAAGATTTAAATTAAATTTTACACATAATTATTTATAGAGTTTAATATACAGCATGTAGTATATATGTCTATATACTACATAAATAATGTATACACATATAGCCTTCCTAGCATGGTTTTAAACAAAGAGAAGAAACAAAGAAAACATACATATGTGTATATGTGGATAAAAGGATGGTGAGACTGTAAACCAAAATACTAACATTGAGATGATGATTTTTTTACTATTTTCTTTGTTAATTATTGTACAATGCATGAATAGTACTTTCATAACAAAAGGCCAGAACGGGGGATTTAGCTCAGCGGCACAAGCGCCTGTCTGGCAAACGTGAGGTCATAAGTTTGATCCCCAGTACCCCCCTAAAACCCCCAAATATAACAAGGCCATACATTTTGCATAAAAAGAAAATGGTATACTCAAAATGAACTTGTTCTTTCAGGATATCTTAATCTTTAAGGAAGCAATATTCTGAACTACGGAACAAATATATTAGTGTAGAATACCTAATGCAAACAGTAATTCTAATGAGTCACTCTCTTTCCAGCTCATTTTATCTATGAGAGAGCAATCTAGCTTAATTATCTAGATTTGTAAATATTTACTCTCAAGACAAGTTCCTCATGTTGATAATGTTGACTTACTAAATGCAAGCTGACATTAACATATTAGAAGCTTCCTCTTTTAAGGGTTATGCATTGTGTTGAGAGAATGTCATGAAGGAGAAAAAGAAAACTACAGGCAAAGAAAGCATGTGACTATCAAATTTTAACTTGCAACCTCTCCAGCCTACACACACATGTATATATTTCTTTTTCACTTTTTTAATCTTATTTTTCTCTATATAGTCCTTCTTAATATATTACTTATATCACTAGTAGATGTGTAATCTGATATGCAAATATGTATATACACATATGTACATATATTCATGTATTTTTTTTGTACCTTTCACATATATTAAATCAGAAATTCTGTTTTTCTTGGTCTGTGGTAAGATATAAACATTGCTACGTTTCAAGTTCCCAAGATGATTCCTGTAAGTGCTAGTATTCTAATATTTGATAAAATCAAGTCAGTTAGATCAACATGGAATTTTTAGTCTTATTTCCTGTTTTGTGATCAGCTGGGTGTCCTTGGGCTGCCTACATTCCCTCACTTGATGTCCAGGCATCCTGAGTAGCCAGTCACTCTGTTCCCCATTATCACCTGGTGAGCCTGAAACGTGTATTCTTAATGCCAAGCTTGTTGTCTCTCTTTCAGGAAATTTAACAAACAAGCTAAAAAGGGAGGAAAACAAGCACTTATATTTTAAGTTCATTTAAAATATAATTAGAGGCAAACTCTTACCTACTAAGTACTTCAAAAAGTATATTCACTGAAGTGAAAGAAACATCTTCAGTGAAAATTGACACCTGTAACCACCTGCAGGGGGCTTTTTGTTTTTGTTTTTTTGTTTTTTGTGGCACCAGGGGATCAAACTCATAACCTCGCACCTGCCAGACAGGCACTTAAGCCACTGAGCCAAACTCCCTGGCCCTATGCAGGGGACTATTTTAAAATATCTGACCATGGCCCAGGAGGCATGGCTGGCAAGGTTCGAAGGCAGTCACCAGGAGTCACTGGCTGACAGCTGGCAGGGCTTACAGAAAGCAGCTTTAAGGAAGTTCCTTGGGGATCATGAGGCAACAGCTGGCAGGACTGCTAGAGACGAAATCAACTCAGAAGATATAAACCACAGTTAAAAAAATAGCTTTATCAACTAGCATCAATTTTTGCAAGGTTTTCTTCTGAAATAATTATAGTTTCCTAGAGAATGGCAAAGATAATACAAAGAGGTCCCATGAACTACCTACTATTTACCCTAATGATTTCATTCTGTATAATGTTAGTTGCTACCATGTTATGTGTATATAGTTCTATGTTGATTTCATCATGTGTGTTTTGGGTAACCACCACTACAACTAATGTGCATTATTATTCCATTAGTTTTCCTTTTTCTGGAATAAACACCCAAGACAGCAACTGCTATGTCTTCTTGGTAGACTGACCTTCGTATCATTACATCCCACCCTGTATCTCATATTTTGCTTTTCTACTTTTAAAAATTTACTCTGTAGGGTTTATTCTGACTTCTATTTGTATGTGCCATCTTTTCCTATTCTTTTACCTTCAGTCTACTTTTAGTGTCATGTTTGAACTGACTTTCTTACAAATAGTATGTAATAGGTCACATTTTGCAATTTTAAATAAATTAATAGTTAATTTTTCAAGCAGTTTTAGGTTCACAGGAAAACTGAGCAGACCTAGAGAACTTCCATGTACCCCCCCATCTTAACTTCTTCCTCCCCCATGATTTTTCTGTTATTAATACCTTGTATCACTGTGGAACATCCATTACAAATTACAAACCTATATTGACACACTATTATTAATTAACTGTTTGTGTTGTACATTCAATGGACTTTTACAAAGGCTGCATGTCATGTGCCTGCCATTACAGGGTCATTCAGAAGAGTTTCATTACCCTAAAAATCCCCTAGGTCCATATCTAAAGTGAAATAAATCAGACACAGATGTGTAAATACCACATTGTTTCTCTGGTGTGAGAAACTGAAACTGTAAATAAGGACCAAAATTTTTAATAGGCATTGTAAAATATGAAGGAAATGTTCAAATGGGGAAGGGAACAGAAGAGGGGGAGGGGGAAAGGAAAGAAGGGAAAAGTAAAAAAAGCAAGAAAAGAAGGAAAAAATGGAAATGGAAACAAAGTTTTATAAATGGGGAGGAGAGGAGGGGTTGAAGAGAGAGTAGGGGAGTGAGAAAAAAAGAATAAAATCATGTCTCATACAGGCACAAATTCTCTATGATGAATGTGATTATGTTGTATATCTAAAACATATCAATAAAATCTGATTAAAAAAAAGAATCCCTTAGATTCCACATATTCTTCACTCTTTCCTCTCCCTAAGCCCCTGGCAATTGCTGATAATTTTACTATCTCATAATCTACCTAACTGCAAAAAATAAAAGTTATTTAAATTGTATGAAATAAAATTAAAATGGGATCAAATTTTGATAAACAAAACAAATATATTAAATAATCAATTCCTACTAAATTAAAAAAATTGCCAGTCAATTTTAAACTCATTTTAAATTTTATGTATTTTCCTTAATGATTACTGTTTTAATCATGAGTTAATAGCTTTCTTTAACTGTCAGTAGTCTCTTTTTGACAGCTACAGATAGGTAAAAGACATTCCAAAGAGGAATATAGCATATGTCCATTGGCATCTAATATGTTGATGCGTATGGTAATTCTCAGGTGACTTTGATAACTCTTACATAATTTAAGTCTGCTTTGTTTTCAGCCATCACTAATACTTTGTGTAACTAAGAGTGAAATACATATTTCTCTGTTTAAAATAAACACTGGTGATATAAATATTACAGATTCATCCTAAAAGTGATTGAAACCTTAATACAAAGGAAAACTTCAGGAATAATAAAATTTGTTTGCTTGTATAATATAAAGCAAAATTTATTCAAAGTAGTACACAAATTCTACCCAACAGTCTCAGCAATTGTGAATCTTCAGTTTATTAATAGTATATGATATCTACTCTGAGCCTGCTTTGTTTTGCAGTTCACTTCTCCCCACACCTCCATCTTCCAAGCCATCCCTATCAACTACTCTGTCAGGATGGGTATCAGTGTATTGGAGATATCTAATGCCAACGTCACACATGCTACACCTCCAAGGGACAGGGAAGCCCCAAGTGGTCCCAGGAGAAGAAATGAGACTGGCATGACTGAGTATACTATGATTTTCCACAAATCTTCTTCCTCACTTCCAGCACTTGCTTATCCTAAATAATAACTAGGTAGTACACACATAGTCCACATGCTCTTTCCTTATTCCTTAAATATTTATTGCATACCTACTATGTGCTACCTATGTTTTAGGAATTTTTATTTCCATGCTGGAAGTTAGATAATGAAGAAATACTTAAGTAGAAAGATGCATAGACATAAAGTATAAAGTCACAGAGATAGAGAGTAAATTTGGGTAAGAAAGTAGAGACTGATAGAATGACAAGGTGATGGATGCATCAGGGAGGCTCCTTGCACAGGAGCAAAGCCTTATGTATTGGTAGCAAAACAGAAAGCTAGCTACAAAGGCCTTGAGGTAGGAGCATGTTTGTTGTATTTAAGAAGGTTCACAGATCATCTTGGCTAATCCAGAGGGAAAAAGGATAAGCGAGTGAGCATCACAAGAGATAAGGTCAGAAGGGAAGCTAGAGACAAAGTCATGTATGGCTTTAAAAGTATGAACAAGATTGCTTTTTCAAACATCACTTTCTTTTTCTTTGTCTTTTCTTTTGTTTTTGGTACTGGGGATCAAACTCAGGACCTCATGTTTCCCAGGCAAGCATCACTTTCTTATGTACCTGTTTAAATTAGACTCCCTATAGTACTGTGCTACATTTTCTCCATAGCTTACACCTAATAGGCTTATTCAATCATTATATTGGACTTGGGGTTTGTGTTATTAGTCAGATGGAAGTCTACTGAAGGCTTTTTGTTGCTTGCTTAGATCTGGTTTGTGCTTCCCAGTATTCACCCAGAATGCTACATAGAGAACACACATTAGGAGCACAACTGGAGATCCAGCAGCAGGTTCTCCCTGGAGACACTGGTGGACACACTCGAATCATGTCCAAACTATAAACATCACATTCTCAGCCGCTAACACTGAGACAGGACTAAGAAAACACAGGAAATTGTTCCTAACAGCAGCAACGAAAACTTAACATCATGGAATGCAAGGGCTAGAAGGAAACTTACGTTTCGGTGAAGGCATTCTGAACCTTGGGTACACAAATTTCTAAAATAATCTTGAAAACATTATGGCTAGTGAGATTCTTTCTTATAATGTCCCGCAGCCTTCATGGGCTCCATGAAAACAGCCTACTATTTATATATGAGATAACTAAACTGGGAGAGGCCAAGTATGTGTTTCGAGGTTCCATAGCATAGTCAGTTAGAAGCAGAATCTGCTTTGTGGTACTTCTACATAGCTGCTGTTTTTCCTTATCTCTCAGGTATATTCAGGAGCCATGAATTTTTGACCCCAATTGGGGAATAGTTTTATCTCTGTGTGAATTAAAATATGAAAATTCCTTGCATGTGACTTCTGAGCTTATCCTAAGGACCAGGTTTTAATTGGATGAGTTAGTATTGTCTTAATTATACAATTTCTCCAGTAAAGTATATTGAAAATGAGTTATTTTCACAAGGAGAAAATTTGGTAGACATTAAAATTTGAGTAGAACTGGTAATGCTACATGATTGTAAAGTAGCATATATATTCACTTGCCTTTGAACTAGTTAGGCAGTAGATGTTATTTAAGAATTTAGAAACTGGGAACAAATCTAATTTGTAACCTAGAATAGCCATAATTATATTTAAAGAGCAGCAGTAAAGATTCTGAAAAAGTTTATTAATAGTTATACAAAAATGAAGAATACAATTTTAAATGGGCAACAATGCTGAAGTCATAAGTGGAGATGTAGGGAAAATGAGTGTGAAACAAAATTTCCTTATTTTGATGTACAGGAATTTTCCAAAATTAACTGAAGATTACATTTTTAATGACAGTAATCTTATCAGAAAACTATAAATCTAAGAATAGCAGTTATTTGGATAACTAACTTGTATAAAAATAAGTAAAGAGTTGTAACTGATTATAAAAGAAAAACATAACCCCTTACACCTTTCATTTTGGTTCCTTCCTCCATTCAAATATTCAAATACCCATATTTTTTTCCCACATCAAAATTAGCTTTCAAGAAAAAAGGTCTTGATATTAAAACATAATGCCTTGGCCTGATGTGGTGGTTCATGGCTACAATCCCAGCACTTGAGAGGCTGAGGCGGGAGTATCAACATGAGTTTGAGGCCATTTTGAGCTACATAATGAGTTCAAGGCATAAGGAGACCTCATCTCAAAGCAAACAAAGTCTGGCAAACACTTCCCAAACCTCAAAAACTGCATAACTCCCACCATTATTCACACAACATATTACTCTTTTAACAAATGAGTAAATGTCTAAATATTTTCTGGCATAGTACAATAAACAGTTCAGAACCCAGGAAATAAGCTCTAAGTTGAAAATAAAAGGAGACACAAGAAGTTTGTTCTCTATCATTCCCATGCAGCTAAAAGCTCCCCAAAGTGTGATAAGAAGCACTGCTGCCCGTTTTTCTAGTTCACGCCAGAGCATGGAGAGGAACAGATGAAGCAGAGCAAGGCCTTAGGAAAATCCTCTGCACATGAAGGAGATAGTGTTGGGGTAAGAGGACATGCTTCTGTGATTCTGCTTTTTAATTTAATTTAATTTTACTTTATTTTATTTTTTTGCTCTGTTATTTTAGAAGGAAAGAATTAGTTGTGATCCAAAAGATCCACAAGGTAAGATGAGAATTTCTGCAAACCTTCTTTCTACTTCTTTGAACTATTTGTAGGCTCTCAGTGAGATGGCTCGACCACAAGGAAGTAACAAAATGTGGTAGAAAGGCTAGGAAAAGTCAGAGACACTGTGGGGGAAGCAAACCATCAGTCTCTGCCATCGCCTGATACCAGGTAGGTGTGGGAAATGCCACTTCCTCTCTTGGTTACTGTTCTAATTTTAGACCAATATAGAAAACAGTTGGAGAGTATTCAGAGCAGGTACAGAATTACGGCCTTGGGGATTGGTAATATATTCAGAGGAGGGAATACACATGAAAAGGTATCACAAACATTGTCCCATCAGCTGCCACTGGCCCAGGGCTTAGCCTGTGATGTGTCAGACCCTCTGGAAGGCTGGGAGAGGAACCCCAGAGGATACAGAGACTCATTTCTGACCCTCTCAAAATCTGCTTACTTCTTGCAGATGGTGATAATTGTAAGAAAGCTTGAATAACTAAAGAGAGACATGCCCAGTGTGGAGAGAGGGCTTCTGAGATGGGTGCTAAGTTTGCCTTAGTGAAAGCATGAGCTCCAAGAACAGGATTTCAGCACTCATGCTTGCCCAACAAGCCCTGCAGGCCTGGCACCATTGCCTTTTGGTACGTCCTCCTCCGGCCCCAACTCCAGATTGTCAGTTCTTTTGGCAAGCCTCTCTGGCAGGGTGCCTTATTTACTGCAGAGTTTTGAATCTGTAGAATCATAGCCAGACACAGGACACATTTTTGCTAGTCATGCTGACCCTGCCATCCCTCCACCCCAGCAATTTGCGTTTAACTGGGGGCAGGAGAAAGAAGGGCTTTGTGCTGACTGGTGGAGATTCTTCCCCAAAGCTGTAGAGTTTCCAATCTGACTTCCAGATCACTACAGAAAGCATTTTAGCTCTGAGTCCATGGTAATGCCTGAACTGATGAGAGGTCAGAGGGTAAGGAGACCACACTGTGAATCCTCCCTTTTCATTTGTGTCCCACCTATGTCACAGAATGAAATGGAGGTTATTATAAAACACAATTTTGAAGGATAAATTAATTATAAAATAGCAAGTGGGGAAGGTTGCAGTGATAACCCACACATCTTTCCTTGATGCATTAAGGCAGAGAAGATGAAAAAAAAAGAAGCAGAGAAGATGAAAGACGGAAAGTAATCACCCCTCTTCCTAACACCCATATGGGCAGACACAAATTCTAGCTGTAGGGTGCTGGTGGTTTATCTGTTTATGATTGCTTAAATTTCACATTTTAAGGAAGTATGCATTCATCAAATGTAGTTCTCTATTTCAGGCTACTGTATTTCCCAAGCGATTGCTCTACAGATTTATATAGTGGTTTAATTCTCTTCTTATGCTTGTTTTTAAATTTCTTACTTTAGATATTCATGGCTACCCACGGTTGTGGAATGAGGTAAATGTTAAATGGGCAACTCCTGTCTATTTCTAAGAAAACAGTTCCTTTTAGGTTGCGCTTTAAAGACCTCCCTTTGTGTCAAAAAGATATGACTTTGTTTCTCCTGTGTTATTATCACAGCTTCCCAGTGTTTCAATGACAATCCATTTCATACCATTACACTGAGTGCTCACTGTAAATATTTCAGCTTGAGAGTTACTACAGGGCTTGGAGATAAATGGAAAAGGTTCTATAGTTTGGATTGTGAATGTTACCCCAAAAGGTTCACACGTTGAAGTCTTCGTCCCAGTGTAGCAATGTTCAGAGTTTGGGCTTCTGGTCATTGACTGCATTATGAGAGAACTGATTTCATCAATGATTTAATTGGTTGCCATCAATTGAATGGATTATTGGAAGGCAGTAGGTACTGTAGGAGGTGGAGCTTTGCTGGAGGAAAGAGGTCGTGGAAGTATACATCTGACAGGGTATATCTTTTTCCCTGCCTCCTATTCTATTTCTGTTTTCCTTGTTGGTTACAATGATGTGAGCAGCCCTGTTCCACCATGCCCTTCTGTCATGATGTTCTGCCTCATCAAAGGTCCAGAAACAATGAAGTGAGCCTATCATGAGTGGAAACCTCTGAACCCATGAGTCAAAATAAATAATTTCTTTTTAAAGCTGTTTCTTTCACATTTTTTTTTTTTTTGCATAATGCTAAAAAGTTGATTAACACAGAAGGAGATGGTGACAAGGACAGCATTCCATGGCCTTCTGCATTTTCTGGGAAAAGATCTCCCCAGGCAGAAAAATAGCAAGTGCAAAGAGCCCAAGGGGGAAACATCCATGTAATAACTATTCTGCTCTGGATACCATTCTGTTCCCCAGGAATTACATCATTAAAGAAGCAACACACGTAATGGTCTATAGTCTGCACATAGTTTTAAAATATTGTTTGTAACAGTTTATTTTCACAGAAGAGTAAGAACTATAGCAAGCTGTTCACATTTGATTTCAACATTCTCAAATTTGGGAAAGAGAATGGTTTCTTGGACCTTGTTTTCTTTTACTTTTTGTTTTTCTTTTTGGCACTAGGAATCCAACTCATGACCTTTCACATGCCAGGCAGGTGTTGTGCCACTGAGCTATATCCTCATCCTAAGAGGATATTTTAAAAAAGTAATATCTAAACAGACCAAACTTATGCATTTACATTTTTATATAATTGCCTCTGTGCTTACTTTTTGGTAGCTGCCTTCCTTGATTCTTTTGTCATGCAGCTAGAAAACCTAAGTGCAATATGGATGCCTTAAAGAATTAGAGAAAATAGTCATTAATAATTTGTAAGACATCTGCTTGGAAAAAATTTCCGCTAAATTTTACTAGATTAATATGCTGGGAGAAGTAGCTTCAGGCAATGTTTAGGACATTGCTGTCTGTCTCTAATTCAAAGGAATCTGCCAAGAGAGAATAAGTTTATCATCTGCTGAGGTCAGCATTGGAGCAGTTCCATGAAGGATTACAAAATATTCAGGACTATTAATTTGCAGTCACAGTATAATATTAAACAATTTTTAAAAGTAATGAATTTAAAAGAACTCTTGTAGCATTTCAAATATATTAGCAGTGGTATTTAATAAAATCTTCTTGTAAGATACTGAAGATAGATCCTCCCTGCTATTTTCTTGTTATTAAGCCTTTGCCAAACTCCCATAGGATTTTGGAGTGTACAGTTTCAGTGTTTGTCAGATTGAAGTCAGGATGATGACAGTGCAAAAAGGGCTGTTACTATTAATTTTACACAGTATGATTTCTCATTATCTATGAAAGATTCAGGTTGATTTATTTAATTTTGCATATTGTATCAATATCAAACATTGTAACAAAAATCTGTTTTATATATTTACATTTCATGAAGTTGGAAGATCCTACAAACTAATTTCCAGAACTTTTCGTTGAATCAGAGATCTGTTTCAGCCTGAAGAGAGTGGTTGTTTTTATGAAATACAATTAATTAGGTGCACACATACACATATGAAATTAACCCTCGAGGCAAATAAGATACAAGTAAAATTATCTTGCAGACAATTGAATCTTGAGATTTTAAAAATGTTCTTTATTTCTCCACTACTTTTGAACTAATCCTAAATAACACTATTATTTTCTATATAGAATTGCTGTATCTGTAGTTTTTCTTTTCTAATCCCCCCTCCCCCCACCATGCTTAAGTTCCTTTCTGGCATTAAATTTGAGACTTAAAAAGTCAGTTCCCTGTGCTAAGAATTTAAGATTTAGTTCTTAATGACCATTACTTAAATAATATTTATTTGGAAATACTCTGGCACCAAGAAGTACCAATCATTATAGAACATGTAAAGCACTGAAATGAAAAAGGGAAAGGACAGCTTTCTCAGCTAACAGGTTTTCAGATCACTTCCCCATATCACAACACATTATTTACAATTATTTACAATTTTAATCTATTTTTGACTAGGTCCCTCTCGTGCTCTCTCTTTTTCTCTCTGTCTCTCTCTCTGTCTCTGTCTCTCTCTCTCTCTCTCTCTCTCTATATATATATATATAATATACATATATATGATAACAAAGTCAAGTTGATTGGTGTAAACAATGGTTCATTTATTTGCTGATATATAAGTCATATGAGAATAATTGCTTTGGAAACATTTTGAAGAGAAAATGTCTTAAAAGTTTTCTTGTGATTACCAATACAACTTTCATTGCATTATATTCTACTAACATAATATGAAACCGTGCAAATGAATCATATTCACTGAAAGTTAGATTTTTTTTCCACTATGGCCCTATATACTATTCAAATAAAGCTGATGGAATTGTATTTTTAGTTTGTCATAATAAAATCTCACATTAGAGCTGGGTGTGATGGTGCACACCCATAATCCCAGCACTTGGGAGACTGAGGTAAAAGGATCACTGTGAATTTGAGGACAATTTGAGCTACGTAGCAAATTCAAGGTCAGACTGAATTATATCATGAGACCCTGTCTCAACAACAACAACAAAAAAAAAACAACCCTGCACATTAGAAGATTGCATACAAATGAGAAGCACTTTCTGAAAGCAGATTAAAGAGGAACTTTATTAAGATATATTATGTACAGGTACCAACTCCCCAGGAGGAATATAATCATTATGTATTGCAAATATGTACTAATAAAAATAAAGCGAAACTTTAGAGCAACATTTTAGTACACACAAGTTGCAATATATGTAATTTTGAAAGCATGTGTCTGGAGGTTGTGAAAGGTCAACAGGAGGGGGAAAAAACAACTAAAAACTAGGCCAAACAGTGTCCTGTGGCTCTTGCTTGCAAATCCCACTGAAGCCAATGGAAGTTTATGGAAATATCTAAAAGGCACATTTGACCTAGTTCAAATGTTCCATTAAATTAATATTTTAATACACCGTCCTAGTTAAGTGCTGTTTTTATGGTTCTTGTAACATAATTTTACCTGATGGTCAGTCATAGCTTCCTTGGAAATCATAAAAAAAGAAGATAGACTAACAAAGGATATTCCTCCTGCCATTTAATTTTCTTATCCCATGCTGAGAAAACGTCTTATGCAAAGAAATTCATATATTCAAGGTAAGTTTCATGTTTTTAATATCCATAAGGTGGGAAGTATAAACAGAAGCAAAATACATAATACTCTGTTACTGAGTCTGGGGGAATTTAGTTCCTGAAATTAAACCAAGTATACAGCCAATAGTATTTAATATTGTAAGTATTTTTATACTGTTCAGCGAATACATGTCATTATAGCTGTTTTATGATTTAAGGAGGGACTAATTAGCCTCTTCCATCTTATGATCCTATTTATTGTACATTTTGGACTGTTACTGCTTAAAGTACATTGTCACTGGGCACAGGTCGTTTTTGGAAGTCTAGAAACAAAGCATCACTGTACGATTTTTCCCAGAAAGCTATTCGAAAGGTACCCACAATCAGGTCTCAGACCTGTCTTTTCGAGTCATTTTAAGGAGGCTCCAAGGAAACAGGGGGGTCAGGTGAGGCACTCTCCACTGAAAACTAACCCTTGCTGGGAACAATAATTTGCACCATAGACCCTGGGGCCAGAAGAACTGATTGAATTCACCTCCCTGCTCTATTGATTTTCAACTCTGTGAACTTTGTTTATCTCTGAGTCTCAGTTACCTCATTCCTTAAAAATAGACACTGATGAAAGAATTTTGTGAGAATTTAGGAAGTAAACTACTATTGGGAGTGAAAGCGTTGTTTTGGTTTTCAGCTCTGCTGTCATTAATGTCTTGTATTCAGCGCCATCCGTGACATTTGTCTCCTAGCCCAGTTCACTCTTTCTCACTTCCCGCACCCTTCAACACTGCCCTAGGAGTTTGCACCAGAGTCTGAACAGGGGAAAGAATGTGTGGAAGCAGCAGAAGATGCCATTGCACAAAAGCTCAAAGAGCTCCTTCAGGAAAAACTCAGTTCTGGCCACCTCTATTTCGAGGACTGTAGAGACAGGCCTTCTTCTTGTTCTGCAACGTGACCTTCGGAGGCCTTGTGAAACACAACTGCCAGCCGTTCACAGCAGGAAGCGGGAGGGAGGCAGGTGGGGGCAGCACCTGCCACCGGCCGCGTGTAGGTAGGTTGCAGGGCAGCAGAGGAGCAATAGAAGTACATGGCACGCAGTGGTCGTTCTCTTTCGTATCTGGTTCATGAACCCCCTGGAGACACTTGCAGGCAGTGTTCCAGTTCAGAGATATGGTCCAGCTTTGCGGGAACGTCTCAGGAAACTAGACAGAAATGTATCAAGTCACCAAACATTTCCGCTGCCCACCTGGCATGGTGTTAGGAATTGGTGACACACAAATGATGAAGACCAGAAGGCTCTGACATTAAGTCCTTGTCTGGCTCATCCACGTGCGGACATTTTCAATACCCTGCTCTGAACTCTGAGCACAGGTCCAGTCACTCTGTGAGGACACACACGGGAACAGACGGCCGGGGGCAGGCATCCAGGTAAGCTGACTGTGGACATTATCCTGGAGGAGGGAAGATTCCAGAGAGGGTGCCTTCCGGGGTGAGAATATTAGGTTTTTGTGTCACATTTACATTTTTATGTCTTAACTAAGATTCTCTTGAAATACTGATGGAATCATTGAAGTAAATTTCTGTCTGTCTGTCTGTCTGTCTTTCTATCAACGACCATGGGGTGTGAGCACTGAACTTGTCCTAATAGAACCATTTCAGAAATACCTTAACACTGACAAGGAACAGAAAGTGGGACCGCACTCCTTGGTGTCTGGACACACGGAAAGGGACAGGAACAAAATCCCAAGCACGAGGCCTAGAGGCGGGGCGCTCCTCCGGGCGAGGCTCCCCAGCCCACCGCCCCGCCCCCGCGCCTCTCCCCACCGCGACGGATCGGGGTGTGCCAACGCTCGCGAGAGCCCCGTCGGCCTCCACGTTTGCCACGTTCCAAAGGACCGAGGCAGACTGCAAGGCTGCGTGGAGCTGCTGCTCCCAGGCAGCTGCGTAGCGCAGAGAAGCCCCAAGGTTGCAGAGGAAGAAGTCCGGCAAAATGCCGCCCTCTCCTTAGCGCCCTGACGATTGGCTCAGGCGCACTGTCATTCAGCCCTCAGTGGGCGGGGCGGGGCGAGGCGGAGGCGGGGCTAAGGGGGCCGCGCTGCGCGCTCTCGCCGGGGGCGGGAGTCACGGACACGGCGCGCGCGAGGTCTGGGCGCGCGCAGCCGGCACGCGGGTGAAAGTCCTCGGAGGCGCGGCGGGCGGTGCTGAGGCTGAGTCGCTGCTGGGGAAACCGCGGCCCGCACCGCTCTTGCGTCTCCCGCCGTCAGCGGTCCCCGCGACCTCGAGTCCCCGGGCTCCGAGGAAGACCCCCGGGCCCTCTCCAGCCCCCGTGGAGCGTGCGATGGCCCCACGCAAGAATGCCAAGGGCGGCGGCGGCGGCAACAGCAGTGGTAGCAGCGGCTCTGGCAGCGGCAGCACGAGCACCGGCAGCAGCAGCCCCGGGGCTCGGAGAGGTCAGTCCTCGCAGGCCGGGGCCCGGGCCCTCGGGTAGGAGACCCCGGGCAGCGTCCGCGCGGGTCCGGCTCTCGGCTCTCCGCTGTCGCCGCGCCACCTCCATCCTCCCCGGGACTCCTCGCGGGGCGCGCCGGACCGAGGCCGCGCTGGCCGGGCCTGGCGGGTGGATCCGGGTCCGCGCCCAGGGTTGGTCCAGCCCGGGAGCCCCTGGCTGGCAGTGCCCTCACCTGCAGGGCGCAGCCCTCACCTGCAGGGCGCAGCAGAGATGGAGGTTAGGGAGCGACCGCGACTTGGCTCTCTGTGGGACTGAACGTGCGGCTGACTAAAACAGTTTATCTTTGCCTTACATGCTTTGGGGAGTTTGAAAATGTGCCAGAGTCAGGCAGAGTTAAGTTCCTGCCTAACCAGGAGCGCTTAAGAGCAACTCCATGAAGAGTATTCAGAGCCGGGAGATGGAGGGTGGAGAGGGGGCCGTGACGTGAGGACTGATTTGAAAGCTTTTGGAAATTTCTTTAAATAGATTGATATATTTTCTTAATGTGAGTTCCGTTTCCTTTTATAACATCAAGGAATGGCATAAACACTGGGCGAAGCTGTTTTCCCCCTTAAAAAAAGATATTCATCTTTTCTTTTTCTCCTTGTGCTTACCCGGCACAGAGAGCAGATGTTTTAAATCTGTTTTGTCTCTTATTTCAGTGGCATTCGGTTTCTTTTATATTTGCTTTACCTCATATTTAGGATATTGAGAATGGAATAGACATGTGGATTAAATGTGCGCTGTAAACTTCTCTTGAAATGATTTAGGTTCTGTGCTGAGATCTGCATACAGTGCACACTAATACATGTCGAGAAAATAAACACCTATTGTTATATTTCAAAGAACTGTTTCCTTCATAGTACATAGTCTTACTTATTTTCATGTGTATTTCCTTTGTTTCACTCTTGGTCATTTCTTATCCCTCACGTCTTAGAATGGTCCTGCCCCGTAATAGGGGCTCAATAAATATTTGATTAATGAATCGCTGAATAAATGGAGCTAGCGAAAGTGATGCAGTTAAATCCATTGCACACGTGTACATTGAGAACCAATGTTTGTATTCTGAATGCAAAGAGATGCACTTTAAAGCCACCTTATTAATTCATCTCTGATATAAGTAAAATTTGTGTTCCTTGTTCACTTGTCTGTCATGTCAGTTCAATATGGGGAGGGACAGATTAACTGCCAGTGGTGGCTGGGCTTACACTTATTAACATTTCTAAATAAGAGCTTTTTGTACTGCTTAGAGACCAACAGGGAAAGCTCATAAACAATAATTTGTTAACTTTAAATTTTCTTGTAGCTATTTACAAGTGAAACATCTTTTTTCCATTTCTTTTTTCCTTTAGTGCTGGGGATAGAACCCAGGGCCTTGTGCATGCTACGCTAGGCAAATGCTCTACCATTGACCTATACTGCAGCCCCTCTCTGTTCTGCTTATCTTCTGCACTCTTGAGTTGAGGACTGATTGCATCCAAGAAAATCATTTTATAAAGCCTGTTATTGGTAAGAGTTAGTATTGTGATATGTGTGATGTTCCCACCCTTATCCAATAAATACTTAAACCATTTTAACAGTCAGATGATAAGTTTAGGTAATGTGAAGACCTAAATTATTCTGACTTTCATATTCAGACATTGTAGAATGAGCTGTGTCTGTGTTTGAGGAACCGTTTGATCATTTTACACATATACTGTGTGAAAGAGGACATTTAAAAGACAATATGTAAAAGAAATCCCTGTGTAACAAACAATGTTCAAGAGTTGCTATCCAAGTCCTGCATATTACATAATACGTATTCTTTTTCAGTAAATATTAAATTCTGATCATGTGTGAGGTAGAAGGCACCAAAGAAAGAAGCCAGGGTAATCTGCATTGTCTTGAAAATTTAGACTGGCAGTGTGGTTCTGTTTGTATTGTTTTCTTATAGCAGCATATACCTGAGAGATGAAACTAACATTGCTTTGTCTACCTGATCATTGAGGTATGGATATTGATTCATAAGCCATTCCCAGCTTCTGGAAATGTAAACTGTTCCCATGTTAATACCTAGAAAGGTTGTCTAGTCCATGAAATAGCAGTCTCAGCTAGTTATTGTAAAATCCGAGATTAGAAATCAGGATTTCTGTTAGTCATTAATTGCAGCTGTACTGTTAGAATTTTAGGTTCTCTAATGTGAAAGAGCTCATGGAAATTGAGAGTTGAACTAATTTATCAGGTTTTTTTCTGGCTTTCTTTATGGAATGCTATATCTGGTTATTGAAGAAAAGTGTGCTTTTGTCATGTCTCTAAATTTTGTTTGACCAAAATTGTGTTTGAAACAGCACATCTGGAACTCTAGTTTGAGAAGAGTATGTGGACTCAAATAGTTTTTTGAGATGTTTTGTATTGATTCTCTGAAGTCAGTGGTGACATTGGTCACATTATACATTATTATTTCTTAGATATTTATGTAAAAATGTGGAAGAAAAAGTTCCCAATGTTTTGAAGCAGCGAGTTTTAGGGAAAGAATTTTTTAAAATGGTTGTCTGTTTTTCTCTTTTTCTTTAATATAGTGGAAAAAAAATAATTGAATGGAGTTTAATTTTTTCAGTTTGATCGCTTAGAGTACAAAACTTGAATAAATTGGGCATTTTGTCTTTAACATGCATATAATTTAACTTGCATAGCCAATTGAGGCCAAGAAGGCGCCACTTACAAATGAAGGGATTTGAAAAATATTTGGTGAAGCAGGATTGTGATGTTTAGTTTTCCTATGGGCTTATTTTGTAGTACACAGATGCTGGTATGTGCAATGTTTTTTGCCCTTTGCTTACCTTTCCCTGTTGCGTATCAACCTTTGCTTCCCTGTAGCTTCTAAGCAGCTTTCCATCGACCTGTTTATTTTGTCCTGTTCCTGCTACCTCGTTACATTTTACCAGTAGGTGTCACTGTGGAACACTTTTCAGCTGTCTAGTTTGACTCTTCAGATTATCTATAATAGCAATTAAATTTTAAAATTGTTATTATATAATTAGCTTGTATTTACAGAAAACTATTGTTGGAACAACTACTTAAACAATCTTATCTACTGATATTTAGTTCTGTCAAGATTTCTAACAGGATTTGAAATTTAGTAATGAGAGTTGGTCCTAATCAACCTTATTTAGGCTTTAGGATTAAATACATTCATATAGTATCCATAAAATAGATATTTTCACAGATTCATTTGATGAGTTTTGCTATTTATAAACACTTCCAAGTGTTTTTTTTCTTTTCTTTCTACTCCCATTGTCTTTGTTTACTTAATAACCAAGGTATATAATACACTGCTGATTGCATTTTGGCTTCCTTTAATGAAGAGGCGCTGGTGAAATTTCTTTTCTTTAGCCAGAGACTATGAAGGCCTATTGCTTAATCTTCCATTAATCAATATAAGATGAAAGATAGGAAGGCCATAACACATCTACGACATGAATTATCTGATTTTTTTTGTTCAGTTAATAGAATTGGTCTATATAACGTGAAATCAAGTACTAAAAATTATTTTCAGAATTTTTTGTATTTATTGATTTACTTATTTATTTATTTGAGACAGGATCTTGTTCTGTAATTCAGGCTGGCCTTAAACTCATTATGTAGCTCAGGCTGGTCTTGAACTTGGAGTGATCCTCCTGCTTCAGACTTCCCAGTTCTTGATCTGAAAGAGTTCTTGGACACCTTCTAAAAAGGTCTATTATATTAACCTAGGGTAAGCTTGGGAAGTAAAAGATAACATCTGTATTTTAGTGTTGCAGTAAAATCAAGCGTCATAGAGATTATTAGACGATGAATGTATGAGGTTTGTATTTTCAGCTAATTACCAACAGTAACTTGATGAAAGCTCATGTGAACTATTTTTAGTTAATACCAGAGATTTAACTCCTTTGTTCTGTGGTCTCAATAGGGAAACAAAGTAAAACAAAAACTCTCTTTCTTTAGTAAGACAATGCAGTTTAGGAGAAAAAATATGATGACCTGGAATCATATTTATTTAGAATTCATATGGTAGGTCACTCTCCATCTCTAATGTTAGTCTTCTCAAACAGGGAGACTTATTTCTACTCTCCTTTAGAGTTGTAAATAGCCTACGACCAGTTTTATATCCTCTCAACTTCTTGCATGTCTCCTCTACAGTACTTCTGGTGGTAGGAGAAAGTGCAAAGATTTGGAGAACACAGTGCATAGATCCAGGCAGGCTATTGCATGATTGAAATTCTGTGATGATTCATTGAAAAAAAAAATCAAACAAAAGGCATGCTATTGTATGGCTTTGTGTAGCACTGAATAGATTTGTGTAAGTATCCCATTTACATATCAGCTTTCAAGTTGCTGGTTTGTCCATTCTAATCTCCCAGAGCTAAGTTATTGTATCTTACTAAGGTTCAGGGGAATTTAGTCCTTTGCTGCTATTCTAGCTACTGTTTCACTATCCTGAAGATGTGCAACTTAGTTTGCATCTTGGATACAGTATTTCTGTATCTTCTCTAAGCAGTTTGACTTCAGTTTTGCTAACCATGTTTTTAAAAAATTACTCCTCCTTCAGTAAAGCCTACGAGTCCAATTAGAAGCAAGAAGTCCTAGAATAGTATTGCACATTAGAGTGGCTACAAATAACAGTAATGTACTGCACAAGCTCAGAAACCTAGTAAAAAGAATTTTGAAGGTTTTTCCACAAAGAAATGATCAATCTTTGTTATTTTTTTAACTTTAAAGATAGTAAAATCCAATAAAACATAACAGAACAAAGTTAATCAAAACAAAGCAGTAGAACTGGTACAGAACTTCAGAGAAAGATACTATGAAAACAATAGCTACTATAGTATATCTTGTTATTTTCAGAATAGTTGACCATTCCAAAAGGTATAGTAAAATTAAACCAAAACCAGAACACAATAAAAACAATAAAAACAATATAAAATAAAGCAAAAAAAATTAATCAGAATAAAGCAAAACAATGAGAATAGTGTTGGGCCTTGAAGACAAGACAGAAGAGAATCCCCCATATTTGCTACATTGCCTACTGTCATCTTCCAAAGAGATGCTCAGGCTGCCAGCCCCAGGCCTGCAAAATCGATGAAACAATACTAGCATTTGTTGCTTTATGTACCTTAGTTGCTATCAATTTAGCCAGAACTCCAAACCAGCAGGTTGCTTACCTGGGTCGGGGGTGGGTAGGGGAAGGTTGTCCCTGATTCTTAGCCTGTGTGCCGGTAGGCGTACTGGAGGTGCATGTTTCTCTTCCTGTAGTCCACACCGGTCACGCAGTCCCCTGGAAGGCAGACTAGTTGTCTTCTGGTTGAAGCCAGTCTAATGCAGAGGGGCGGGTTCTCCAGAGGCCCATCTCTTTCTCTTCCTGGAGTTCGTGTAGTTCACACAGTCCCCTGGAAGGCAGACTAGTTGTCTTCTGATTGAAGAAATGATCAGTGTTTGAAGAAATGAATGTTTAACCTTATTTAAATATTATGCAATGTATGCATCAAGCATCACATGGTCCCATTAATACGTGTAGTTTTTATTTTTTATTTTTATTTTATTTATTTTTCTTTTTGAGACAGGATCTCGCTATGTGGTGCAGGCTGACCTCAAACTCATGGTGATCCTCCTGCCTCAGCATCCTGAGTGCTGGGATTATAGGCGTGCACTACCACAACAGGCTATTTATTTTTTTAATGTTTTTATGTGTCAGTTAAAAGTAAGTTTAATTTAAAAAACCTATATGCAAACAGCCCATCTATACCTTACTCAGCTCTTTGGAGAAAAGCCCCCACCATCTGTTGGGAGATGTGCGGTGCCTGGGTAGCTGCTGTGCCTGCTGGCTGCCCAGTGTCCAGCTGCTTGACACTATCTGCATAGGGTGAGTAAGTTTCTGGGGTGATCATATATCTGATTAGGTCCTGTGGTTTTGGCTACTTCTGCCAGAAGCCTGGAGAATCAAGAAGTTGGTTTTCCCTGCTTTCTTCCAGTGTCCCACTGCAGGGGTGCATCCTGGAATTCAGTGCTTTAACTTTTGTAATTTGTTCTGCTACTTCTGGGAGTTAGTATGGTATTTTCTTGTCAGTTATTATAATTATTTTAATTTTTATTTCTCTGGTGGTTCTGTCATTTGTTTTACATTTGATATTTGTTTTTCAGGGTTATGTCATGGTTACCTTTAGCCATTGTAGTTTGTCTTTTAATGGCAAATCACTGAACATAACTTAGTTCTGATCATATTGAGGACAGCTGAGGACAAATTTGATGCAGAAAACATATTAGATTCAAAGGAATTTTGGCTCACTTGCTCAGTCTGTCTTTTAAATTAGTCCCAGAAGGTCTGGTGAAGGATCTGTAGATAGTTTTTGTGCTCCAAAGCAAAAGAGGTTCCTGGATTAGATTGGAAGGTTGCAGCTGAGGCAGGCTTTCCAGTGACAGTCCTGGTAGGAGAGAAAGCAGTTGCTGAACTTGGAGAAATGGGAGCACTTTTCTCCTCTGTGTGCCTGTGGTTTTAACCCTGTAAGTCGCTGTGTGTGTATGGAAGCCAGCAAGGAGCAGTCTTAGTGGGAGAGTATTGTTTGATAAAATGATTGTGTCCCACAGGCATCTGGGTTGTGATTGCCTTCTCTGGTGTTTCACATACTTTTGACGGCAGTGTCGTTGTGCGTGTATTGCTATTTTGCTTTTCTATCCTAACTTCTGTTTCTTGTTTATTATGTTGCTAATTTTTCTCTCTTTCACACTCTGCTTTTAATTTCAATAGTCTTAAAGAATACTGGAAAGCTCTTGGGGTTTAGGCTTAATGTAAATTTCATTTGGGGATTCTTAGGTTTTTTTTTTTCTTATATGAACATAAACAATTGTGTGGTAAATATTTGCTGAAAGAGCATCTAGAATTTAACTTTACCTTTTCATTGCTGGATCAGATTATTTTTGTTAATTTAGATACTTTTGAGGTTGTGAATTCTTTCAAGGATTTTTTCTTTCCTTGGTTTCTGGCAGAGAGCCATCTCTAACTTTTAAAGTGAAAATATACTGTGCAGCTCTTTAAATGGTATCTGCTTGAAATAGTATGTGTTTAAGACTTATAAGTTGGTATGAATAAGGTACTTATGCACAATTCAGGTGAAGAAAGAAAACATTACCAAATTCATAATTTCCTTTTCTGTATCTGTAGTAGCTTGTCCCAATGATTATTATAAGTGTTGTGGTAACTGTTACTATACAGTTCCCTATAATATATAAATACACAGTAGTGGTACTTATTATATAATTCCCATACATTTTCTTATTATATATAACATATAAATACACAGAAGTAGTGTATATTATATAATGGTATATTGAACATTGCATCTTTTTCTTCTTTTTTTCTTTTTTTTTTGTACTGGGAATCAAACTTATGTGCCGCTGAGCTAAACCCCCGACCCTGAACATTACGTCTTATGTATTCGTACATGTAAAATATACTTTTAAAATTTATAAATGAAAGCTGCTTAGGAAGTACATTTCTATCCTTGTGTGTAGAAATATGTGTGTAGTTGTTTAAAACAGCATGTGGTAAAAGTTTTGTAACTAGGCTTTTAACTTGCTTGGTGTACTAGTGGGACATTATTTGAAATCTTGCCAAAACTCCAGTTATTTTCATATAGAGTTCTTCACTGTGTGAATGTGCCTGTTTCCATTGAGCAGGCATGCTGAGAACACTTTGTTTTCTTTCTGTTAAAAAGTGCTGGTTTGAATACTCGTATCTGTTTATCTCCTTGTGTGTGTATCTGAGTATTTTAGGGTGTAATTTTGGATTGGAGTTTTGAGTTTTGGCAAAATTACACATTAAGCTTTAGTAGCTTAATTACCATTTTTCAACGCTAAAGTGGTTGTAGCAGTGTAAATTGATACAATGAATAAGATCAGCTTCAATGCAGTCACCTTTGGTAAGGTTAAATATTTGCAAGTTTAATGGGTATGAAGTAGTCTTCTGTGGTTTGAATTTGCATTTTCATATTACTAGTGAAAGTAGTCATTTGTATTTTCTCTTGAATTTCCTGTTTGTGTATACCACTGCTTCTTTTTTTTTATTTTTTATTTTTTTGGTACCAGGGATTGGACCCATGACCTTGAGCTTGCCAGGCAGGTGCTGTGTTGCTGAGCTGTATCTCTGGCCCCCTTTTTGTGCTTTTTCATTTGCTTTGTGTTTACAGGTTTCTTTCTAAATCCTGAAGTTTTTCATTACATGTATAGTAAAGGACTTCTCCCAGTCAATAATTACGTGAATTTTCATTTTCTGTGATATATTTTGTTGAACAAAATTTTAAGATTTTACTATGTTAATACTAATTAGTTTTTCTATTTTTTTCCTTAGAATTTTGTGTTTTTGTGCTTTATTTAAGCCATCGTTTGTTGCAGAGATCATAAAATATTCTCATTTTCTCCTAAAATACCTAACATTTTTTGCTTTTTTACATTAGGATCTCTATATTACTGGGTGTAAATTTTTATTGTATGTATTACAAGGTAATTCAAATATTTTTAAAAGAATGGATAATGAGAATTTCATGAACTGTTGGTGCGTCTTTTTTCTACAGAATATTCAGTATCAGCTCTTGTCTATAAATGTGACTTTACTTGGTTTCAGGTTTTGGCAGAGCAATAATACCACACTGCGTTGCTGTCTATAGCTTTGCAGTAAGTTTTCATATTTTATTGAGCATGCCTGTTTGCCTTGTCCTTTTCGCAATCATCCTTCCAATTTTTCTTCTTCCATGTCTCTACATTTTAGAATATACTTTTCATTAAATAAGTTTCATGAAAAAATATTTCAGAGTTTTGATTGAGAGCTGTTGAATTTATAGAACAATTTGGGACAAATACACATTTACAATATTGAGTCCTATAGATGAGGATGATGTTTCTCTATTTGTGTTTTTTATCATTCAGTTGTACAATTTTATGTGTATACACACACACATACACACACACAAAGGACAAAATAGAAGAGAGATAAGTGAGAAATAGAAGTTCAAATGCTTCCCCAATTACATATTCCTTTGTTTCAAAAATATTTTAATATATATGCTAATTTATTTCATTTATATTACTAGTTTATCTTAGTTCATTGAAAAGAAATTTTTGTATAATTATCATAGACAGCTAAGTTAGAAAAAAATATCGTAGACAGTCAGAAAGGGCTGGGTCCTCGGAGTCTGTGAGGAAGATAGGAACAGGTGGAAACTGGCTGGGGAACTCTGAAGAAGATTAAATCACAATGGCCAGATTTACATACTTCCTTAAGGGATAACTGGGGTTTGGGATTATTGGCGTCACTCTTTTGAAATTTCCAATTATCTCATTAGGGATGGGCCATCCTCTCCCACCCACTAAAATTAAGAATGTAGATTATCTACCAAGGTTGATGATGTCACCCATATGACCTTGCTACCATCAGATCAATATTACCTACATTATTGTACTTGCAATCTTATTGGTTGATCATAATTTTGACCTACGTTGTACTCTCCTCATGATTTTGTTCTGTAAAACTTCCTTTGAGACGTGGTCTTGTTGGCAATCCCTTAGGGACCTCTCCTGTCTCTCAGGAGCTATTGCTAACCCCCATTCCTTTCTCAAATAAATTTTCATAGTCTTAACCTCTGCTGTTCCTTGGAATTCATTCTTTGACTTTGAGGAACGGGAACTTTGTGTATTTACATTTAGCATTTCTCCTGGGTCATTATTATCTATTTGTTGCTTCTTTTTAAGAAATTTTTTGGTTTATGTCTTGTACTCTGAGATAATAATACACAGCTTCTTTTAAAGAAATTTTTTGGTTTATGTCTTGTACTCTTGAGATAACAATACACAGTGTATTAATTTGTGTTACTCTCTTGTTATTTTGTTATGAAATTTTGTTTTATTTTTTCCTAAAATTAGAAAAAATCAGAAAAGTCATACCTTTTAGTTAGAATTAAGTTTAATACTTTACATTTTTAGTAACATTTTAAATCAACATTTTATTTTAAAGTTATATATCCACATTGAAAATTTCTGCTGCCTAGACTCAAAAGTGGTTAATATTTTAATATTTTGACTTCATGTCATATCCACCAGTCATTCCTTTTGTTTTATATATTTCAAAATCTCTTATGGACATCTGAATACCTCACTCTCCTAAACATTTATTCAGGCCTGTCATTAATTGAAACTCAACATTTTTTTATGGGTCCTCTTCCCCAGTTAAATCTTTCAAACAGTATATTGCACAAATTCAGTTATAAATTGAGGAATTTTTCTGAATGTATCTACTTTGTAACCCAGAAACCTATTAGGATAGAAAATATTTAAATCACGCTCAAGCCTGTGGCTTGGCACTCCTGCCTTCAGAAACAACCATTGTACTGTTTTTTATCATATACTAGTATTATCTGTTTTAGAATTCATTTTACAAGTACTTTTTTTGTAAAGACTTCTTTCACTCATCATAATATTTTTGAGGTTTATCCACATTACTGTGTGTATCAGTGCCTTGTTCCTTTTTTATTTCTAAGAAATAATCTCATTGAATGACTTTGATATAGGGGAACAAAACTCCCAACCTACTATATGTGCAGTAAGAGCTTGTGGTCTCTAAAATCAAAGAATGAATTTTAGGAACAATGGAGATTAAGAGCAGAATATATTTATTGAGAGAAAGAAAGCTTCTGTCTGAGAGACAGAAGATGTCCCAAGTGGGTTGCCGAAGACTATCTTTTCTAGGGAGTTTCATAGAGTAAAACCACAAAGTGAGGCAGGTCTAAGGGGAAGAAAACGTGGGAAAACTCACAATGTGGGCATAAGGTGGAAAACAACAATAGCCAACCAATATGATTAATTGCTCAGGTAAAATTGATTAAATCAGGGACAAATGGGGAAGTGAGTCAGGAGCAAGCCGGCATGCTTGAAGAGTAGTGACTCTTCCTGGAGGGGGTTGGGATGGTGACTCCTGGATTCCTCAGGGTGATAGAGAACTATTTAGAAAGATTTTGCTATACCTGATGAAATGGTCAACTATTGTGAAGATAACAAGTTATACTATAGAAGCTATTGTTTTCCTAGTATCCTGCTTTGAAATTCTGTACCAGTTCTATTGCTTCGTTTGATTGACTTTGTTCTGTTATGTTTTGTTGGATTTTACTATCTTTAAAATAAAATTTTAAAAAATTGAATATCAGTCCCTAGGATGTGGGTGTATTTGTTTTATCTTTTGAGGTCTGGCCCACAGCGCAGCTGTCTTGTCTTCTCCAAGGTTACAAGGTATCTGGCCTTCTGCATTGCCTCTTTCGAGAGCTTAGCCCTGTTTGACTGCCTATAATACTTTAATCTAACTCGGCTGCCTGTAACAACTTTACCACAGAATGTTTATTTCTTTTAAATTGATGGACACCTGAACTATTCCTAGTTTTTGACTACTATGATAACAATTGTGACATACATAAGCAGCAGAGACCAGCAGGCTCGTGTAAAGGTCACATAGCATGGAATTTATTGTGCCTGGGTTCAGGAACTGTCTGCTGCAACAAAGAGAAGGTGTCTCTTTTGCAGGGCTGGAGAAAAGGCAGGGACATTAGGCAGGAAGATCCTGGTGAACACCTGTGGTTAAAGTTCTCTGGCAGTCTTGCATCTCAGTGGGCAGAGTCCTTTGAAGGGTCCCTTGCATATTTTGAGTGTCTTCAGATGTTTTCAAGACCTGCAAAATTCCTTGTCCTTTCTTACCTCCTTTCCTCTGCTTGTCAGTGATGACAATTTTAGTGCTGAGCTGAGTTCCCAGCTGAGAGCTGAGTTCCCTGCAGACAGCAGTGCTTCTACTGGCAAGGAGATTGGGGCTGGCACAGCCTGACTAGGTTGGAGACTTACAAAGATTTTGTATAGCATGGGCATGTGTTTTCATTTTCTTGAGCAAACCTGAGGGAGGAATTTCTGGGTTACAGAGTAGGTGTGTGTTTAGTTTTATCAAAAGATACCAACCACGTTTTGAGTGGTTATACAGTATATTTTATGCTTTCACGGATAAAATGGGATTCTAGTTGTTTTATATATGTTGGTGTTGTCATTTAAAAAATCATCGGCTTTTTAGTAGGTTTTCAGTGCTTCTCATTATCATTTATAATTGCTTTTCCCTCATGACTAATGATGTCAAGCACTTTTGCTTTTGGCCATACACATTAACTGCTTTTCTGAAGTTTCTATTTATTTCTTCTGTATAGTTAATTATTTATGTATTTTGAATTGACCTTTTTTTATTTTTTATTTTTATTTATTTATTTTTGCGGCACTGGGGATTGAACTCACAGCCTCACACCTGCCAGACAGGTGCTTAAGCCACTGAGTCAAACTCCCAGCCTTAGTTTTTTGAGGCAGGGTCGCACTATGTAGCTCAGGCCAGCCTTGAACTCACAACGCTCCTCCTACCTCAGCCTCCCCAGTGCTGGGATTAAAGGCTTGCGCCACCGTGCCCAGCTTTGACCTTTTTTAAGATAGATTTATTATCAACATTTCCCGTAATGCATATCTTTCCATTTTCTTAATAGTATCTTTTGAAGAGAAAATATTTTTAATGTTGATACTTACTGTTTTTTGTTGTCATTTTTGTTTTGCATAGGAGCATGAAGAAGCTATCCTATATTTTCTTCTAGAAATTTCAGAGTTTCGATTTTTATGTTTAAACCTGTAATGTTCCTCAAATCAATTTTGGATTATTTATTAGGCTTAAATTTCCATATGCATATCCAGTTGTTCTGGGACAATTTGTTGAAAACTTGGGTTTAACCATTAATTTTCTTTTGCTGTCTTTGTCAAAAAGTTGTTGACAGTGTAAGCGTAGGTCTACTTCTGGACTCCTTGTCTCCCCCTACCCATTTTTAACCTTAAGCTTGTACCACACAGTTTTGATTACTCTAGATATAAAGTTCTATTAGAACCAAGTAGTATAAACTATCCAAATTTGTTTTTCTTTCCTTTCCTTTCTCCACCCCCCCTCATTTTTTGTCTTTTTGAGACAAGAGTTTTGCCATGCAATTCAAGGTGTCCTTGAATTTACAGGCAGGCTTCCAATTTACATTGATCTTCCTGCCTCAGCCTTCCGAGTGCTGGGATTACAGGCTGTTTTTCTTTTTAAGATAGCTTTGGATATTCTGGATCCTTTGTATTTTGAAGTACATTTAGAATTACCTTGGCAGTTTCTACAGAACAATGCATGATAGGTTTTATGATGAAAATTGCATTGCCTCTAGAGACCAAGTTTGACAGAATAAATGTCTCACGAATACCTACTCTTCCATTCCACAATGCTCTACCTATTGATTTATTTATTTATTTTGAAGTATTATGTCCTCACCCTATGTATTTTTTTTTATTTATTTTTGAAACAGAGTTGATAAGTTGTCCAGGCTGGGCTTGAATTTGTGATCATCCTAGCTCATCTTCCCTGAGTGCTGGAATTGGGAGTATGTGCTGCCTTTCTGAGCTTCATATATTTAGATGTTTCCTTTCTTTCTGCCTCATTTTATTATAGTTTTTGGGGTAAAGTGTAGAGCTCACATCCTTTTTTTTTTTTTTTTTTTTTTTTTTGGTACCAGGGATCGAACTCACAACCTCATACTTGCCAGGCAGGCACTTATGCTGCTGAGCTGAACCCCTGGCCTAACTCACATACTTTTTGTTAAGCATTTTCCTAAGTATCTTATGGTTTTGATGCTACTGTGAATGTATTTTTAAAAATTTCATTTTACCATTTTTGACGCTGGTACTTAGACATAAAATTGATACTTGTTTCTTAGATCATATGGCTTTATTACATTTATTATTTAATTCCAGTAGTTTAAAAAATAGTTCTATAGGATTTTCTATGTTAGTTTCCCATTACTCTTGAATAGAAATGGTCTTTTTTTTCAATCTTGTCTTACTGCCCTATGAGGCTGCACCTCTAAGACAATGTGAATAAAAATGGTTAGCACAACCTTCTGACTTTGTTCAAGTAAGTAGAAAGTTAACTTTAGGTGTTTTTGTAGATAGTTTTTGTCAAACTGGGAAGGGATTCTTTTGTATTTCTAGTTTAAGAGTTAAATACCTCATCTATATTGAAGTTCCACTGTTGTATGTACGGTATAGAGTTATTTGCTAGTGCTACAACAGGCTGGGCCTGCAGGTGTCCAGTGGGTAACTAAAAGAAGGGTAAAGCTTGACCTCTCTGTATTCATTTTTGTCAGTTTTCTCTACATTAAAACTTTGAGACAGATCTCTGTTTAGCTTTTCACAGAGGAGGCATGTTAGTCACTTGACAATGTTATCTAAAAACTACTAATTTTAGGTTTACTAGCTCTGAATTTACCTAACCTACCCAATCCTCTTCAAGAGTGAGAGCACCAAGATAAGGGTAAAACTAAGTTATTTTCAGGATTTGCTGGGGCATCCAGTTGCCAGCTTTTACAGTGTCCTATTCCAGACCTCCTGCAGTGACACCTAGTACTCTCCAGTCATTATTTTAAAACTTGAGTCTTTCTGAATTCGAGAAAAGGCAGAACCCCTCACAGACATCCCTGTGAAGGATCTGAGACTGTCCCCACACTTGCATGGCTCAATTAAGCCAGAAGAACTTCTCAGAACCTTTCCTGAGATAATGATCCAGCAGACCTTGGCTAGACCAGGATTACCTACACCCCCAGCTATGCAAACTCTACGGTTATGCAAACTTCCAAACTTTGCCTTTGTTCCTCTTTTTATAAAACCTCAAAGTTTGTGTCAGCGGGCTAAGACAGATTTTGAACATCTTCATCTGACCTCCTGCAGTGTGGTCATGCTGAATAATGCTCTTCCTACCCTTTACCATAGATCACTTCTTTGATTGGCATTTAGAGATGAGCTCCATCTGTTGGGACCACTATTGGAGCCAAGGCTTTTGCCTGAAAACCCTGGTAACACTTGTTTGGTCAGCAACTTTGCATCTGTGTTCATGCTGGATGTAGGTTTATAGTTCTCTTTTTTTCCTTCTCCTGTTTCTCTTCCCTCACACTGCTTTCCTTTTTTCTCCTACTGTTCCACACCTTACTAGTAATTACCATTAGTACTGAGTTTTCTCTGCCTCTATTGGGATTGTACAAGAAGTGGTTAAAATATATGATGAATGCTTAAATTTAAAAATGTCTTACAATAGAAGATAGTGCCGTTAATCCCCCTCAAAATACTCCCTTCACTTTGAATGTATCTCATTGTTCTTGCCACTTTCTGAAGCAGTTCTGGAAGTCTTTTGTGAGTGTCTTTATGAGGTAGGATCAAAAATATGGTGAGTATTGCTGCCAAATGTCATCCAAAGGAGAAACATCATGGTGTATCCTCATCTACCCTGTTCACCAGATCTGGCAATGTGTGACTTCTAGTTCTTCCCCACAGACAAAAATGACCATGAATGTAAGCATTTTGAATGGATTCAGTACATTAAGGCAGCCATGACAGTGCAACTAAAAATAAGAGGCAGTGTTTTGAGGGGATTCATGACAATATGTCTTTTACTTAATAAATTTTTAAAAATTTGAACATCTACCGTGTGTTTCTGTTATACATTGTGTAGTTTTTGTCCTTCAATATTTTATTTGGTAAATTGTAAATACAGATGTACTTTATTTTTTACTTTTTAATTTCTTTTTGAGACAGGGTCTTGCTCTGTCTTCCAGGATGCCCTTAAACTCACTATGCAGCTTAGGCTGGCCTCAAACTCACAGCAGTCCTCCTGTCTCAGCTTCCCAAGTGCTGGGATTACAGGTGTGTGCCATGACACTCAGCATCAGATTTACTTTGAAACTATACTCACATTTGTGGGAAAAATCCAACTTGGTGTGCTGTAGTTTTCAATATTACTGGTTTATTTTGGTTAATGTATCCGTGAGTAAAATTGACTAGTAATTTTTGTTCCTGGGTGTAGCAGTAAGGTTATTCTAGGGCCAGGAATATAGCTCAGTGGTGCAGTGCCTGCCTGGCAAACTCAAGGTCCTGAGTTCAATTCCAGGTGTCAAAAAGCCCCCCAGAAAAACAAAAAACCAGGTAATTCTAGCTACATTCGTGGATTTAGGAGCATTTTCATATTTTGTGTTCTTTAGCATAGTGTATATAGAATTTGCTTTTTGGTAGAACTCATTTGAAGCTTTTTGTCATTTCATCCTCTACAGGATGATGTGGATAGGTGTGAGAGGAAACAGCCTTGTTTTTTAAACGTGCGAAGTACTATTTAAAATTTGTTTCTTCTTGAGTCAGATTGGCCAAATTATACTTTTTGTTTCTTTGCAGGTACATTTAGTAAATACTATTTCTGAAAAGATTTCTGCCTTTGAAGTTTCAAACTTTTTGGCAAAACTTGTTTGTTGCTTTAGCTGTACTTCTTGTAAGCAGGGTGTAGCTAGTTGTATGCCTTTTAGTACCTTGCAATAAAGTGAAATCACTAAATATTAAGATTGCCTTTACTTGTCTGTTTTCTACACACCCTTCAAGATTGACTTCCTTCACCAGTTCTTCCCTGATACTGAACTTTTGGAATTACTTCCGTAGGAAGTTACTCTGCAGACACGAGAGGCACTCCCAGTGTTTCAATTGTATTTAGTTCATTCTGACTGGGAAAAACAGCTGGGCAGAAACAGGCATTTTATTTCTTTGTGTTTTTGTGAGATTAGGAAAACCTCTGCTTATGTTTCAAGCCTTTGACTTCCCCTTCATTTCATTTTTAAGCATGACTTAAAAATGGGCTAACGTTATTTATGTAAATACTGAAGTATGGAGCAATTCATTAAATTTTTCTTCCCTTTTTTTGGTTTTAACCTTTAAAATTCCTTTGTAAGAATTATGACTGTTTTCCTCTTTGACTTACAACTTGGATTGCCAATTTCGATTAAAATACAAAAAGCTATAAAGTAAATAACTTTAATAGTTGTAAAGAACAGTTTGGAACAGTTGAACCGTTATTTATTTATTTATTTATTTATTTATTTATTTATTTATTTATGGTGTACCGGGGATCAAACTCATGACCTTGCGCTTGCCAGGCAGGCACTTATGCCACTGACCTAAATCCCCAGCCTCTGTGGAACAGTTTATACCTTAGAAATTAATGATTATGATTCTCTCTAAATGCTTATTTGTGCCTGTTTTTTCCGATGTACCCTTTTACCCTGATACAGTGTTTGCCAACATAAATGTTAGTTGCCTTCTTATTTTTCTCCCCCACTGTTGTAACCCTAGTTGTTTCTCTTTTTTATTGCCCAGGGCAGGGATTTAAGAGTATTTATCGATTGAATGAATGAATGAATGAATATCCAAGTGTGTGGAGAAAACTGTGAAAGCCATTCAAAATTCAGCATCTTAAGACTTTTATTTGTGTTTTAAAAATCCGTGTTAGCCTGCAGAGCTGAAATTACCTTGTTTTGCTGATCTGAATTTTATATTGACCAGCTACTTTCTTTTTAAAACAATAGTTTTATCCAAAGTATCATTAAAAATACTTATCCACTGCTACAAAAGAGATTCAACCTGGTCAGAATGTGTGCTTTCTGTCTGAACATTAAAACGCCCATTTATTGTGTGAGGTATGAAGATTTCAGTCTTGAAGCAAGTTTGGTCTTTCTGGGATCACACTCCCACCCAGAACAAATGAGTCAGTGAGAATAGGGTTAGGGGACATCTCTCAACATGGTGGTGGCGTGAGCCCATCACTTTGGTTTTGAATTAGGATACAGCTGAGAGAAAAAGTAGAAATTAGAGTTTATGATTTGCTTTACCACTGGAATGGGACAAAATAGTTTATACATGTATTTAGAGTTTTATGGAATAGGATTTATTATGTGCAGTGAAACTAATGATGCTGGTTATGCAACAGGGAGAGGCTTTTCCAAAAAGTATCAGAAACCACAACTTTAACCAAAGATTTCCATGTATTTTACCTTTGGGAATCTGAAAATTAGAAAAGGTAGCCAAGATACTCCAGGGACAAATGTCCTATTTTCATTGAGAGAAATGAACTTGGACCATGTATAAACAGATTTCTCGTGGAAATACTAGACAAATTCTAGAACTAAAGGTTATTCTTAAATGTTTAGAAAAGAAGGCCTTGAACATTTGATGACATTGTGTGTTTACTAAGTACAAACTGCTTAAAAATGACAATTATGCATTTTGATTGGTTTTGTATACTGATCAGGATACAACTTCGTTGTGTGTGGCTGTTCCCACTCTGGCAGCCGCCCGTGAATCATCTAGCAGTTTTTTATAGTACTAAATGTTCATACACTCTGCAACCCAGAAGCACAGGCATATATAGCTATTACTTGAGGGTTATGGGACATCAGTTTCAGCATCTCTCATGGATGCCAAAATCTTGTATGCTCTAACCCTTAAGTAAAATGGTATAGTATTTGCATGTGGCCTATGTAGTCCTCCCATATCCTTTAAATCCTCTCTAGCTTACTGGTAATACTTAACACAGTGTTATGCACATGATTGGTATAGTCTATTGTTCAGGGAAGAATGTCAAGAAAAACTTCTGTACATACTCAGTATAGCTGCAAGCATTGTAGGCCTAATTGTCTTTTTGACCTATGGTTGTTTGAGTCTGTGGTTGTACAACCCAAGAATATAGAGACCAACTATATTTACAGTAGTTGTGTACAAAAATATTCCTCATCATTTAAAATAGGAAATGCCTTGGTTTCTACCAATAGGAAAATAAATATGCTCTGATATTCTCTGTATATCATCCATGTATGCTCATATATGCATATGGTGGAATAGGAATGAACTGCTGCTAAGGATAACATACATGACCCTCAGGAACACAATGCTCTTGTGCACAAGGACATAGTGTGTGATGCCGTTTTTATGAAATTTCAAGAATAGGCAGAGCTGATCTATAGTGGTAGTGAAGGAAAGCTGAAACAGTGGGCCACCTCTAATGCTGGATGGGAGATGGAGTGAAATGGGAATAGGAATGGCCAGTAAGGAATTTAAATGATAGGGGTCTAGCTCTTGATAGGGATTTGGCTTACACTGCTATAAACATTTGTTAAAACTTAGAGAAAGCATGCTTGCAATGAATGCATTTCATTCTATGCAAATTTAACACTAAAAACTATGAAGAAATGCTGAAGTATGTTTTATGATATGCAGGCTGAAGTATTAGGGGATGTGTACTGATCTCTACAGTTTACTTTGAAATGTATGGGGAAATGTGAAGGAGTAATGAATGGAGATAAGTAAATATGCTATAGCAGTATAGTAAAATGTTACTAGGAAACTCTAAATGATGTGAATACAAGTGTTTACTATAAAATTATTTCAGCTTTGCTATGTATTTGAAATTTTCACATTAAAACATTAGGAAATATTTATATATTATTTTATAAAGTCATATAAAATAGCCATTTATACTGCTTATTTCCTATGGTTGAGACTGACCCACAAAAGTATGTTGTGCAGTCATCGTATTTAACCATCTCCATCTAAGAAGGGACTATTAAGAAGTTCCTTCATTTTTTTTTCCATTTGTGTGTTTAATTAGACAAGATTAACGTCTCGTTTCCTGTGAGTAGCAAAGGCGCTGCTCTTTTCCATCTTTGGGACAGATTCCTTAATGTCCCAGTCACTCTCTGCTTTTAAAAGTGTCTGGTTTAGATCTGATCTCATTTTCAGTGCAGAAATTCTTGGAGACTGGGGAGGCGGAGCTTGCAGTGGGGAAGGATTGAGTTACACTCTCCTGTGGTCATGGTTAGTATTTGGGGCCTTGTCCTCTTTGCCTCTGGGCTTCTCAGACATGCCTGGGCAAGAAGAAGAGGACACAGGATTCTCCTCTCCCAGGCCTCTGTCAGTTTCCCCTCTGGCTGGTAAGATGGGCTGGCATGTTGCCCACAAGTGATAGGTGTCCAGGTTCTGCCTCTTGAGTTCTCTGGAAAGCCAGGTAGGGACCTTCCCCATGCCATACAACTTCTTCCATCCTGTCTGCTATCTGTGTCAGACAGATACTCTACCCCTAGTGCTCCTGGGAGTCCCTTGCTTGCCAGTCTTTTGATTGACTTGCTGGCAAGATGGCACAAACCTTAGTACTTTCTTGCTGCCCACATTGATCCATGGGGAGCCGACATCTTGCCAGGAGTTCAGCACTTTTGTAGTGGTTGCCTTTTTCCTGCAGCCTGTCTTCACTCAGTTCTTTCTGCTCCTGCTCAGGTCTACACTGGGCTATTGGGCATGGAAGTATTGAGTGTACATCCCTGGAGGAATGAGAAATCAGCGTCCCTGAAACATCCTTGGTCTCCACAAGGGATTCTATGTTGATGAGGAAGTAGAAACAGAATCTGTGGAATTTGTAAGTGTATATGGGTATCTTACTAAGTTAGTTGAAAACTCAGATTTACTATTGTGGTTATTCAGCTTTTTAAAAAGGTATAAAATTTCTGCTGAAGACATATATGTAAGAAAAATTGCAGTTCCTGAAATCTGAGGGAAGGAAACCATAAGCACATCATCAGTATATTCAGTGACTGTGATTTTTACAGTGTGTTAGGTAGACTGTACAGTATGAAGGACCAGTCCATACAAAATTGTCCTCACTTCAGCCACCAGCCTTAAGTTCGGGGCTCCCCAGGACCACCGTGACTTCAGATTAGCTGACAATAAATTTGAGGGATCCTATAGCTATCCTCAGGTTCATAATTCACTGCAGTGATGTGAAGAACTTAGGAAAGTGCCAGTATTTTTGCTATTATACTTCTATTATAGCAGAAGGATACAACTTAGAAATAGTCAAAGAAAATCAAAAGCAAAATACAAAGTTTCCAAACACAAAATTCATTGTCCTAAAGGACAGGGTGGCCTCCTGGCACCCAGATGTGATGATATGTGTCTTATGGCATATAGTCAACTGTGGGCATCAGCTTTTGCTATTCAGAGTTTATTGTGATTGATCATATGCTGTACACATGGTTGCCTCTTAGTCTCTAGCCATTTTCTCCAGAGACCAGCATGTCCCTAAGACTCCCTCATAAATCACATGGTTAGCTGTCTAGTGCCCAGAGTCCCCAGGCAAACAGAGGTACTCCAATCAGGGAGGACATTCCAAGAGTGCACAGACCATGAGACCTTTTTTTGGATAGAATTAATTTGTCAGCATGTATAGTTGTTTAGTTATAACCATTTTTGCTTTTTATTTATTACTGTTATTCAACTTCGTTATTAATCTATTTAGTAAAGGGTTTTTGTTTATTCCCAAACCGTGTTGGTATGCATGATTGTATCTACTATTTTTTTGGCCTGTAATTTTCTAGAAACTTGACTCTAAGACATGTGTGTAGTTTATAATTTACACATGAGTCTTATGTATATTTTGTGCTAATGGTTCGATATAATCCTTCACTTCCCTTCCCATTTTTGTTGATAGGGCCCATAATTGTAAATGCCGAATTGTTTTGTCCTAGAAAGTGGGAGGAAAGAAGGTTGGAGGGGTAGTGTTTCTTTGGCCTTATTGGCTTGAAGCCAGAGGCCCTTGCATTCTGGGCAAGTACTTTACTACTAAGGTATCTCCCCAGCTCAAGGGCTAGGTATCTTTTGTTATCTGAGTGGGTTAAGGTCAAAAAGTCTTCATAGACACAGTTGTAGATTAGTGATGGGCTTCCATATTGGTTTTGTGGTTCCAGTCTCATTACCTTGGAATTAGACTTAAATGGGTGGAGCTAGGCTTCTTTATTATTATTTTTAGTTTTGAAAACAAACCAAGAATAAGTTTTTTTGTTTGTTTCTTTGTTTGTGCTAGTAGCTTTTCTTTCATTTCCTCAGAATTTCTAAGTGGACATCAACTCCACATTTCTTCATACCTTTGTCTCTCCAGACCATCATGCCAATAATTGTTACCCACATATATGGATGGTTAGCCCCAGTGGTTTTTTCCTCTGAGATGAAGTCTACTCAAGTGAATGTTCTATAGAAAGAACTAATTAACTTTAAAGAACTCACTCATTGAGGCTAGCTTGAATAAAACTAACTTTTGAAGTTAACTACTATTTATATTGTGCTATCTTCTTACCAATGGAGTCATGGTACTTCACAGATTCCCAAGGTGGGGACTGGTGGACCCAGGTTCTGATTCAGTTGTTTTCCTCTACAGTGGACTGGCATCAACAGGTGAGTAGTAGTGCAGTAGTGGTTGTCAGCTGGGGTTTTCCAAGGATAATATAGGTTCCAAAAAAAAAAAAAAATCCTAGAGGCTGATATGGATGATTAGTACTAACACTTCATTTTCATTTACTGATACTGATGATAATGCACACAACCTTCTCAGTTTTATTTTCCTAAATTGTGAGTCTCTTGGTGGCTCTTTGCTACTCTTCCAATCACAGCATCTTTTGTACATAGTATCCATCAAAAGAGCATTCTTAGATATCTGGGTATCTGACTGTCAAGACAGATGAAGAGGGCTGCAGAGTCCTTCCTATCTCTTGCTACTCCTGGTCAACGCAGGTGTCAATCACCCAAGATGGATCATCGAGGAATTTATCTGAGACAGAGCTGTGAAATCTTGGTAATGGGACAGTTAGCAGTCCTTATCCTGGGTTGAGGAATCACAGGACTTCACTCTTTTTTTCACTATTTGCAGGTCTTCTCAATGTTAGGATCATTAAATTGATGGAGATGAGGTAACTCGAAGTGACTTAATTGTTCTGCTATATTTTGCTCCCATGTTTTGAAATGTTAGCAGAAAGAGGTTTGATTACTCCTGTATTAGCAAGATTTGAGAAGGAATTTGTTCCATTATTTCATAAATGCTTATTGAGTTCCTGGCTTCATGAAATGTGCATCTTGCTAGAAGTATATACGAAGTTAGTTTCTATACAACTGTCTAATTCCCAGTGAAATAATACTGTAAGGGAGGAGAGTAGACTACCATGAGAGCATATTAGGAAAACATGGAAAGCTTTCTTTAGGAGATGATAATGTAAGCAGAAAACAGGAGATAGAGGCAGAGGTTTGGGATTTAGGGGGTAATGTGGCAGCATTATGATATTCTGGGAAAAGGGAACAGTTTGGGAAGAGAGCCTGAAGTTGGAATCTGGACAACTCTTGGGAAACAACACAACACTGAGGTGGTGCAGTAAGCTGTGGTTGTGTAAAGTACAGTCCTGTAAACCACATTAAAGATTTTGTTTTATCCTGAGAGTAGTGTGACACTATTAATGAATTTTAAACAAAGTAGTGATATAATCAGATTTTAAAAGATTATTTTGACTGGTGTATGGAGCAGTAAATTTTATGTTGAGGATAGTTGTGGCCTAGGAGATGATGATAACTTGGATCTGGTGATTGATCACAGTAGAGAGGCAAAAACTTAGATGATTTGAGACAGGGTTCCATGTCATAATGCATGCAATGCTTTTTAAAAAATACCAGTAAGTAAATAAGTTGACAAAATGGTCAGGTGCTAAGAGGAATCTATATCTTGGGATAGTTGTAACACATTTGCATCAATCAGATGGAGAAACTCATTTTTAGGGATGAGTTTTTTTCGAGAAAAGTTCAAGAACAAATGCCATGTTTTTGGCTTAGGTGGCTGGCTTCATGGAAATGCTTTTGAGATATTAAGGAGTATTACAGTTTGTGTCTGGATGTCCCTTTGGAGCCTCATGCAGTTATGGGGGATGCTTTTTGGAAGTGGCTGAATCTGGAGTTTGTGATTGATTCATTGTCTAGTCCTGGAATTATGGATGAGTGCTACATCCACACTAGGGTAGGTAGCCTACATACAATATAATGAACAGAAAGATTCTTCTCTTGTGCTTCTCTCTTTTGAGTCTTACTGCTTTTGCTGTCTTCTTCTGCCATGAATTGTTACATGTCTGCCATGCCACCTTGCCTTGGAACCAGCTGATTATGGACTGAAACTTCCACAAATTGTAAGCTAAATAAACCTTTTCTTCCTTAATTTTGGGCATCAGGCATTTTGTCTCAGCAATGAGAGAAAAATAACTAAGACAAGGTGATAGATACATGATTTTGAAACCCAAAGGAAAGAAAAAAAAAATACAGAAAAAGCCAAAGTAAAAAAAAATAACCCTATAGATAGAAGCCAAAGTCATCTAGGAAAGTGGCGTAGGACCAAGGTTACACTTCAGTGTCAACTAGGAGAGAATGATTTAGCAAAAGAGGCTGAAAATAGAGTCCAGAGAGGTGATAAAATATCAGAAAATTCTGAAATCATGACATTTAGAGGGAAAAAGTGTTTGTGAAACAAGGAGGATTCTGGTAAGAGGTTAAGTAAAATAAAGACAGACTTTTTTATTGGGTTTAATGACATAGAAATTACTCATGTGACATTAGAGTGCTATCTGGAAGTCTTCCGCAGAAGCCAGGTGGCAGTGAATGTAGGTTTTAAGGTGTGAAAGGCTAGAAAGTGAAAGCAGTAAAATAGCAGCTGTTGAGATCTTGTCTGTGAGAAAAAGGAGAGAGGCACACAGAGAGCATAGACAAGGCAGTGTGGCTGGTGGCAAAGGAGAGGAAGAGAAAGCCAAGAGTGTGCTGCAGTATAGGAGAGCTGGTGGCTGCAGTTAAGAGGAAAGCAGGGAATGTGTGCTGGTGAGTGTAGGTGTGCACTGTGGACAGCCAGGACAGTTTCCTGCTGATGGTTCTGTTTTTTTCTGTGAAGAGACTGCAGCAGCTTTTGAATATAAATAGAATGGTTTAAGAACAGGAAAGTTTGAAATAGCATTTTTGGGCAACGGGAAGATGAGTGTTCTAGAGAACTGTCATAGGATTGACAGGCATCATTGATCCCTGTTGAGGCTGGCTGTCCTGTTTGGTTTTTACTGGTGTCACTAGCTGCCCTCACTGTCAAGGACAGGATGAATAACTTTTTCAAGGAGTCAGAATTGGTAGTTCAGTGCAGTAAAAGGATAGAGCAGCTATTAAGTCATGAGAGGGATTTAAATAATAATCTATGTACTTTAAGATGGTTTTAGAAAGCTGCAAAGGTAGGTGATAAAGAGTATATTAATCAGCTTCACATTGTGCTAATGAAATACCTGAGGCAATTGACTTATAAAGACAAAAGTTTTATTTTGATTCATGGTTCTGGAGGTTATAGTCAGTTCAAGATTGTCAGCTTCTTATCGCTGAGCTTCTCATGAGGCAACTCATAATGGCAGAAGTATGTGACTGAGACTATTTATTTACCTTATGAGTTAGGAGAATTTACAGACCAGATGGGACCCCATAATCCTCTTTAAGGGGTACACACTCCAGTGACCTAAGGACCTTCCAGAAGGCCTCACATCCTGAATGTTCCACCACCTCCCAGTAGCATCATACTGGCCTTTAATACACAAGACCTGTGATATATGGACCTATGGGGACACTAGCCATATGCAAACCACTGTAATAGGAAAGAAAAAATGTAGAAGTAAGAGGACTACAGGATCCAAGAAGAAATTATTGAGTAAATAAGGTGAAAAACTAGGTTGTGATCATACAGTGGATGTTTTCATTCTGTGCGTTGCTTGGTCATGTGGAGCTGTTTCTTTTCTCCCTGGCTATGTATGTGGGTCTCAGGGTAGTAGTGGTTATGGTTAAGTGCTGTAATTTAAATGAATTTTACTCAGTGTCTGCAGAGTTGCTTTTGGTAATCTAGGCTGATAGATAGATACTAGGTTTAGAGTGGTATCCCTTGCTTATGTTTATTTTGGGTACCATGTCTATTTGAAAGTTTTTTGTTTTAGTATTTTTAGTATTTCACGATACTGTGGTTGTTAGGTTGAAGACAGATTTTAGCAGGTTTTCAGCATCTGCCTAGGAGGATGTGTTGGGAGAACTACTGAAATATTTCACAAAGAATAAAGATGTCATTAGAAAGCTAAGTTAACTTGGGTTTAAGAGAAGACCCATAGTAAGAATCTTAAGAATGATTGTGGGGTATAGAATGGAGGCAAACAAGGACTCTGAGAATGAAGGAGTGAAAGAAAAAGAACCTATCCTGATGGTCCCAGGGGTGGATATTGAGACTGCGGAGTCATGACTAGAATTGAGGTGTAGAAGACTTCCCTGAGTGTGGGTGGGGAGGCACTGCAGGAGGTGGTTGATAGTAATGAGGCTGCTGCAGGTTGGTGAAACTGGATGACTGGCCTTTAAAGCATAGGCCTTTGTTATGTCGTTACTTTCTTTTCTAGAGGTCTGGAAATTGATAAAAGCAAGAAGTATTTTTCCTCCTCTTGGGTCTTTTGAATTAGGGAGGACTTATGTAGGTATTCTGCTCATTTATTGTTTACTTGTATTAATTGTACATATTAATTGAGTTCAGTGTGATTTTTCAGTGCACACATATTGTGCAATGTTCACTTTCCCCTTATACACTGCCTCCCTCCCCAACCTCTTTTAATCACTATTCCACATTCAAACTCTCTTACCTTTAAAAGTTAAAAGAAAAAATAGTGCTTTATACCTAGAGGTCAGTAGCATCAGATCACTTGGGAACTAGACAAGCAACTTCTTCTTACTCACTCTAGACCTACAGAATCAGAAACTGGAAAAAAGGAGCAACAACCTCTGTTTTGACAAACCCTCTAGTGATTTTGATGTGCTGGGGCCAGTTTTGTGAACACCTAGATGAGGGTGTGGGGAAGGATGTATTTAGTGCTGATGCATAAGAGGGCTGGTAGTTTCTGGAGGGAGGTAGAGCCCTTGACTCTGTGGGTATAGGTCTTGGCTCTTGTGATCTTAAGTTTCATAGGGCTGATATTAATAGTCTTAGAGCACATGTTACAGATTTGGTCTTTGCCTGGACTAAGAAATTGCTTTTAGTCTCAGAAGTCACTGCTAGGAATAGTCAGTATTACTTTTAGTTGACTTTGCTAGATTAGTTGTCCATGCTAGTGCTTTCAAAACATGACTTGCTATATAAAAATCAAATTTGTTTTTAAAATTTTTCATATATATTCCCCATTACAAAAGTGAGTTCTTATAAGAGGTAGTTGCTTGGAATTCATAATTTATTTTTCTTAATTAGTGAAAGAGTAAGAGGTTTTCAAAAAGATTTCTCCTGAGAACCCTATCCAAAATACAAGTAGGCCTCCCATCCAAGTGCTAACCAGGCCCAACCCTGCCTAGCTTCCGAGATCAGACGAGATTGGGCGTGTTCAGGGTGGTATGACTGTAGACAGTATACAATGTAGCAGATATGGGGATTCCCTTCTGTCTTGTCTTTGAGGCCCATTATTGTTCTCATTGTTTTTCTTTATTCTGATTAATATTTTTTTGCTTTATTTCATATTCTGTTTTGATTGGTTTTATTCTGTTTTGTTTTTGGTTTGAGTTTACCATACCTGCTGGAATGGTCTACTATTGCGAAGATAACAATATATACTATAGTAGCTATTGTTTTCCTAGTATCTTGCTGTGAAGTTCTGTACCAGTTCTACTGCTTTGTTTTGACTGACTTTGTTCTGTTATGTTTTGTTGGATTTTACTATCTTTAAAATAAAATTAAAAAAAAAAAAAGAAAAAAAACCCAAAATACAAGTAGGCCATTACCATTGAGAAACTAAAGAAGAAAGACATTTTGTGACTGTTCAGCTTTCACAGAAGGCAGAAGGAAAGGGTTAGTTATAGAATGTGTGAATGTGATTAATATTTTTCCTTGAAGCATAATCAGAATGTGCTGAAGAAGCCCTAAGGCTAAGAGAGACTCTAATTTAATGCAGCAATAATTGCTTCAGTTCAACATTTGACCACAGCTTTGTAATTTAGAATGCATCTGGCTTGGCTGGTAAAGAGAGAGAGAAAGAACCTTAGCAGCTCTGCCAGTTTAGGGGACAGCTAAGATTATGAAAAGAGTTAGGGCCAGGGATATAGCTCAGCGGTGCATAGCCTGCATGGCAAGCACAAAGTTGTGTGTTTGATCCCCATTACCAAAAAACAAACAAACAAAAATGTGTAATGAATTTGAAGTGGGAGATTTGTACTCAAGTCCTGAGTGAGTCAGTCAATACATGTTACTTGGATGACTTCAACAAATATATAAGGAATGATCCAACTATTTGATAAATGCTTAAATTTAAAAAAGTACTAGAGTAAATACACATTGCCATTAGTCCTCTTTGAAATACTCCTCCTCACTTCAAACACCTTTATCCATTATCTTTGTCACTTTCTGAAACATTTCTGGAAGTCCAGTTTCGTGAGTGTCTTTAGAAGGTGTCATAAAAAATATAGTGAATGCTGCTGCCTAGTACTAATCAATGGAAAGAAAGGTAAGCTCATAAAAACATTATGCCGTAGCTGCATCCACCTGATTCACTGGCTCTTGCACCATGTGACTACTGGCTCTTCCCCCAAAGTCAAAATAAACATGAAATGTAAATGTTTTGTGTTGATTCAGGACATCAAGGCAACACAGCAGCACAACTAAAGATGTGAAAGACTTCTAGAACTGCTTCAAAAATTTGCAAAAAATTACAGGATAGATGTGTTTAAAGCAAAGGGTAGAATTTTGAGGAGGATTAAAGTCACAGTGTGTCTTTTAGTGTAATACATTTAAAAAGAATCAAACATTCACTGTATTGTTTTATCACATCACATACACATGCCTCATTTATGTGACATTTGATAAGCAAGGAAATTGAAACTCAGAAGTTTGATGACTTCCTCCAAATTGAAGTTAATGAAAAAACTGGAAAGAAATCCAAATCTCTGAATCTGAAGCCATACCAGCCTCCTGGTCATGTGAATGTGACAGCTTGGTTTCAATGGTCTCACCAAGGGTCCCTTATCACTGTCACTCTCTCTCCAAAAACAATACAACATAGGATATCTTCCTATGTTTGTCTAATAAATATATATGGTAGTGGAATGATGCATTATCATAAACCAATCTGCAGGTGATTCGTTACCATTGTAGCAATGTAACAAGTATTAACTTTAGTGGGACAGGTGGTGGAAGAAAGGTGTTGAGGAAATGGTTCTCTATCAGAGCAGGGCACTTGTCAGTTTTGTTGAGTTGTCCTTGGTGACTAGTTTACTGTGTCCCAAATCTAGGCCATCACATATTAGTACTTTGGGTTACTGACTCCTCTTCAGATTAATTAAATGTTTAATTCTCCTACAGAGCCTTAAATTGCAGTGGAAAAAAATTAAAAACTTAGAAACAACTTTGAAAATTTGCTGCCTTGTTCTAGATAGTACATGCACTAAATTAATTCATTGTACTAATCAGAGCTCTAATGAAGTCTGTGAACTGCTAATGTTAGGTCAGTGAAAAAAAAAACAGTATTAAAATTAGGCTGATTTTATTTCCCATGGGAGACCATTTGGAGATGTGGTTGGGGGATAATAAGGCAAAAAAAAGTCAGAAATGTGGCTGTGTAATGTCCAGTTCCCTTTTTGAGGTGTGTTTCCTAGGTCACTACTTTCACTGCTCAAGATTTCTCTTTCTCTCTCCCTTTCTTCTAGGTTTCCCATTATTCCTTAGCCTCTTGTTCATTTCTTTCCTCCCTCTCTTCCCTCTCAAGCCTCTCTCCTTCCTTCTCCAGTGAAGTGCTTTTGTGCTATTGCATTCTTTTTGTCTTTGGAAAAACTGTTCCTACACTATTAAGGCTGAATCAGATTTCTAGAGCCTTAATTAATTTCTTGCCATTTATGGTTCTGTTTTATTCAAACTAATGGTCTTGCAGGCGTTTGATTCACATACTGAAGGGCCAAGTCAGGTTCTTTCTGGGCTTAAGGCTACATTAGGACTTGTTTCAGTTTTGAATGATTTGGTGTTTAGATTGAGCCATTAAAACCTACTTCTATGGGAAAAAAAATGGTAGCAGTTTATTCTCCTTCATTTTTCCTATCGTTGACTTTTTAGGAGTTGAAGTAGGAGATAGGACCAACTGAGAAAGGAATCCATGCCCTAAGTGGAGGAAGACTGTCGGATTTGTCAAGAGTGCATTTCAGCGTGAGTGATTAGCAGCATTTGGCCATGAGGAAGAGGCCTCTAAAAATAACTGGTGAGCAGAGTATGCAGTCAGGTCCAGTTTCAATTCTGTGGCCCTTGGCTGGGCAGAGCTGGCCCACAAAGCTCTGGGACGGAAGGGCGTACGTTGCACTGTGTACCTGCCTTGAGTGTTTTGAGTTTTTTCTCCTTAATGTATACATGATTCATGGATTGAAGAAACCAAAATGGCTGAAGATAAAGGTATCATTTTTGTACTTCAGGTTAACAGTGGTTTTGGACCTGACACATTTTCGCTTTATTTTCAGTTGTGCTTTGTTTGAGTATTTTTGGCTAAGTGCTTTCATGGCGTATTTTGCGTTTTCTATTTTGAACTCCTGGAGGCTTTAATTTTCATAGTAGTTGAATTTTTTGTAGAACAGCTTGTCTTAAATCTAAGTTTGTGTGTGTCTTAAGTTAGATTGTCTTTTAATGTATTTTGCTACCAGAAATTGCACTTTACAAATTTTAAAATATATGCAAGCAGTCTTTTTTAGTCTTATAAGTGAATTACCATGAATTTGAAGAATTATATGCATTCAGATTCCATATAAAATGATAGAAAACTTAAGGAATGTATATATTAATGAGGAAATTTATTGGTTCAAGTGAAGACTTACCATATATAGAAACTGACCTACTTGCTTGTGAAACATAAAAAAAGTTAAAACACAGACTCAAATTTTACTTTCTTTTTAAAATTGAACATTTTACTTTCCAGTGTTCATTAATGATGTTCTTAATTTGCTCTTTGTATATGTCTGCTTTTGTTTTACTTTGTGTAGAGTTTTGCCTTTTTATTAATTTAAAGCAGATTCATTGGCTTATTATGTTGAAAATATGTAAGAAGAGATAGACACTTAAAGATTGCTTCTAACTCTCAGCTGTCAAAGCAGTAACTAAAAGAATTCTAGTATTAAGATGAAAATGGGAGTATCTCCACTTGGAAGATTGTTTTGAATAATTGCTTCGAATGGATTGCTTACCTAATCTGTGTCATTCTTTATGAAGAAGAATATGATATATATATATATATATATATATATATATATATATATAAAAATAAAACTGGCTGTGATGACACATGCCCTGTAATCCCAGCACTTAGAAGGCTTGAGGCAGTAGGATTGCATGAATTTGAGGCCAGTCTGGACTACATTGTGAGTTCAAGGCCAGCCTGAGTTACACACTGAGACCCTGTCTCAAAAAACCACCTATACATACACACACAGGAGACATATATGTGATTTTTAGTTCTTTTACAAGATGTTTCTCCCCTTCTCCTTGTGTTTTGTAATCTGCTTAGATGAGATCAGCCTTTCCTTGTGCCCTATTTTTAATAGTTGCAGGTTTTCAAGGAGTGACATTTCATACCACGAAAAAATAACATTTAGCGAGTTATTTGACAGTCACGTTTTTAAAAAATTTCAAATAGTTTATGTGTAAATATGAAATCTTCACCATAATGCTAACTAAATTTTCCAAATGATTGATCTGTAATTCCGTTAATATTAGACCTTTAATGTAATTGACAACAGTGCAGGTGCAGGAAAATTTCTGTTTTCTCTTTTCTCCACCAAATAAGTTTCCTGTTGTCCCTCAGTTGGCCTTCATCTTGGAGAGTCTTGCTTTTGGACTCTTGTAACTATTGCTTGCTGTAGTAGTTTTCTGTGTTTAGTAGTACTAAACTGTGTGTGGGAACATTTTCTATAACTCCCTTTCTACAGTTTGAAGGTGATGTATGTTTGATGTGACAGCATGGGGAAAAAATCACATAGTCCATCCTGTTTTCTTCACTCCAGTAAAAATTCTTCTTGATCAGTTCCTGGGTGCTACAGGTTGAACATGGAGCCAGAAAATGAAATGAAAACACTCTTTTAGTTTTGTTTTTATGTTTGAAAATGGGGATAGCTATTAGTTTTTCTTCCAAAATACTGGTTTGTGTAGGGAGTTTTAAGCACTTGGAAAGGGTTTCTCTTACTATGCCTTCTTCAGTTCAATTGAGCAGAAACTGATCTACCCTTAGGGACTGGAACATCGTATTTATAGAGGGATATATCAAGAGCATTTTTGCTGTCCAAAATAGTTTCCCTAAAAAGGATTTCTTCAAAAGGCTCCTTTTCTATACTTCGGTATTTGGTTCATTTACAGGATCAGCAAATATTAACAGTAATATGGTTGTTAATGCTAGGAAATACATCATTTATATGATTTTATGAGGTAAAATATTGCTGATACTTTAATATTCTAGGTAAGTATTGTGTATCTTTTAAAGTGATAAATATATTTCATACAACTATTTTGAATAAAACCTAAGATCGAGTATACATGTTTTAAATTCTGAACATACTAAAATAATATTTTAATGATAGAATCAATATGAATGTCTGTATTAAAAATTATTCTAGAGATTACCTTATACTAAAGATTATTTTAAGGACTACTAGGGTCTTGTCTGCAGGCCTCAATTATAAATGGCCTCTCCCCAACCACTGCAATGTAGTTCTTGTTTCTTTTTGTGCCCTATCTAAGCTTTCTCCTGTTAGCACTTGTGTACTTAACTCACTTGGCTGAGTTTGGCCCTAAAGTCCACCCTGTGTTATTGTGTATTTGGTTTTCTCTCTCCTCCTCCTTCTGATCTTTCAGTAAGGAACATTAATATTATTAACTTGGATACATGATATTTTGCTTTTGAGAATCTTAGAAATTTTCTTCCTCCATTTCTGTATTAAGAAAAAGAGAGAAGCTGAATTCAGTGCTGCATGTATGTAGCCCTGGCTACTGGAGAGGCTGAGCCTTGAACATCACTTGAATCCACAGGTCCAAGGCCAGCCTGCGCAACATAATGAGATCCTGTCTCAGACAGAATGAATAGAGAAAAAAATGCAGAGTTGAACTTCAAATCTAGGATATTATTTTGTTTTATTAGTTCCTGCATTTTAGATTCACTGTGTGTCATTTTGAATATACTATTATTAACATTCACAATTTTTTTTTCCCTTGGTACTGAGACTCAAACTCAGGACCTCGCGCTTGCCGGGCAGGTGCTGTGCCACTGAGCTATATCCCCAGCCCACATACACATCTTTAAAGGTTAATAATTGGATGACGATCTCATATTCAGACTGAATATGATAATGAATGAATAAAAGTATGAATTATGTTTAGCCTTCCTGTTTTCCAGTTAATGAGGAACAATACAATAATCTGGTGTTAGTTACAGAGAAGATGAGAACCCACTTTTACTACAGTTTTAACTTGAATTTGGTTTTTAGAAACAATAAGTAGCTAAGGGAGGAAATTATGAAGCATTATTATAGCTTCTTGTTTAGAAGTAAATATATAAAAAGATATTTTAGAAGTATATATATAAAAAGATATTCAGAAGGCCTCGCTGTTGTAATTTTATTTAGTAATGTATGCAAAAGCGTCTGTGTGTGTCTGTTATATAGAAACAAGGTGTTTTTTGAGGAGTGGTAGCCTTAGGAAAATGTGTTCATATTTAGAAAAGTTTAATAAATTCAACAATACTACTGAATCTGTGGCGCTCCCTATCACCACAGATGCCTACTTACTTTTTTCTTTTTAATTTTCAAAATTCTAGTGATATTGTATCTTGTATTGTTCTTTTTATAGTCCATGTGCTTAAGACACATAAAAATATTGGAAATCATCATTTCTTCTTATCAATGTTATGGAAATTTTTACCCAGTCTTCCCTTCCCATGTCTCTGTTCAGATAACGAAACAGTGATGTGCACTTTAAGTTGATTTATTATGCAAAAATGTGATCTGTCTCCAGCAAATATTTTAATGTATAAATTATGTTTTTATATAACCTACATTTATACAGATTACATTAAAAACAAAGTCGGACAACCATATGTTATTTGGTAAAGATATTTTTCACCATATAATTATTCAGGAATCTGGTCCATTTTGATGTACTCATTAATATTTAAAGACTTTTAGTAAAAGAAATTATTGAACTTTTTCAAGAATGAAATGTTTATTTTCAAATGTATATGGGCATACATGTGCCCACAAACTGAGTTAGTTTTTATGGACTTTTTCAAAAAGTTGATCTAGTCATGGGTTTAAAAATGTGCATATCCTTTTTTTTTTCTTTGTCTTTTTGAGACAGGGTCTCACTATGCAGTTCAGGCTGGCCTTGAACTCACTTTGTAGCCCAGGCTGGCCTTAAACTTGCAACGATTCTCCTGCCCCAGCCTCCTGAGTGCTGGGATTACAGGCATGCACCACCATGCCCAGCTTGTGCTTATCATTTTAACAAGTACAATTTCATTGTTTCAGAAAAATATACTGGTAGTTTATTCTTGACTAGAACCAATGGAAACTACTACTAATATATTTAGAACTGGACATTAAGTCTAAGGCAGATTCTGCTTTAGGACTAATAGGATCTTGTGAAATCATTACATTGGACCACTTGGTGCAAGTCAAGGGATGTCAGGATTCTGGAGGTCAGGGGATATTTCTGCTTCTGTCCAACTGGCTAGTGACACTGGGTAACCCCTTCTATCATCTTTAAAACAGATGCTTGATTATTCCTGTCTTACCCTGTGATTTTCAGCCAAGCACTGCCCCATGTAAGATGTGGGAAAAAAATATGTGGGGGGGAAATATATATATATATATATATATATATATATATATATATATTGCCATTAACTCAGGGACTTTCTTGCCTGTGCTTCCTGGGGAGAGACCAGGAATGTCAGATATCTTGCAGTGTGAGGAACAGTTGTCTAAGATGAGCACTGCCCTGCTTAAACATCCAGAAATACCTCCTGCAGAAAGACAAGATACCACGAGGAACACTTGCAACAGTGCGCCAAACGTGCTTTACAGAGAATCCATGTGCTACACAGATATGAGCTAGTGTCCTGCTTTTCTAGCTGGTTGATAAACTTTTCCTTTTTCTCAAATGGCATTTCGAGGTACAATATAACCTTTTTACTTATTAATGTTATTTTATATGTATTACATTCCTTTTAAAGAGAAATTTGAAGATGGTCTTTTAATAAAAATGTTGACTCTTTTTTATAGTGATCAGTGTAATTAGATGACATTTGTTTATTTTTGATCATCTGAAGTATATTTCCAAAAGAACACAAGATATATTAAGCATATCAGATGTGATGAATGACACTAGATGGGCAGCAGTTTAGAGCAGCTTCCTGTGGTGAGGTCATCTGAAATGAGCCTTTTCCTGCTTCTGCCAGCCTGATCCCAGTGGATCTTGTCAGAGACAGGGACTCTGTGCTCCATCCTGCTTTTCTTTGTATGCAAGAGGTTGAATAAGGTACTTGGAATGAATGTATGTTATAGTAAATATAATTTTTAATAAAATCATTAGCCCTTCATCTTTCATTACTTTTTTTTTTAAGGCAAGGTCTTGCTCAGTGTGTCATTCAGGCTGGCCTTGAGCACATCTCGTAGCGCAGGCTGTCCTGGAACTCACGGCAATCCTCCGGCCTCAGCCTCCTGAGTATTGGCAATTAAAGGCATGCTCCAGCACACCTGGCTTCTTCCATTACTTCAAAATTCGAGATTTGTGAACATGGCATTGAGTCTAAGCAAAAGCTTTTCTTTTTTCAAAATCTGTGTGTCACATGATTTTAGAACTTAAGCAAAAACTATTTTTGAAATGATCTATTACGAAATTACTGGAGAAACAATTCAGTGTGGAAAGAGTTCAGCGCAGTATTTCTTCTTAGTCAATGACATTTGACATTTATTTCTAAACAGAGACAAAGCATGGAGGACACAAGAATGGGAAGAAAGGAGGACTCTCTGGCAGCTCCTTTTTCACCTGGTTCATGGTCATTGCCTTGCTGGGAGTCTGGACCTCAGTAGCCGTCGTTTGGTTTGATCTTGTTGATTATGAAGAAGTTCTAGGTAAGAATTTTATATGGTTTGTTATGTGAACTGGTAAGAGGTTAGTATTATTAGATTTTGCTATCACCTTTTTTATATTGTTACTGTACTTTCATAGCCTTTCAGTAGTTCTCCAGATAGAAGCAAAATGTGATGCTTCTGGAATTATGTTGGAGTAGTGCCTTTTAAACTTTTGAATGTGACTTGTAATAACAAAAAAGACTTTATAATAAATGTATAACATTCAGCTTTATATTATGTATGTATAACACAGAAATTTTATCAAAATGAGTTTTATCAAGCTCATTCTCACTACATGCTGCACTCTGTATTTTATATCTAACTTAGTTATGTTATGAATTTTAAAAAAATGCATTCATGAACCACTGGATTTATTTCCAGACCCACTAGTGTAGCATAGCCACACAGTTTGCAAAACCCTTCTTTAGAGAGAATTTTCAAAGCATACCCACCTTTGTCTCCTTTGGGGTACATGTGTATAGGAGTGTTTGTGTATGGCATGTAGGTATGACTGCCTGTGTATGGGTGGGTGTGCCTCTAAGCTGTTCTGAAGAAGTTGCTTTCTCTTAGTGTCCTCCTGTCTATACCCTTTCCCATTTTCCTGTAGTAACTGCAGTTTTTCTTATTTTTATGTTTATGATTCTTTTCTTTTCTTTTTTTTTTATTTTGCTACTGGGGATTGAACTCACAACCTTGTACCTGCCAGTCAGGCAGTTAGGCCCCTGAGCTAAATCCCCAGCTAAATCCCTATTTTTTGAGACAGGATCTCACTATGCAGTTCAGGCTGGCTTTGAACTCTCTTTGTACTCCAGGCTGGTCTCGAACTCACAACGATCCTCTTGCCTTAGCCTTCCGAGTGCTGGAATTACAGGCGTACACCACCACGCCCGGCCTATGTTTATGATTGTTTATCATTTTTATTTTTTTTAAATTTGAGGTAAAATTCATGGTTTTATACAATTCAGTATTGCAAATATTTAAAAACACACGATTTGTTGAGTGTTAGTACATTCATCACTTTGTGCAACCATCATGATTATGTAATTTTTGGAAATTTCCATTGTTTCCTCCCCTTAGTGTATCTAATCCTCCACCCCTTTCCTTTTGGCCAACACCAGTCTACATTTTTTCTGTAGTTTTGCTTATTTTGAACATTGTATATAGTAAAGAGAATCACCCAATAAGTAACCATCTGTGTTTTGTGCTCTGTACTTACCATTATGATGTTTTCAGGATTTAGTGCTCACTCCAGTTTATGGCTAAACAATATTACATTATATGGATATATTTCAGTGTGCTTACTTATTTATCAGTGATGGACATTTGGGTTGCTTCCACTTTAGTCTATTGTGAATAAAGGCCTTTCTCTGTTATAGTCCAGTGAAGGATGTGTACGTGTCCCTGGAAAAAGTGTGCCCTTGTCTGTGTGTATAGTGTTGCATGGAAGACCCATTTCCTTCCATTGGATTGCCTAAGCTTCTGCTTCAGTTGTCAGAGTGGGGGGGCAAAGAGACAAAGAATAATAAAATATGCTTACCTGTAATCTGTCTTTCATTGGAGTTTTTCATTTTTATTACAAGGGATTTGTCTCTCAATAGATTAATTGACTTAACAGAATTTTAATTGAGACTACACTTCTGAGTAGATCTCTGCTTTCATTGTGTTATAGTGAATGCTATATTGTAGGGAATGCATAAAGAAAGCATTTAAAATATTTGTACCATTAAGCAAGAGTAACAATTTTCATGTTTTTATATGCATGCAGCCAAAGCAAAGGACTTCCGTTATAACTTATCAGAGGTACTTCAAGGTAGGCTATTGGAGGTGCATTTTAAGTGTATTTGCATCAGTCTCTAAAACATCAACTTTATTCTACTAATGTAGTCATTAACTACAATACAGAATGTAAATAGGACCAGTTTCTCCTTGTGAATTTGTTAGGAAAGGTAGTATCTTTTAACTTTTAAATGTCATTTGAGCTCTATTCTGTGCATAATCTGGACTCAAAAGATGAGTTTTTTTCATTTTCTTAGCATTAGAAGTAGCACCTTCATTTCTCATGATTTTCATCATTTTCAGTGTACGTGTGATAAATCAGACTTTCGCATAGCAAGTTAAGTGTTTTTCTAAGTAGTTTTATGGCTCTCGGTAAATAATGATGGGTCATATTGACTCTGTGCCAAAATTTCTGTTTTCTCTTTTAATGTGCTTTGAGTTAAAGAAATGGAAATAGTATTGCCACTTCTTTTTTAGCACTAATGTTGAATTTATGGATATCGTTCAAAGAGTATTGCCTATTATGATGTTTGTTCATAGTCCTTGTCCAGTGATAACTTAATAAGCCATGTTGATTTTAGAATACTTTTGACTATATATTAAACTCATTGGAAATACTAAACATAGTTGTCTTCCTGAAGTGAATTTATATTAAGACCTTAAAAATACATATTTTATCTTCTTTTGGTGATGTTTTGTTAATGGATCTGTTTCAAAACTTCCTTTTCTTTAGTAATAGATGGTCAATGCTAATAAGTTTTTAAGTAGGATAACTTAAGTTTTTCTTTGTAATTTCAGGAAGCCTTCAGTTTTACATGTTGTATTTCTAGAACATATTGTTCTTTAAGTTTGATTCATGATATTTTGGTTGTAATTATTGTAAAATGTAAAATTTTCCTTTTACTTTTAGTACTTATTTCCCATGTTAATTTATTAACGTATACACATTTAGCCTTTACTAAATGTGTCCATGTATTTATTTAGTCTTATTTGAGGCTTGGTTCATATTTCTTGCACTTCAGATTTTGATGGTGTGGTACACTTTAACTAGAAACATTAAATTTTATGAAACTATTAGAATTGGGTCAGTTTTATTTCTTGTATATGTAAAAAATTTTACGTAAAATATTTTTAACAGTATAATAAATTTTATTGTTCGTATAAAATTATATTGTTTTAACTTTTTATTATAAAATTATACTACTTTAAAAGTGATGAGACCAGTCAGTGTACTGTTTAACCTTTAAAGAAAATATTATGCCTCAGTCTTAAAATTTGTTTGGTGAACCTTGCCTGTCTCTCTAATTGACTTGCCTGTGATTCTTGGTTAAGATATTCACATGGTACTGCTTTGAAGGATTAAAAGAATAAAGAATTACATTGGTCCATAGCATTTATGGTTAGTGTATAGGGTTGCAATAAGTCATAATATTAAATTTGTTTTCCCTTTTGTTCTTGTATCTATCATTTCTTGCTTGTTATAGGAAAACTGGGAGTCTACGATGCTGATGGTGATGGAGATTTTGATGTGGATGATGCCAAAGTTTTATTAGGCAAGTACTCATTTTATTTTTTGCTAGTGATGAAAAAATACTGGAATCAGAGGAATGTTTCTGCTTTAATATCTGTTTTAATTGTAAAAATTTTCTGGAAGATATTTCCCCACCTTAATACATTGCATTTTTGTTGAGATATTAAATGACTTTTTCTAAAAGACTCCTACCTTTCAATTTACTTTTATAAATAGATACATAGTTCTTTCACATAGATTTTTATTAAGTGTAATTTCATTTGTGCTTTCAGATTCAAAGCACTTCATGTTCTGAACCTATCCTCACAATTTTTAGCGTCATTTAGCATAATTCACTTTCATTTGACAATGTAAATTTTTGAAGGCTTACATAAATTTACAGTATGTTGAAATAAAGTCATGATAGTAAATATCTTAAAATGCCCTCTGTGTATTTTAAAATTGACACTAAAATATGCATCAGTGGCTTTTTTGAACAAGCTAACTCGTTATGGAAATCTTGGACTCTCTATCAGCAAAATTACCTGTCTTGATTTATCATTGAGATGTTTGCTATAATAAATAAAGACATGGTATTCCGTCATTTGTTTTAAAATGCTATCTTACTAGAAAGGATGGTGCAAATTTTGTGTAATTTGGCTCAGTAAAATATGTATTCCTACATTTAAACAGCATCATTTCCTTTGCTTTAGTATGTAGGACAATCTGTATTAAAACTTTACATTAAAGTATTTAGAAAAATAATGAATATAACATCGTATCATGTACTAATCTTAACAGAATAATAATACAAAGAAAATCTTCACAGAAGTACTATTTTGCATGTCTTATTAACATGAAAAACTGGAAGGATACCTTATCTACAGCCAATTAAATTGCTTTCTGTAGATAAATTTCATCTCCTTTAAAGACAAAATATTCTAAATATGAAAAATATTTTTAAAACCTAAATTGGTGATTAAATGTAATACAGCTTCTTTGACTGGTCATAGTTTATATTTTCTTACTATTGCTACTACTTAATGGGAATTAATGTTTGTCACTTAGCAGTGGATACTTACTATAAAATTTCCATGAAATTTCTTTTCCTGACTTAATGAAATTTTCTATGTAAACATGTCATTATGTACCCAAATTAGGGTCTCTGATCTCATATTAAATCCTCAGATGACTATAATTTTAGTCATATGAAATAAATAAAATTATATAGAACAACATATCAGGATGCTGGTAATTTTCTTGCTATAAATGGTTTGTTACTTCAAAGTATGACTGTCAGTGATGAATTCTGAGTATTTATTTTAAGTTAACTTCATGTGGGCCAAGTTCTTTTATTTTTAGAAAGAATTTTCTCATCTACTATATTTTACTGATTTTTTTCACATTAATAGCTTGATTTTTAGTTTATGTGAGATTCTAAAAGATTATTCCCTTTAAGATTTTTAACCAACCCTAAGAGGTTAAGTAAATTTAACTTTGAGGATTACAGTTTGCAAATAGACACATATGGTATGGATAAATCAAAGTTCATTCCTTTTAGAATTATGTACTAGGAAATAGAACGAAATTTGGTGAATCTCAGTGTTCATTTTGGTAGGTTGACAGATAAATGCACAAAGAAAGATAAGGCTAATATAAAGAAACTATACTGACTGCATGTACTAGTTCATAGTTGGCTGTGGCTTTAGGAAAACAGTCAGTCTCTCACCTATAACCTTGTTTCTATGCTATTTGAATTCTCTGTATGAAATAGAAACATAACATGAATTTGATGATTAAAGTCCTTTTCTACCATGTGAGATTATAATAGTTTAGCAGTACCTATGTTACTGGCAAGCAACTGCAAAGACAAAACTTGGTGAACTTTTGGCATCCAGAGACTTCTGTGGCCTCCATATGGTCATAGGCAAGTGATAGACGTACAAATACAGTGAGCATTTTTTCCAGAGAAGTCATACTTCCTGGGAACATATTCATTGGGATGACAGTTTAAAGTTTAAGGTTAAATTTGAAGAATAAAAGGCTTTGGATTAAGGCAGAAGGAATATAAGGAAAGGGAGGAAGTTTGGGGAAGAGAGCTTAGTCTGGCAAATATAATAATAGTTTAAACTTTTACAGGTGTGACATTTATTTAGTAAATATTTTGCTGAACACTTATACCTGGATATACCTAAATCATGTCAATTTGGGGAAATATATACATTCATGTTTACATTTGTGTCTCATTTTAAGGTTTGGGATTTTCTGTGAAATTAATATTTGTGAGTGAACCAAGATCGATACTTGTCATTAATTTCATTATTTCTAGCCAAAGCCCTTTTGCTACATTTTGAAAATATACTAAGCTTGTTCCTCCTTACGTTATTTCCTATATGTGTGACCAAATTATCTGAAATAAAAGTATCTTTGATTTTGGTTTGAATTACTGGAAACTACATTGTTTGGAAGTATATTCTTTACAAAGTTGTTATCCACATAAAATCAACAGGAAATTGTCTGAGGACTAAATGCTTACAATAGCATCACCTAAGGATCCAGTTATTGTCCTTTTGTTCCATCACACCTAGCCAGCACCACATCATGTATGTGTAGAGCACAAAAGCAGAGCCAGCCCGCACTTCTCAGAACTTTGATAAATGTTTGTAGTCTGGATGGACCATGAGTGAGCACTAGGCTGGAGAAGACCAGTGCTTGCCCGTGTGGTGGCATTGATGCTGTGCTCTTTGGTTGGGGCCTGCTCTTATAGGTTAAGAAGGTATTATATACTTAGATTTTTTTCTCTTTCTCAAGTACTTTTTATATTAAAAACCGTAGGAAGGTTGCTTACTTGAAGAGTTTTTTTTTTTTTTTTTTTGCCACACCGGGTATTGAACTCACAACCTCGCGCCTGCCAGGGCAGGCGCTTAAGGCACTGAGCCAAACTCCCGGCCCTGGTTTTTTCGAGGCGGGGTCGCACTATGTAGCTCAGGCCGGCCTTGTGCTCACGTTGTAGCCCAAGCCAGCCTCGAACCCACAACGCTCCGCCTATCTCAACCTCCCGAGTGCTGGGATTAAAGGCGTGCGCCACCACGCCCGGCTACTTGAAGAGTTTTGTTTAAATAGTTTTGCATACTTGTTGCACATTTCAACCTGGTATATTGAAGGATGAATGGTTTTATATTTTATACCTAATACTTAGAAGTACTTATATTAGAAAATGGAGAAAAAGAAAAATATTTTTACTAAATATTTAGCTATAATATTTTAAGACAGGAAAACTTTTCTTCTTCCAAAGACTTGAATGGAAATTCAGATCTCCTGTTCAAGTATTTGCCAGCCTTTTTTTTTTTTTGTACCGGGAATTGAACTCATGACCTTGCGCTTACCAGGCAGGCGCTGTGCCACTGAACTAAATCCCCGGCTATTTGCCAACTCTTAAGTTCAGTGAAAAACATTATGGACTTGTCAAAAAATAGCTTGAATACTAATTGTAATTTGTATCCTTCCCTTCAAATATGTGAAGAATGACATCCTGTAATTCTTTTGTTGACTAAAGCAGAGAAAATTCACTGTAATCTTTAAAATCTAAATTAGCTACCACACTGTTACCTTTGCACGTCAATTTTGATTGCTCTGTGGAGAGACTGTGTGCTGCCAAATCCTTAAATGACTGAATTGAGGGGTTACAACAGAAAAAGCTTTATGGTTGTGGACGTTCATATTTCTTGTAGTCAGTACTGCCTACCCTGTTTTTCTCCTCAAAATTATGGGGCCTTGCTGTATGTATAGCATGGCACTATTGGCGGATTTTGATACCTACTAGCAGCAAGAAACCTTTCCTACTCACAGGAAAAAGTGGTAATACACAATGATTTCTTTTCATTAGGAGAGTCTGTTTTTGTTACTAATGTTTAAATAATAGAAGTGGCCGTCTTTGCAGAAGCCGATTTGATGTGCTGAAGGGAAGAGGGATTTGCGATGTTCCCATTGCAAACGATCAGCTGAGGCCTTGATACAATTTCTTATCAATAGGCGGAGTGAGTTATTAATAGCTGATTCTTATTATTGGTGAGAATCAAAAGCCAATGAATCAGTTGCCAATATATTACAGACCTAACCTATTTAATAATGTTAAAATTTAAGTGTTTTGTCTGAGTTCCATAATGCAAGTGCATTCGTGCCCACTTATGGATGGCATAACCAGTAATCCTGCTAACCATCGTGTCTCCAGTTTTCTAACTTCGCTCCACGTCCTAAGAGTTTAAGGAAAAGAACCTTTTTGTTTTTGATGAATTTTACTGATATACATAAATGTTTGTATAATCAACTCACTAATATATGGTTGGTAATTTAGTGAATCTGGAGATGGTCGGAAGTTTGTATCTTTTTCTCTGATACTGCTTCTGTTCTTTCCCATTATATCCATTGATTTTGGCTGATACAATTTTGTCAGTTTTCCAATTTAAGAATCTGTAATGGAAAAAAGGCAAACTGCTTACTAACGGGATGTGTGCCGAGGACTGGTTGGATGAGGAATGTTGCGGCTTTCCTCTAGTACATATGATTGACACTTGATTGCAAGGTGTGCATCTCAGTTGATTTCTTTACTTTCCAAAATGCCATTTCTGTAAACTTCTGTGGCCTTGATGCACATCCTTTTTGAGATCACTCTTTCTCAGCTGATTTTTCCACCTAACTGCTCTCCTTATTTTCTCTTTCTCTTTTCCTTTATTCTTATGTAGGCCTGACCAAAGATGGCAGTAATGAAAATATTGATTCTCTTGAGGAAGTCCTTAATATTTTAGCAGAGGAAAGTTCAGATTGGTTTTATGGTTTCCTCTCATTTCTCTATGATATAATGACTCCTTTTGAAATGCTAGAAGAAGAAGAAGAAGAAAGCGAAACTGCAGATGGTGTTGATGGTACGTCACAGAATGAAGGGGTTCAGGGAAAGACTTGTGTCATTTTGGATTTACATAACCAGTAACTTTGATTCAGGGACTGAAGTCATATGGCTTATGAAAACCTGGAGCAGTCTCCTTTTCTCTTTCCTTTCTTTGCTTATGCAGGGCTTAATGTGCAGTGGGGCAGTTGTGACCTTACAGTAGACGCCAACCATGTGATCTCACAGTGCAGCTGCTAGTTAGTTCCTCGCTCTGCTACCCTCACTTCTCATGAAGCAAGTGGGGTGGGATCTACAACGTACATTGAAAATGATGTTCCTGGTGGTATAATTGGTTTCTGTATCATTTTGTTTCAACCTATGTATTCACTGACCTAAATTAGAAAACTTAATAGTAAATTGTGTGTGGTTAACCCTCAGTGCTTGTCTTACTAACCCTATTAATGATGATTCCAATGGACTTAATTTATAACATTATTTCTGGCATGATCCATAAGTTAAATGCTTCTCTGTTAATATTAAACTTGTCTGTTGTATAAAATGATGGTTCTTTAAAAGGCTAATATTTTTTATCTGTAACTTGTTTAGGTTAACTGACTTGTCGTATAGGTTCATGCAAATTTCAATGTGAAATTCTGTATTAAAGGTGCTTTGGAAATAATTTTAAAATACCCTATGTTTTTGCTTTAGGGTAGTTAAGTCACTCAGTTCACGCAGTAGTATGTCTGAATATTTCTGTTTATGAAAAAAAATTATTTCATATTTGATTTCCAAGTATACATCCAGAGAAGGTAATTTGTATTTTTTTAAGTAAGTGTATTATGGAAGAGGGAAAATGTGAATATGTATCTTAAATAATGTTGTACATATTAAAATTATTCATCCTAAATAAGTCTTTTTCTATTTTTTCCTTCACTAATTTGTTAATTAGTTACTGATTTTGGCATATGGGCATAATGTGATTTTTAAATTTATAGCTTAAATTTATTAAAGTGGTCATTCAGTGTTAGAATAGTTTTCCTAAACCTAAAAACATCTTTGAATCAATTTTTTAAAAATGAGTTTGCTTTGAAAAACTAAAATAATTATATCAGCTATACATAAAATATATTTATTTCTTAAAATGAGATTTCTTTCACCTGTTTACCCCCAACTTAGGCGCTTACAACTAGAAGGTAATAAGGCTTAAGACTTTTTTTTTTTTTTTTGCGGCACCGGGGATTGAACTCACAACCTCGCGCTTGCCAGGGCAGGTGCTTAAGGCACGGAGCCAAACTCCTGGCCCTGGTTTTTTGAGGCAGGGTCGCACTATGTAGCTCAGGCCGGCCTTGCACCCACGTTGTAGCCCAAGCCGGCCTCGAACTCACAACGCTCCGCCTACCTCAGCCTCCCGAGTGCTGGGATTAAAGGCGTGCGCCACCACGCCCGGCTTAAGGCTTAAGACTTTTGATTACCATTACACTTTGAAGTAGTGATGTTTCATATTTTTAAATGTCTCTGCTTCTCCAAGATTTTGCTTAGTCCAAAGAAAAGCCTAGAAAAACCTAGAACATACTTGCATGTTAGACAATTTTATTTGACTATTATTTCTAATTATCAAATATTTCTTTTTTTCCATATTTAACCAACTTGCCTTCAAGTAATTGGATTATTCATTTGTTTTGAGGGTAATATGACAAATTTTGTTTAATTATAAAATGTTAACATAAACATAGATGTCTGAAATCTAAACACAGGATTCTTTCTACTCAGCCATTATTTACATGTATCAGACAATTGTCCAACTTGCTAATACAATCCAAACAAATATTCTATAGATAATTATAGATATGAATGTCCATACTACTGTTCATTGGGTAGTGTCTTCCTACAATTTAAACGACTATTAAAACTCCAGTTTGTTCCTGCCCTCATTATTTAGGAAATTAATCATTCTGCTAATATTTTTGACAGTCAGAAGCTTCTGATTTTCACATATATATGCACTTCAGTCAACCCATGAACCAAGAAGAATAGTGGTCTTTCTGAAAGTTAATTCACTCTATTTTTATCTTTTCTGACTTTGAATCCTGTAAAATATTGAAGATCACCAGGTTGAAATTCAAAGACAATCTTAAGCCCTACCCTAGATGAAATTCAGTTAGCCAAATGTCAGAAATATTTTGAAACATAACCTTTTTAATGAGCCATGACTACTAATTTTAGAAGATGTTTTATTTATATGACAAGTGAATAATTAATGCATTAAAGGTGTTTCCATGTAATTAATTTCACAAGTGTGTGCTTTTTTTGTCATACTAATGCACATTTTATGTACAGAAATTAATTATGCTTTGTTTTCACAAGTAAAAAGGAACAATGTGAGTTGATAATTTGTCATTTATTTTGTACCATCTCTAGTCAGTTCACTTGAAAAGCCTTTGATGAAAGTAAAATACAGCTAGCTGGTGAACCCCTGACTTCTGTGACCTCCTTCAACTTCTGCCTAAGACTGCGTGTGTGTGTGTGTGTGTGTGTGTGTGTGTGTGTGTGTGTGTGTGTTTGGGGAAAGGGATAAAATTATTTGTAAATCTGTAGCACAAAGAATGTGAAAGTTGATCATTATGACTAAGCATAATTCTTAATTTTGTAAGGATTCACGGTGTAATTTTGGTTCACAATAGAAATATTTTTCTGGCTTCTATCTTTCAAACTTAAGAGGTTACTTTAAAAATCCAACATCTGTATATTTGAGTATTTACTTATAGGTATGGAATTTTGAGTCATACTGTATTTACTTCGTGCTTTTTCAGTTTTGAAAAACCTAAGAATCTCTAGAATGTGCTGTGTAGTAGACATGGTGTTGGGTCCTCCAAGGGGCTGTTCTGGCTTCTTTGAATGCATTGCCATTTGTCAAATTTGGGATGTCTGGAGTTTTCCATAAAAGCAAGGCACAGTACTTCATATTCCTTTTAGTTTGGATTTTTGGGGGGGACTCCAATGGTGAGTATAAGTCTGCTGCAGAAGTGTCTTCTAGGTGCCGATCTTTTTTACTCCTGAGGCCTGGCTCTCAGAATGTTGCCTGTGGAGAGTTTATGGGTCCATGGGACAGAATGGAACACTGGGTGACCCTGCTTGTTTGTTCATCTTGTGCTTGATTTTTTTCTCCATGCATTACTTCCCTTTCTTACAGAGTAGCATGTGGACATGTCAGAAAATTTTTCTTCTGCTTGGATTTTTCTTAAACATTTATATGAAATATATTATTTCCTTGTTTCAATATTTGCAATTTTAGAAAACTCTTTAGAGCAAATATTTACATAAATTTTATTCTTAATTTGATCACTTGACAGCTATTCTGAGATTGGTACTCTGATTCTTTCTCTGTAAAGCTCTGGTGTAGCTCATTAAGTCTACAAGATGCATAACAAGCTTTCTATAATTTAGGATGTGGACTCTTCATTGATCATAATGTACAAGGTGTGATAAAAATACAGTGACTGTTTAAGTTATTTTAGCAATTTATTACAATAAAAGACATACTGCCTTTAATTCTCCTTAAAGTACTCCCACTGTTGTAAAAATCCTGACTCATTGTCCTTGCCACTTTCTGAAGTAGTTCTGGAAGATTTTTTTGTTTTTTTGCTGAGTGTCTTTATGAGATGTGATTTTTAAAAATCTATTGGAAAGGCAGGCTCATAAAAGCTAATATTGCAGTCTATCTCTGTTTGCCTTCTTCACTGGATCTGATACCCTGTGACTTCTGGCTCTTCCCCAAAGTCAAAATGATCATGAGAGGTAAACATGTTAAATCGATTCAGGACATCAAGGTGGCCATGACAGCTTAACTAAAGACACTTACAAAAGACATTTTCTGAGAGGGAACCAGAGAGAGCCAAGGAAGAGAGGGAGAGGGAGGGAGTGAGGGAACCTGGGCCCAGAGAAAGATGAAGAAATAAGGGGACCTAGAGTTGGAGGGGGTAGGGGGGTGGTACGGAAGGAAAGTCCAGAGTCAGACCCAGGAGAGACAGGGAAAAAAGGGGGAAGAGACAGATCCAGAGAAACGGAGATGGGATGAGGAGAGAAGGCAAGACAAAGGAGGGAAAAGAAGAATCAGAAGGGGAAAGACGGGAGAGTCAGCAAAGAGACTACCAGAGAAGGGAAATGACTGAGAGAACTACTGGGAGAGTTAGAATGGAGAGAGAGATTGAGAGGGAGAGAGACAGAGACTGAGACAGAGACAAAGACAGAGACTAGAGAACTAGAACTAGACCTAGTTGGGAGACTGAGTTCTACAGAGACCGGAGAGAAGTCTACAGAGTGGACCAGTAGATAGGGTGGGAACGGGGCAGAGGAACAGATGGGAGGAGACCAGTGTCTTGGGAAAGAAAGGCAGAGGGATGGGGGCAGAGATCAGGAGACACCAAGAAGCCCCTAAAGAAGCAGGTGCTGTGGATCACATGGGATGAAGGAGGAGGCTCCTGAGGGAAGGAATAACTAAACAGTCACCCTTGTTGGGGTCATGACTGGGGTTGTGTGTGGGTGACTTGGGCCCAGAGGAGCACCAGCTGTCAGAAGTAATTGTAGGGTGTTTAAAGAAGCCCAGGAGGGAAGCATTGGACTGGCTTACTAGAGAGATCAGGGAGATTCCAAAGGGAGAGGCCAGGGGCAACTTGAGAAGTTGCAGAGGTGATGAGAAAACCTTAGGCAAGAGGAAAGGGAGAGGCCAGGGGCAACTTGAGAAGTTGCAGAGGTGATGAGAAAACCTTAGGCAAGAGAAAGACTTACTGGGAGAGCTGTGAGCTTGAAATTGGGGTGTGAGGGAGCAAAGGGAGTCAGCAGACTGGAAAAGTTGGGAGCAGGAAACCATGGCAGGGAGGAGCCGCAGCAGGCAAGGGTGGAGACCACTGTGCGTGGAGAGGAATCTGTACTGCTGTGTCTTTAGATCTGCAGGTTCTTAGAGTCTGAGAATGAAGCTGCAGGGATGAGGATGGGAGGGAAGTCTGCCCTCAGATGCCCGAGCTGAAGGTGACCAAAAAAAAAAGAAAGACATTTTCTTCCAGTGCGGTGAGGGATACCCTTGGGTCACTCCTTTCCACTTGTGTTTTCTCAGTGTGGCCATCTCTTCCATGACTTCAAAGCTTAGTATGAAGAAACTTGCTCCACACTGAGTAACTAACACAGTTCATTAGTGTCTTCAGCTTCACCCTGTATTCATGCATTCCTTCCTAAAACCGTGTGTTTTCTTGACTTTACTGTTGTTTCACTGTTACTCAGTGGGTCCTTTATTAACTTCTTGTTTTCCACGTGCTGTGAGTTTGTGCTATCTATACTCTCAGAGACTGAATTTGATCATTGTGATTTAAATTACTAGCTTGGTATTTTCATGTTAAAATTAATGAGAAATTATTGATTGTATTTTTAAGTTTCAAGAAGGTAGCTTAAATGGATACTTTGAAATCTTATATGTTGCATTATATGTCAATAATCGTATCATTTTAAGAATTTTTACCCAAACTGGAAAAGTCTGTTGTTACTAATTTTTAAACGTTCCAGATTTTTAAATCTGATGTTAATCTATTTGTGGCAAAGTTCAGTCTAGCCTTTTCACCAGTGTAATTTTTTTAACCATATTATATCAATTAAGTGTGAATGTCTCACTTTTACCAGGCTAGTTTTTAATGAAAAAATCTGAATCTGCCTTAAGAGGACATGTGGCATCAGGAGGGACAGAACGGAGACACTGGCAGTACTAGAAGGCAGTTTATTTGTGTTTTGCAAACTTTACATGACGGTAGTGATAAAGACAAACAAGTCACACAATCTTCCTCCAGCTTCTAGGGCAGGAAACCAGAAAGATGATTTTTCAGAGGTTCCTACTTGATCTCCTGCCTGACTGTCACTTCTGGATAGGAAACAGTTTCATCATTTCATGAGCTAGTAACGGGCAGTCTGATTTTCCTGGTACTCAGCCTCAGGCACCTGGGTACTCATGTCTCGTCACTCAGCTTCAGACATGTGGGTTCTGGAGCTCAACTGCAGCCAGCTCAGTCCTGGTGTTGTAGGAAGCCTGCTAGGCAGAAGTCATCTCAGAACCTCCTACTGGAAGCTGGCCGAAATGGTTATCCAGGTTCCTGCTCATCTCAGACACATCCTGTTGTTAACAAGGCCACCAAAGTATTGCAGTATCCGTCTCGCCTTCCAGATGCCACTGACTCAAGTGAAGCAGCGTGTGGGCCACAGGTTTGAGCTGAGGGCTGTGCTCTCCATCAGGGCTCAGAGTGTGCAGTGGCAGGAGCCTCACGGTAGGCACAGGGCCTGTGTGGTAAGAACATGGAGCTGGAGGTGGCAGCCTTGAAGTGAAGTTTAATGCTTTCTACTATATTTTTTGGTATATTCAATAATGTCCATGTATTTAAAATAGTATTATGTGAGCAGATTTGCTCTTTTATTGTGACATAAACTTTAGTGGGGAATGGTATGAGACAGTTTTCCACATCTCAAAGTGGTATACTGTTTGGACAAATTTTAGGAACAAATCACATTTTGTGTGTGAAAAATTAGTGCAAATATGTACTGTTCAGATTAGGTTATCTGCATACATCAAGTAATTGGGAAGATATAGCCATAGGAAATGAATCATCCTGTTTCTTTTTTCCCCACTTTCTACTGTCAGTACTAAGGCATGCTTGTTTTTCGTGAATGGACAGTAGATTAGGACTGAAGGTAGATGTGAACAATATAAAAGACATGAAAATACCTCATATTCAAAGTGGGAGTTTGCATGTCATATCAGAAAATACATAGAGTGGGTTCTGCAGTTTGCAGCAGGGGTGTCAGGATTCCAGGGCTTGCTTTTGTTTTTTTTTGTACTGGAGATCGAACTCACAACCTCATGCCTGCAGGCAGGCGCTTACACCACTGAGCTAAACCCCTGGCCCTCCAGGACTTGCTTTTGACACCACCTTAAACCTTAGCTTTCTTGTGCATGTTGCTACTACTCTACCCTTCACCCCATCAGTAGTAAGGACTATGCCTCCCACCTGATATGTCTGAGAAATGGATTGGTAGCTTAGAATGCCATTTTAGAAAGTTTGCAGACACATGAATATAAACATTTAGGTGGCTGAGAAATAGAAAGCTAAGGGAGTTGCTCCGTGCAGTTTAGTGGGAAGAGAATGCACTGAAAGGCATATGTTGTTGATGTTCATTAGAGGATCAAAAACCCACTATCAGAACTTTTGTCAAGAGAGGAAGTAGAAAGTTGTTGAAAGTTTTAGATTGAAAAATTAATATGTGCCTATATATTTGTGTTATTCTTTCTTATATAATTTTTAAAGAGAAGTTTGAAGTGATGGGGAAGAGAAATGCTTGTTCAAAAGTAAAGTTTTGAATTTTATTGAAATATGCTGCCCAAAAAATGCTATGGCAGTAGCGACTAAGTAAGGAAGCATGGTCCTCAGTCCTTTATCCTCATTATTTGTGACCTGAGAAGAAGTCTGCCATCTGCAACAAAATGCCATTTCTAGTGGTAGATATGTATTTCTTAAGCCAATGATTCATAAAGGTCTAAGGCAAATTGTGATGGCAATCAAATCATAGATTGATTGTGGTGTATCCATTCGTTATAAATAATGAAACTAAGAATTTAAAAGTAACATATAAATGATACTAATATGCTGTGATATTTTTAAAATGGTGAATTTAAGTAAGGTAATTTGTTTTATGAAGGTATTGATTTTTAATATTTTATAGATGTTTATTTTTTAATTCCCTCAGTCTTTATCTTTATAACCTATTTTCATCTTGTGAATACCAACAGAAGGACCTGGTGGGGTAGCCAAGAGAAAAACTAAGGCTAAAGGTATTTTCTATTTTTCAAACTAGCCTTGAGACAAGTTTAGTGCCTGAAAATGCATGAGGTTTTCTGGATATGTAATGTTACTGAAGCTACTAATGCTAAGTAACACTGCTTTTCTGGTTTTGAGTGCACCTTTTAAGTAGTTTTTTTTTTTTTTAATAAAACTTCATTGAATTTTCTGCTTGAAGCATATAATTAATTTCTTTTTTATGTTATCACAACTTTGTAACAGTTTTTAAATCAAGAGCTTACAACAGTGTGCTACAATTATTAGTGTTATTATATTAAGTGTACATATTCACTTCTTACCTTGCTGTCCAAAACCTTCCTTGTTTTGACCTCCTAAAATTACTGCTGTATAAAAAGTAAACTCATCAGGGGTTGATTTTATTTCTTCAAAAGCTCTAATACAGTTTTGGAGCACAGTAAAAGCTAGCGTGGTCAAATGTGTACTTCATAGTAAAATAAATAATCTGGAGCACTGCATTATACTGCAGAATTTGCTGTGGCTTATATTTTAATTCATTAAATTTTCTCTACCTATTAAACATTATTTGTAGGCTAGCAGGTCAGTATTATAGCTTTATTTGTATCTTTATAATTGTTCTTATTCACATGTGAAAGCTTGTGTTCTTTCGTCAGAGGGGCATGGTAGAAGTGCATGACTGTCTGTAAACTTGTGATTGTCTTTTTGTTCAAGTGCTCGGTATATTGTTTGTAGTTTTTTGACGAAACATGTAAGCCTTTCACTGTGTGATCTGCAGAGGTTTGTGGCTTGTGTTCTAAGATGAAAGAATTTTAACTGTTTTAACCTTGTATCACACTAGAATAATTCCGAGGAAGAAAACACTTTTTGCCATTAAATAATTTTATTTTATTTTTTTGCAGTAAATAATAAAACAGATGTTCAATAAAGAACAGTTTTTTTCTTAATCTAGAAAAGCAAATTAAACATTAAAGGTTTAATTTTTTTTAAAGAAATATGTAGAGTAAAGCCTGATAAAACACTGTCAAACACGGAAGTAGAATGAGGACTTGGAGAATGATTCTCTATGAATGCTGTTTTATTTCCTTACAGGATTTTGATGAGATTTTTAAGAAAGGTTTGAAGAGTTTCATGGTTGCTTACTATGAAATTCAGTTAATAAGAGAAACCTTACATGATGTTTTTGCTGGTTAATCAAGATTTTATTAAACATGCCAATGGTGGTGAAGCTTTGGCACACACACTGCCGCAGCAGTTTGTATCATGAAAAGCTCTAAAAAGTTCACTATCGCTGGTCTAGAAAGACACAATGCAAAAGCACCAGAAATATAGGGCTCGTTTTGAGTAACCTGTATACTAATGAGTTTTACATGATTTTGATGCACCAAATCATCTTCCACATTTTATTGTATTTAAAAGATTATCCTTTTTTGTCACTTCTTAAGTAGTACCTTATACAATAAACACCTTCTCTTATGATTTCTTGATGAGAGATCAAACAAGTTAAATTTAAATCTTCTGCTTTATTAATTTGTTAAGCTATGTGTAGAGAAAGTACAAAGCAGTATCTCAGGTGAAGTTTGGAATTAAATGTGTATTCCATTAATGACTCCCTCCCCTCAGTGAACATGAGACACACATGTATTGGCATGTATGGCTCTCCATAAAATACTCGAGAAACATGCTTAAAGGAATACTGGTTTTGTATTATTAACTCTTGTTTGTCATTTTAAGTAGTGCAAAGAGTGATTTTAAATTTTCATATGCATGGAAATTGTTTTCTGCTTGCTTACCTAAAACAACTAAGTAGTATGAGGCTTTTCTTTGTTCATATTTTTCTTAAAGACTACAGGTACAAATATTATAAGGACATAATTTTTTGTTTATGCTAAAATATTTTGTCTTGGTACAAAAACAATATACAAAAAGCTTGTTCTTATACTGCAAGCATTCCTTTACTTACACTGTTATAGTTACAAAGTGTGAGCTAACCCATTTTATAAAGTGCTACCTTTATGGGTAGACTAACTTTAATATTGCACGTTAACCCTGAATTAAGACAAATCATACCATACTTGAAGCCAAAAAATAAGCCAAGTTTCTAGCATTTTTTATAACTGGTATTTTATAGATATTTGCATCTCTTATTAGCTAACTTAAAAATTAGTGAATTGAAGTTTGCATTTTTAATGAACATTTCCTGTGGTGGGGGAGACAGATAACTTTTTCACTAAGTTGCTGTTGAAAATTAAGAGATGCCATCAGTAAACGTTTTTTTCCTTTGATTGGAAAACATGAAAGTTAAAGAACCCAGTAAAGAAGATATCAAGAAGGAAAAGGAGAAACTTGTGTCAAGGAAAGAGAATAAAAATGAAGAGAGAAAAAAGGGGAAGAAACAAAAGGAGAATGACCAGAAGGATAAGAAAATTGTTGATTCAGATATCTCCAGGAAAGAGACTTCAAGGGGTAAGAAGGACAGAGAGAAGGAGAAAGTGGACCTAGATAAAAGTGCTAAATCCAAGGAAAATAGGAAAAAGTCAACAAATATGAAAGACAAAGATGACAGAAAAGAAAGCAGAAGTTCTGTCAGGCATGCACACTTAGAAAAAGGAAATAACCATAAGAGAGCTAGAGCCTGACGTCCGTTCCCGGGAAGTGGTAATATTCTTCATTGTGATTTGCTGCTAAGGGGTTTAGGAAATTCAATATTATTGCTGTAGTTGAAGGAGAAGTGTACATTAGCCGCTGAATGTATTTATTGGTGCTCAATAAGTAAATTCTTTAAAATTTAATTATACTATGTCAAGTTTCTAAATTGAGAGATGAGTCTTTAAAAGCATAAAATATGTAATAGCTTCTATTTTTATTTATTGATCATGTGTTTATATAAATATATGTATAATACAAATTGCAATGGATTTATTAATATGTAAAATGCTTTTGTTGAAATTAAATAAGATTATTAAAATGGTATTAGTATTTTTGTTCTGGGTGGCATAAATTTCAAGTACACTAAGTATTCAGCTAGATAGGGAGTTATCGGTCTTCCTCTAATTGCCCTTTGTTTTCTTCCCTCCTTTCCCTTCCTGCTTTCCTGTTTTTCCTTCTGCTGCTCTCACCTCCCTTACTCTTCCCCTATCCCTGCTCTTCTCTGGGCACCTGTCCTGGCTTGTGTGGCACCTTCCTTCCCAAGACCGCCCCCCATAATTGGCAACCCCCCCCCCCAGTCTTTCAGGGGCCATGTCTTGCTCAGGCTTCTCCGACGTTTTCTCTTTTCTCCAGTCTTTTACTGTCTCCTTTACTCTTTCTGTACCCTTTTTAAGCCACCCCCTCATCCTTTTCTACCTACTGTCTTCACTGTCATCCAGCAAGTGCTTAGTGTTTATACCATGCCAAATCCACCACTTTGTCCACTCTGGGTATCCTCATGAATAAAAGCTAGAGTTTGATTTAGGAGAGCAGTTTCAGAGCACTGTATTTTTAATACCTTCAAAGACTGAGAATCGTTATGAAAAGGCTTTATTATTTCACACCAGGGTATACTTTTGCAGCTCACTGTTTTGTTTATTTTGGTTGAATGGCTTATATTTTTTCATGTTTGACTGTATCATAACTGCATACCATTTCTAAAGAACTGCAAATTTGAGATAAAAATTTGGTCCCCCAGAAAATATTCAATGAAATGAAATTTTAGTAAGTAGTAAATTTCTATAAATGATGTATACTCTTCAAGGGATGAAGTTTTAAGTCTCTCATTTTGATTGTTGGTTGAGAAAAATAACCTAATAACAGACTTAAAAGGACTTTCAAAAATATTTTAAAAAATAATCCTGTACTTTTTCTTTGAAGTGCTGAAACATAGAAATTTTTGGCCAAAATAATGATATTTCAAATCAGAGATTAGTAAACTAAATGTAAGTATTTCTGAAAGTATCATACACCTTTTTTTCTATACTAGCAGCTCTTGCTAAATACAGTCAATCTAACATTTAGTTGACAAAAATTCCAGCTTACAATGTAGAATTATATAAAAAGGTTAAATCCTAGAAAATAATCCAATATCTTTATCTGATCCATCTTTATTATTGTTTTTATGTGAAAACTAAGGCCCACAGAACTTTCGTACGTTGGTTAGTCATGGTTAGTCAGTATTTTGTTTATGTAAATCACAGGAACATAATAAACCATAAAAGGAATTTTATGACTCATTTGCTTGGCAAATAAAGGTTTCTGGCTTCAGGCAAACATGTCCCCAGGCCAAATCTGTGATCTTAGCACTCTGCCTCTTCCTACTTGTTTGGACAAATCAGTACCCTGCTGGTTCCTATCTAACTTTTTTCCTTATGGGCAAAGAGCCCCTGGTAGGCTCCAGATCCTTCTATCTAGCTTTCTAGAATGGCTCTGGGAGAAAAGTCTTTGGCAGAATTTGGACTGGCTTGATGAAATCTGTTGATCACTTGTGAGTGTTCTTGCAGTTGAGGATCTTTCTTATAGTTTCTCTGCCCATCCTCATTCCTACGCACAAAATTTTGGAGTGGGGTCTAGCAACTACTATAATTTCAAGGCAAATCAATGAAAAAGTTTTAGAATAACCTAATCAGCATAAGCACATAAGTATTTTCTGTTGCTATTTTATAAAGTACTTTGAAATACTTCAGTCCTATTACTGGTTTTTCCTTCAAACATCAGCTCAAGAATTGAAATGGCTCATAGATGAAGACAGAAGGCTACAGAAATAACATCATCAATAAATGGTGTAACAAAAATAATTGTATCATTTAAAAAATTTCAAGATTATTTATGAACTGGGACTTGTTTTATTTTCTCTTTTTTCTCTCACTTTTTCTCTTTCAATAAATAAAGATTTCAACTGAATGTTTTTGCAGTCAAAGTCACACTTTATTCAACTGCGTTGGTACTTAGGATTCAAGTAAAAAGTTTAGTTAAGTTTCATTTAAAACACAAAAGTGCTCACTTTTGCAGCACATGTACTAAAATATAAGAAAATCCCTCATGATTAAGGGTTAAAGTTATGGTCACATTGTTTCACACTGTGTGTTCACTTTTATTCCCTAGGTTATTTTTTGTTTCTCTCTCATATTGTTATCTAAGCATAATTAAAACTAGAAAGTTTATTGTTTTAAAATAAGTCAACTAAAAACAGGGATAAAAATTTTATAAGTAAGCAGCTGAGAATCAGAGGTAGTTTAGGCAAACATCAGAAAAATGTAAATTAAAGACAATATTCTTGTCATATCTCTCAGAAAGTTTCTATTTTAAATTGCTGTATGAGGTAACACTTAGAATTTTTTAAAAATGATATTATTGGCATACTTTTCTTAAATTTTGCGTAGTGTGGTATATTACATTTGAGTGAAATACTCATCCTAAAGATGATCAGTTTCATAAAAATACCCAACAGCCTATCAGTTATTCCAAAAATCTTTTAAAAGATGCTAATATAGTATTTACTTTCTTTGGAAGCACTTAGATCCTCATTGAATGTTTTTGTTCATTTGTTGGGTTGACTTCTGTGTTTGGTTAATAGCTTTGTGTGTGAATTTTCATTATTTCTAACATCATCTGTAATAGATTTCTTGAAAAAAAAATTTTTTTTTTCCTGCAAGATTTTTAGTTTTACTCCATGGATGATTTGCATTGTATCTGTATGATCCTCTAAACATATCCAATGAGGGAGAGACTGGTAAAGAAGAAGATATAAATCAGTAAGCATGATTGCTTGAGTTACCGTAAGAGGACTATTTGACTATTTGAGATAATTATAAAAGTATTTGGAACATAGTATTTTACATTATTATACCCTGCTTAGCTATACAACTTTTTAAATTCAGCAGTTTTCATAACTACTTGGGTATTAATTCCCTAAAGGCATTTTCATTTACTCCTACCAAAGGTAGAGACATGGTCCTTTTTTCCCCATAGCCTGACAGCATTTGTTATTGGTTGATTTGTTGATGATAGCCATTCTTTCTGAAGTGAAATGGAATCTCAGAGTTGTTTTAATCTCTGAGATTAAAACATCTCTGAAAAGACCAGTGATGTTAAGCATTTTTTTCATATTTTCAGAGTTGTTTTAATCTCTGAGATTAAAACATCTCTGAAAAGACCAGTGATGTTAAGCATTTTTTCATATATTTATTTGCCATTTGTATTGCTTCATCTGAGAAGTGTGTATTCATCTCAGATGCCCATTTTTGTATTGAGTCTTTAAATTTGAGGGATATGACTTTTTTTTGAGTACTTTATATATTCTAGATATTAATCCTTTATCTAAAGAATAGCTGGCAAAATTTTTTCCCCACTCTGGATTCTCTTGACTGTTGATTTCTTTTGCTGTGCAAAAGCTTTTTAATAAAATGAGATCCCAGTTTTTGATATTAGGTAACATTTGCTGTGTGATAGGGGTTTTGTTCATAAAATTTAGACCTATGTCTTCAAGAGTTCTACCTATTCTCTCTTCCAGCAGATTTAGTGTTTCTGTTTGAAAATTTAGATCTTTGACCCATTTTGATTTTAGTTCAGTTCATGGTAAGAGACATGGTTCTAGTTTTAGTTTTTGGCATGTGGAAAGCCAGTTTTTCTAGCACCTTTTATAAAGTGGCTATCTACCAGTGAAGGTGTTTGGCCTGTTTATTGAAGATAAGGTGACTGGTGCAATCACTGTGGAAATCAGTGTAGTGATTCCTCAAAAAACTAAAACTTGAAGTTCCATTTGACCCAGCTATTCCCCTTCTTGCTGTCTTCCTAAAAGAATTAAAACTATCATACCACAATGAAGATGCACACCCATGTTTCTAGCAGCACAGTTTGTAATAACTAAGTCTTGGGAGCAGCCCAGAAGGCCTTCAACTGATGAATGGATAAATTTTGTTTTGTTTTGTTTTTGTTTTTTTTAAATACGGTTGAGTACTACTCAGCCATAAGGAACAATAAGTTTGAAACACTTCTAGGTAAATGGATGCACCTTGATACCATACTCCTTAAGTAGAATAAATTGGACACACATGAGTAGATATCACATTATTTCTCTGATGCGAAAAACTGAAAGTGTAAATAAGGACCAAAATGTGTAATAGATATCATGAAATAGGAAGAAAATGTTCAAATGGAAAGGAATGGAAAAATGAGAAAAGGAAAAAATGCAAACAAAGCTTGTGTAAATAAGGAGGAAAAGGAGGCATAAAGGGAGGGGAAGGGACTGGGAAAAAAAATCAAGATATATCATGTACAGGTGCAAATTCCCTATAATGAATGTGATTATTATAAATATCTAAAATGTACCAAGAAACAATTAAAAAATAAAGTGTTATTTGTAACTGCGAGCAACTAGAACTTTCAAAAAAATATTTCTATTAAAAAAAAGTAAACAGTAGATTTTTAAATTTTGAATGCTTTGATTGTGCAGTGGTTATTTCCCATGAAATGGTTCTGGTGACTTAGGTTATGTCTTCTAACTTTACGCTCTTGTTTGTCTTCAGCTGTTCCTTATGCTAATGTTGATTTGCTGTAGTTCTCAAAATTGATTCCTGGGTTTATCTCACTATAAAATATCTTTTGAAAATGGTTGTTTTCCTTGTTTGTAAGTTGAAGATAACACCGTCCTGCAAAGTAAATCTGAGGCTCAGCTGGTGCTCCAATGTGTAAGCAGCTGACATATTATTGGCAATTCAGGAATCCTTTTTGTTTTGTAGAATAATGATGGTAATTGAACCAAGATGTCTTGGAGGTTAACAGTTTGAAGCACTGGAGCAATGATTCCTATTCCTACTTTTGATAACAGGTTATAAGTTTAAAGCTAACCCTAACCCTAACCCTTTATTCTTTGTACCAAACACGTGTTTATATAAAGGATTTACTGCATTCAGAACTGTTCTACTGTGTTCATTGAGAAAAGTAAAAACAATAAGTATTACATATGTGAAAAAGCTTAAGAATGCTTTATTCTTTAAATGATACTGTGGCAATATGAAAACAGGTTATGAAAAGTAAAAGGTGTAAATTGCAATCCTAAGTACATTATTTGATACAGTTGAGACTTTTAATAACTAGTGTTTAACTAATTTTTCCATAGAAGCATCTTTATGATTGCTAGAGGTTTTTTATTCCAGTCTACAAAAAACTATTTAATACCTAATTCCCAGTTCTACAAGTCTCAGTGTTCCCATGTTTCAATAGAAAAATATAGCCATCATTCTTCTTGAACATAGCAAGAATGTAGTTAGTTTTATTTCTGAGTATTCTCCAAAATCCTTTTGGTTGCTTATGTTTAATTGATTCAAATTAGCTTATATGGACAAAAGTAAACAAAACAAAACAAATCAAAAAAGCCATTGGTTGGTTCACAGTTGGTGCCCATGCAGTGTTCTGGGCCTCTGTCACCATCTATGGATTGTCCAGGAATATTGGCTTCCTTAGAGTCATATATGCTCATGATTAGCCCTAATCTTTATGGGACAGGAAGAAAGTGGTGATTGGTGAGACATGGGTCATGTGAGTGCTCACTGTTAAAATGGTTGGGTGATGGGAAATGGGTTTCCCTAAAGAAAGTTAACATTTCTTTTACTAGAAGAAGGAGACTAGGTTCAGGCTGATGGTGAATGGTTACCCAGGGCTCTTCATTTGCACTGAAAGTGGCAGATTGTAGTTTGTTTTCCTCTTCTATCCCATGCCTGCTTTTGCTCTTGCCTAAATACGAAGTTGAGTGGGATGTTTCAAAATGGGTATTCAGAATAAGAAGCCATGGGAAATAAGAGACACCATTCCTAGCCTTTGGTCAGCAGTAATTTTAGACAACTGAAAAAAATGTCAGAATATTGTCAGTGATAAATACAACCATTCACTTCCTACATAGATTAGATTGATTTTTTTTAAACTCCATTTCCTCCTGTTGTTTGTAAAGAGAAAGTTTATTTTATTTTATTTTATTTTTATCCTGAGGAAACTAAAGGTTATGTAGCAGAATAATGAATGTTATTGTCATGCAAATATTGTTTGAGTTGATCTGAAAAATCCTCAATAATTATCTTCCATCATATTGGTAATTTGCCCCAGATATAACTGCATAAACTGGATTTTATATTGCTGGCTTGGCTCTAATTTTTCATAGAAATTGATTTCTATAAAGTTTCAACTTGGTAACCCTACAGAACAAAAGTCATTTCTTTTTTCTTTTCATACCTCATTTGTTTTCACTTTATATATATATTCATTACTCCATATTGAGTCATATGTATATACATCATGGAAGTCTACCATTTACACCTTCTTTACCTTGAACATTATTTTTCTTGTATTTTAAGAGATTAGAGGAAGACTTAAAATGTTTCTATTACGTTTGGTCATTGCATAAAACTACCGTGTTCTGTGTCTATATTTCTGCTAATTGATTCATTCAGCAGCTCCTCAGTACCTACAGTGTACCAGAGGCTGGGGAAGCCCTGGGGATTCAAGTGATGAAGTATCTGTGGTCCCTGTGTTAAAGTGCTGCACACAAACAAGGGGCAGAGGGAGAAAATAATACAAGTGGCACTATTGCCACTATCTGCCTAGAATGAGCTCCTGTATGTATCAGTCCAGCTCCTACGTCTCCTGGGGGTCCAGCCCAGCTGCACTACCCAGGGCACTGGTCTCACCCATCCCAGTTTTCGAGCCCATCACCATGCTTCATCCTGGGACTGTGCTGCCAGACTATGGAGTGTCTTTGATACTTATCCTAGATACTAAATAGGCTCTCAGTGTTGATCTGTGGAATGATGAATATACAAAGCAGGTCATCTAAGATACTTTAGGTCACTTAAAGAATATTTTTGAAGATTTAAAGAAAGAAGACTTTCCATTTTAAAAAATGAAATCTCAGGTGGCTCTTCAGTAATGGCAGTAAGCTTTAACTTCTGTGGATGTCGCTTATAATTATGCTCATGTTTCTGTGTGTAAAGAATGAAAATTTTTCTTAGTTTGTTTTTTTTTTTGTTTTGTTTTTTTGTTTTTTTTTTGTTGTTGTTGTTTTGTTTTGTTTTGTTTTGTTTTGGAGATAGGGTCTCACTATGTAGTTCAGGCTGATCTTGATCTCACTATGTAGCCCAGGCTGGCCTCAAACTCAAAGCAATCCTGTGTCAACTTCCCAAGTGCTAGCATTACAGGTATGTGCCACCACCTCTGGCTCAATTTAAAAAAATAAAATAAAATAAATTGGTTTAAAAATGTGTGGATTTATATGATCTCAAATTTTAAGACTTTTAAAAATGTCACTTTCATTTTTCTGTTTTTGTGAAAAGCAAAGTTACAGTGGTGATGACTTGCTCAAGATGGAATTCACAAGTAGCCTGCCTGGTTCAAGTGCTCAGGCCCATAATACATCTTGAAATGTGTATGTATTGCATGATGTTAAAGTGAGTGTATTCTTTAAAATCTTTGTGGAATCCCTTTGTTATTTCTGAAATCAGATTCTTAGGAACCTTTTAAGAAGTGTTTAATTCTTCTGTGATTTATCTTTTTTTCTATGATTTTCTCTTTTTTTCTGAAATCTTTCTATCTCTGGTCATATACAGATACTTTGAATAAGATGCTTCTTATTTAATATAATGGAGCAATTTTTAAAAGTTCCAGATACTCTCAGAATCTGGTTTAGTTTTGAGCCTGCTGGTATGCTTAGTGAGATATGCACTCATTGATTAAAGAAGCCGGGAACAAAAACAAAGATTAGTATGGACAGTTAGTATGTGTGCCTTTTTGGTACGGTGAGTTGGCTGTATGTCTCAGGTTATGCGCTCCTTCAGCAGCACAGGTACTGAAATATTTCTCAAGTTACACATAGCTGTTACCCCTTTTGGAATATATTGAGTCATACACTATATATATTCATATACACTTTCCTGAGAAGCAGGCATTGTTCTGAACACTTGTCCTGCACAAATAAAAGTAGCTGGAATAATATAGATGAGTTAAGACAAAAAATTTCATCAGTCTGTATACCACTGCATTAATAAACTAAAGATTAACTGATTTTTAAAAATGTCTTAGCTTAATGGGTAGGTACACGCAATCTTGTGAAACAAAATACTATTTGTAATTCATGCTCAGATTTTATGGAGGGAGGAGTTTAATGTACAGTCAACTCTGTATCTGCAGTTTCCACATCTTCAGCTTCTACATTTACAGATTCAACCAGTCATGGGTTGAGAATATTCAGAAAAAGAATTTGCATCTGTACTTTTTCATGTTCACTCAGAGTGACCCAGTGTCCCAGTGCTTTTCTGGTGCATGCATCCTGACTGACTTCTCTCCTGATGCATCTCTATAGACTTTTTCTTGCCATATTGTAGAAACAATGCAGTTTACTTATACAACATCCACATTGTATTCGGTGTTGTGAGTAATCTAGAGATATATAGGAAGTACATAGGTGATCTGCAAATACTGTCTCATTTTTATAAGGAATTGTGCATCTTGTGCATTTTGGTGTTTGTTAGGGTCCTAAAGGCGTCACCATGGATCCTGAGAGATGGCCATAATTCTTAGGAAAAGGGAACCTGTCATGCTTACTCAGAGTGACCCAGTGTCTCAGGGCCTTTCTGATGCTCACACCCTGACTGACTTCTCTCCTGCTGCTTCAGCACCTTGCTTCTCCAGCCACGCTGGCACCCACCTGAAGTTTTGTCCTTATTGTTGCTTTTACCTGATAATTTTTAGTGTAACCCTTGGCCCCATCCCTGACTTCCCTCAGAAGTCCTTTGATAGGTAGTAGTGAGTCCTTCCTTTCTCATTATATTGTAAACGGCCCCTCTCCCTTTCCCTTATGCCTGGCTCTCACCATTCACATCTTCCTTACACCATCAATCCTCATCTCATAGACCCTAAATATTTTTATTTGCTCTCTTCCGCACAAGGTAGGTGTTTCACGTGTTCATTAATGTAAAGCACCGCCCTTCATTAATTGGTGCTAAATGTGTATTTTTGAATGAGTGAATGAAATGTGCAATTGAGTAGGTTTACAGCTATCAAATATTATAGGAAGAAATATATCTGTTCCTTCTCATTCTGCTCAGCTGTGTTGGGCAGTGGTGAATAAAGTTAAGTTAATACTGTACCAGGGTACTTGTGTTGGATAATCAAGATTACTATGAATGGTGAGTTTAAAGTGTTGACTTCATTAACTTTTCTACAGCTTTTTGCATTTTTAAGTAAAATTGGGGTGCCAGTTCCATAGTTATTAAATGTAACATTTAAAAGTTTTGTAATGGATCTATAAAAGTAAAAGCACAGCATGTTTGAAGGGAATTGATTCATTTTAAAAATCATGTTGTGGAGATTAGTCCCAGTGGCCTCACAATATTCATCCGTAGATAAGGATCATAAGGCATCTGTGATCACTCTGTACCTTGTGGTGGCTCAGGAATGGAAATGGTCGTGTTTCTTTTGAAACTGAAAGACTACTGGGAATGTCTTAGAATGATTTACTGAAATCTAAGAATGAAACAAAGCGAGAGGTGTCCTTTTGTGTATGACATCATCTTGTCTGAAAACACCTGATTGATGGCCTGAGGATGAAGCCAGTGCTGAGAACCAGCTAGCCTGCCTCTGCTTTCCATGTTAATGTAGATAATAAATCTTGTTATTGCAAGTTAATGTTTTGTTGTACATATAGCCCCAGCAACATGAAAATGGACGCATCTCACTTCATGATGTGATTTTGAATATTTACTCCAGTGCTATGTACTTGTCATTTGTACTTCCTAATAAACCCAGCTTGAAAATCTTCTGTTTGAGTTGATCTACTATAGAAACGGTCATGGTTCTATTAAAACTGAAAGACTACTGGGAATGTCTCAGAAAGAGTTACTCAGATTTAAGAATAAAGCAGAACAAGAGGTGTTATTTATGTTTTTCATGTAATTCTTTGCCTTTTGCCTCAAGCCTTATAAACCAAAAGGAGTTTCAGTGGCAAAATTTGTGGGAAATAGTAGCGTACAAGCTTGTAGAGCTAATTGTTCCATATAGTTATTAAAGCAATTTCAGTCTATAATATGTTTTGTTAAATTTTAAAAGTTTATAGGAATCTAGAGAAAATACATGATCTTCAGCTTATCTGAAGTTGACAATATTGTTTATTATTGCTATTATTATTATTATTATTATTATTATTTTGCTGCTGATTTTATCTCTGAATAAAGATAAAATCTCTGGAAGGAACTGTGACCAGGTGTTAGTAAGTTTACAGTTCAACTACCACTTTGATTCTAAAAGAAAACTGCATGGTATTTTCTGCTCTTATGTACTTTTACTCTTCTGTTGTATTTTTCATATGTTGTACCATTTCAATTTTTAACACAAATAGCTTCCAGTTGAATTAAAGAAAGATGACTCTTAAAGGCATTGTATGTCTGAATATGGATGTACAAGTAGTCTTAAACACTTTAGTATTATAATTCTTTTTTCCAAATTAAACCTAAGGAAGAATTTCAAGCAATTGAATCTTTACTGTTTGATGGGACTATATGATTTATTTTACTCATGGTGAACATTTTGAAAGCATGCTGCATGTGTGGTTAGGGAAAGATGACACTATAAGTTTCCATTTAAACTGGAAAATTCTTGAAAGTGAAATAATTATTCCAGAATAACAGACCTGAGCTGGCACTGTGCAAAGCAAGCTAAACCTGTGATACTGAACTGATGGAGGCTGCAGCAGAGATGTGCATCTGCAGAAGATGGCAGTAGAGGACTTGATGTGAATTCCTCTCCCACCTCCAAACCTTGAGCCAGTCCAGTGCAGCCGAGGATCCTGGGCCTGTAGAGACCTCTGCAGCCAGTGTAGGGGAGTGGGCACAACTGGGTTCCTTTTAATCCCCAGCAGGTGATTTGGGGCACCTGTTATATGGCAGGTGTTAGCTGAAGAGCTTAGAGTACAAAGATAAAACATGATCCTAAGGATTTTCAACCTTTTCCTCCTTTTGGAAACCTGTCCTACCTACAGTTGAGAGATGTAAAAATGGATTATTTAAATGAGAAAGGGCAGAGCTTTTCAGTCTTGTATTTAAATTTAACTGTGGTGAATTTTAAGAGGACTTTATCCCTACCCTTCCATAAATTGAACCACAGTTAAAACCTGTGGGTATTTGTGTATGATCCTTTTGTAATCTACTTTATAGTGAGATTTATATATAGACGGCGGCAGCTGTATATGTTGGTGTTTGTGTTGTGAGTGTGGCTTAGTGTTAGGTAAAAGGAGGAAATGTAAGTGATGTGGCTAGTAGGTCCTGTCTGTCCTTGTCTCTAAGTCTCTTAAGACTTTAAGATTTGGGAGGAGGAACATTTTTTTTGTTTTTTTTTTATATTGGGAAGAAAATGAAAAAGGAGGAGGTATAGAATTGGGCTGCGAATTTAGCTCAGTGGTGTAAGTGCCTGTTTAGCAAGCATGAGGTTGTGAGTTTAATCCCCAGTACCAAAAAAAAAAAAAAAAAAAAAAAAAAAAAAAAAAAAAAAAAAAAAAAAAAAAAAAGGAAGAAAAAAGAAAAGGGAACAATAGGGAAAATACAAAGAATACAAATAAAAGAGTAGAAGAAATGAGAAATTTCCAGACTATAATCATATATGTACTTAAAAGGCTGAGGCAGGAAGATTGCATGTTTGAGCCTAGCCTGAGCAATTTAGTGAGATCCTGTCTCAAATTTCAAAAAGGACTCAGGATGCCGCTGAATATAAAGGCCCTGGGGTTAAGCCCAGCTGTGCACTGGTGCTTAAGGTTAGGAAACCGCCTCTCAGCACTTGCTCTGCACCCTTTTTAACTGCAGAGCACAGCTACCTGCAGGGCGATTCCTGGAAGATGACACTGGCATGAGATTCACAGTGGCTGAGAAAAGCTCAAGATATGTGCAACAGTCCTAGTTTAGTTTTATAAATAGTTATAATTATTTGATACATTTTAATATTTCATATGTAAAATATCAAAGCACTACACTAGCATAATAGATTTTAGGTTGCTATTTAAAATCAGTTCTCATGTTAAATTACTCTTATGTTTCTTTACCTTAGGATTTCTTTTTTAAAAAGAACTTTTTTCTCTCCATATCTTTTAGCTCGTATAGAATAATATAATTCAGTACTTGTAGGTGTAACCATGAGACAATTATAAGTAGGTATTAGTGATCTCTGTGTAACTATTTTTAGTTTTTCAAGAACAATAAATAATTATGCAAGAGTCAAAATAGGGGGTGCATACTATCTAAAATTCAAATGCATCATAGTTGTCTCTGAATTTGGAGCTCAAGACTTAGGAAATAATTAGTCTCATGGACACAAAAGAAGTTTGAACTCATACTGAACTTTTGGCAAGTTTAGACGTGACTATATTTTAACGATTCATGAGTGATTAAATACTTTTTCTTTACTATTTTAAATGTAAAATAGAAATATTAAAGTCCCATATCGAGTTACAGAGCAAATCACTTCCTACTTCAGTCTTTAAGCAATGCCAGTTACATGCACAAATTAAATGTTGGAGAATCTTATTTTTCCTGGTTTAATATGTCAAAAAAAACTAAAAAGCTTAAGTTAACTTTGTGAATAAAAAATGCAGGCCTTAAAGAAAGAACTGCTTCAGAGCCGAAGTTCCCAGCAGAGGAGGCTGAGCTGCACACTGAGCCGCAGGACCAGGCGCCCTTGGGCACAGGTAAGTTGTCCTCAGGACTCAGCAGGGCCTGCCTTGCCTGGCAGGTGTCCGTATGTGCAGAGTACAGAATCTTGTTTTACCTACAGTATGTTGCACATTGTTTACAGAGAAATAAATGATGTTTTATTTCTAAAATTTTAAAATAAACCTACATTTTTCCTAGTAAAAGTACACATAGGATAATTTTAATCTTTGAGATAAAGACTCCAAGCACAGACATTTGTTTATTGCCCAGACTCACACACTAGTCAGTAACAGGATCCGAATGCTTTTATTTCTTCATTCCAATTCCAGCACTATTGTCCAAAGTTATGTTGAAAGTAAAAGTACACACATATTATACACTGATGTTGGCATCATTTGCCACAGGATTTAATAAAGTAGAAGTAATGCATCCTGTCCATTTTTTATATGAAAGCCCCTTATTGGCACCAAAAGACTTTACAGATCTTGTGATGCATTGTGAAACCTGTTTTGTATTTATGTGGATTTATAGATCAATTCACATTATTTCCGCGGTCACCTTCAGGTCTATGACCTCATAGGTTGGGAAATTTTAAAATATTTTAGTACGTAAGTAAATTAGATATTAATCCTTTGCTATCTTTTTTTACTCATTTATTTTAAAATAATGGGTAAGCTGTGTATGTATTTTTTCAAAAATTTGGTCTCATTGTGCCACCTATTGGAAGTGTTAAGCATTACGTTTTATAGTCCGTGGGTTCTGGATCCAAAGGATACTGGTGGATGCTATTAGATATTCTTCTTTCTAAAGGGACCAACAAACAACAACAACAACAACAAATCCAATATTGTAATATTATAGGTTTACAAAATGAGATGATTGGAGTTTGACAGTGGTTGTAACATTGTGTATCATTACCTTCAAAGGGGTTGCTCAGATTGACAGACATAAACATGTAAAATTGATCCAATCATGTTTGTTGGTCCCTTGAGCTTTTTTTTTCTCTTTTCTGTGACCATTGTTTTATTTTTTATTGGCTTTATTCTAAACTATTTTGTTTGATTATATTAGGCCTGATGATATGGGCAGTTATTTTAAAGACAACAAGAGGTATTCTGAGGGGAAAGGAGGAAGGAAGGAAGGGAAAAGGAAAAAGATATAACTTTATAAATAGGTGTACATAAGATAGTTAAAATGACTATATTACTAAATGCATTAGCTATTGAGAAAGAACAGTTAATACTCATATGATTAGATCAGTTTTACATGTCTGTATCTGTTAATCTGAACAACCCCTTTGAAGATAATGATATGCAATACTACAACTACTGTCAAATTCCAACCATCTTATTTTGTAAACCTATAATGTTGTTGTATCGGATTTGTTGTTGTTGTTTGTTTGTCTCTTTTGCCTTTTGTTTCTCTTTTCCATGTCCATTTTCTCTTAAATAAAAAAAAAACTAACAATGAAAGATATTCTTCTTTCTCTATTTCCTAAGATTAATATGTTGCCTTAAGGTTTATTATTTTTTAACAATAATCCTTGGAGAATTTGTTTTCTCTGTCTCTTTCCTGTGAAATTTCCATGGTTATACTATAGCTTTGGAACAAGGGCTGTTTAAAAAAAAAAGATTTTATAATTAAATGTGTATTTGGATTTAATGGCTCACATTTTACTTTGTACTAATTCAATTTATATTTTTGAAAAATCTTATTTTGAAAGCCAGTACAAATATGTTATTTGCAGTCACGCATGGTGGTGCACGCCTTTAATCCCAGCCCTCCGGAGGCTGAGGTAGGAGGAGCGTTGTGAGTTTGAGGCCGGCCTGAGCTACACAGTGCGACCCTCCCTCAAAAAACCAGGGAGTTTGGCTCAGGAGTTTGGCTCAGTGACTTAAGCGCCTGTCAGACAAGGCGCGAGGTTGTGAGTTCAATCCCCGGTGCTGAAAAAAAAATGTTAATTTGCTTTCTATTTTTTAATATCACTGTTGAAAATTATTGATAATCTAGTCCTATAATCTAGTAGTTTAATATTAGCCCATATCCTTCTCAATTTCTTGGCAATACTTGTTTTGGCTTCAGTGTGACTTCTAAACCTCTCTCTGTCTCTCTCTCTGTTTTGTTTTGTTTTGTTTTGTGGCAGGCGCTTAAGCCACTGAGCCAAATTCCCGGCCCTAGTTTTTTGAGACAGGGTCGCACTATGTAGCTCAGGCTGGCCTTGTGCTCGCGTTGTGGCCCAAGCCCGCCTGGAACTCAAGTTCCTCCTACCTCAGCCTCCTGAGTGCTGGGATTAGTGTGCACTACCACGCCCAGCTCTAAACATCTCTTATTCTGTCCTTAATTTCTCTTTCTTCACTGACTCCATCCATTTATTCTGTAAACACAGTTAGGCATCTCTCAATAAAATGTAGGACTTCATCCCTTCTTGATCCCTCTCTGCCATCTAAGCTCTCTCATTACTGCAGTTGACAGGCTTTTGAAAGAAGACTGCACAGTAACCTTTTTCTTTATTTATCCACATTCTTTAATTCAATCCAATCTGGTTTGTGTCTCTACAAATCATCTCTTCTAAATGAGAGGAAGAACACTGACAACACTATGAAACATGAAATGCCATGGTACACTCACCAAATCAAACAAAGCCAGTTCTGATAGCAGAAGATTCTGGAAATATATGTGAGGGCCTACTTGTAGAGCACTTCAATTATTTTTCCATGGAGTGTACACGGGACAAAGGGAGCCATTACAGGGTTAAGCAAGGAAGCAGAGAACACCACCCTCTACTTCTAGCAGCTCATCCTGTGTTCTCTCTGGCTGGTGGTCTAAGCAGGTATGAGACTAGGAATCCACTTAGGAGGCCATCCTAGCATTGTGGGAGGTGGAGGGAAGGATGGAGGCCAGACATTTCAGTAATTGTACCAGAATGTATGTAAAGATGATTTGTGAAACGTAAACATCTATAGAAATATGACAGTTTTATGCTTTAGCAATGGTTTTATTAAATTATTTGTGTAGGAATACTGTATTTAAACTTTTTCACTCCCTGAAGTTCAAATTAACTTACTTTGGTTTTTGTCGTCGAAGATTAGCTCTTTTACATAACTATTGTCACTGACATTATTTCGTATAACAGCATTTATGATACTGAGACCCAGTCTAGCCGTGCTTTCATTCACTGAACAAACTTTGTATTTGTTAGAAGGTTGATAACAGTGTCAGTGTAATTATAGTTTCTTGTTTGCTGTGTGATGTTGTGGCAAACCTGATATTCCAACAAGAAGTGCAGTGTTGTAAGCATGCCATCAGTCATGTTCATTTTTGTTGCTCACATGTATTTGAATCTATGGATCCGAGTGTCACTACTGAAAGGACCGCCAGTTGTAACATAAGGTTATCTGTTCACTTGCTGACTTCCCGAGTGGTCCACCCGCCCTGATCACTCTGGGAAACCCCGATCAATCACACTGGAAAGAGTGTCCTTTTTCCTACCTGTGAGGGAACATAGGGTATCATATTCTCTATCAATTTTTATTGATTTTATATTTCATACTTTCATCTTTATTTCTAAGTACATCCCTTTGTGAAAGCTTTGTTCTCTCTTCATTCTATCATTAGTATGAATTTTATTAATTAGAAAGTGAAGCCATCATGCTCTTCATGTGTTTTTTTTTTAAAGAAAAATATATACCTGAATTATTTTATCTTTAAAAAGCTGAATTCCTTTTTTTTTTTTTTTTTTTTTTTTTGGTACTGGGGATTGAATTCATGACCTTGCACTTGCCAGGTAGGCGCTTGTGCCACTGAGCTAAATCCCCATCCTGATCTTTAAAAATCTTAATAGAAGTCATAACATTTATGTTTGCTAACCAAATAAAACCAATTGTACTTGTTTAACATGTTTATCAACATACGGAAAAACTGGTAAACTGATAAGAAAAGGATGCACAGTTGCTTAGCAAATATACTCATTTTATGTATATGCACAAGTGCTGTATTTGAATGTTACAGTTTCCCATTAATGTTTAAGTATTTTCTACTTAGTAATTATTTTATAATTATTTTAGAACCCCAGAATATTGAAGATGAAGTAAAGGAACAAATTCAGTCTGTTCTTCATGAAATGGTACACACAGAACATGGTATGAATTAAAATCTATTATGTCATGAGTTACTAAAATAATGTTTACCTCAAGTTATTTTGGTATTATTTTAAAATTTAAATGTTAGTTGGGTATTTGGGGTTTTTAAAAGCTAGTTACTAAAGAATATTATTTTTGAAGTAGCACTGGATGTTCTTTATTTTACCCAACATCACTATGAAGGAACTTATTGAATTTACCTAATAATAAAATGGTAAGAAGCCAGTCATGGTGTTACATGGCTGCAGTCCTTGCACTTGAGAGGCTGAGACTAGAGGATTGCAAGTTCAAGTTCAGTTTGGGCTGTATAGCAAAATCCTGTCTCAGAAAGAGAATAGGACTATGTGCATATAATCAAATCAAAAGCAGTGATTCATCAGAAATAGATGGGGAAAACAGAGCAGAGGAAAATGGAACATGAACAAGCTATGATAGGTTATCCAATAGCTACTGTCAAGCCTTAAATTTTACTTTATGCTTGGCTGGTTGCCAAAGTAAAAAAGAAGGAATTTAATTATATTGGTCATTTTCCCAGAGTGGTCAAAAGCACACTGTCTCCTTAGAGAACATAAAAATATTCCCCCAGCATTCACTTGGATCTAAAACATATCTCTCATTTTGTTCTGTAGAAAGAATATTAAATGATATTCCAGAAACTAGTGTTTTAGAACTGTCTAAATCTCTTTCTTGAAGCATCCCTTGACAAATGCAAAGGGCATGGCTCTAAAACATAACTCAAAAAGGGATTGTAAAAGCGCATGACACTGTGGTATCCTGATACTCCTGATGGTTTGGTGTGATCCAGAGGTGCTATAAATGGGAAAATAACTTGTGTTGTAAAAATAATTCCCTGGCATTTGAATCAGGTGTTGCTGATGGCTGCTGGTGGGTTTAACAATCTTTGTCCTTTAATTACCAGCTTCTTTGCAGCTAGAAAACCACTCTGCCTAGATATACATTTGTCCATATGAGAAGTGCAGATTTCCTCCTGCTATGTAGTTTCTTCCTTCCTTTCTTTCTTTCTTTCTTTCTTTCTTTCTTTCTTTCTTTCTTTCTTTCTCTCTTTCTTTTCTTTTTAAATCTTTAACTTAACACAAGGAAGTTTGAGTCTAAATAAATAACTTTTTTGTGTTTTGTTTTGTCTTTTTGAGACAGGGTCTCACTATGCAGTTTAGGCTGGCCTTGAGCTCACTTTGTAGCCCATGCTGGTCTTGAATTCACAACGATTCCTAAATAAGTAACTTTAACATAATGAGATAAGAGCAGTTGTAGTAAACCTGTGATACTCCGTGGGGCTTACCCAGAGTTGAGGCTCTAAAGAGGCATCTTGGAGGAAATGACATCTTCCATTAGAAGCTGAAAGGCGATACAGAATAGTGTAGTCAGCAGAGGGCACAGCATGTGTAAAAGCCCAGAGGCAAGAGTGTGAAGCCAGATATGGTGACACATGGCAGTAATGCCAGTGCTGAAGGAGGAGAATCACAGGTTTGAGTCCTGCCTGGACAATTTAATAAGACCCTGTCTCAAAAAATTTTTCTTTTAAATGTCCAGAGATGTAGCTCAGTGTGAAGACCCTGGGTTTGATTTCCACTAGTGCCAAAAAAACAACCAACCAAACAAAAATCTATGAAGTCATTTAGAATGGCCAGAACATGGGATGCATCAGTGGAGAGTGATGAAAGAAAAATAATCTTTAAATATTTAAACTTGATTCCAGGGGTGTTCGGGATTGTTTTACATCCTTCCTGAAACCTAAAAAAATCTATAAGAGGAATCACTGTGAAACAGGGAGGCTAGATGGAGGAGGTCGTATGGTAACCCTAGTGAATCCAGATGGTTCATCAGACTCCGATGTGGAGATGGAGAGTAGAGAGAAGATATAGCCAGCATTTAAGGGGGTGGGTGGGGGCAACCAGAAGAGGAAAGAATATTGTTGAACCTGCCCTTTTTTATTTTAAGGAGCTTTTCTCCTTATATAGTCACATCAGCGGTCTGTGACTTTCAGTGTGATTCGTCTGCTGTGATTGCTGACTGTACAGCTGCAGCCCTGGTGACTCATCTAAAGCCTAGTATTATCCAGCTGTGTACTGGATGTCTCCATTTCAAGGCCGTGGGTGTCTCAGCCTGAAGCTGCACAATGGAGAACTCTTTATCTTCTCCCTGTTGCACAAATGTCCTGGCTCTTTCTTTTCCCCAGCCCAAATTACTCTTACTGTAGCCTTCTTGTTTTAGTTAGTGGCTATTTCACTGAAGACCCTGAGTCTGCAATGTATAAGCTAAAAACCCTGGAGTTTCCCTTGATTTTTTTCTCTTGCAGTTTTAGGTGCAACTGGAAAGCTAGCAAAAAATTCTTCTTTCTTCTCAGTTTCATAAAGATTTGTTCTTACTGTAGATTTTGGTCACCTTAATACATGGAACGTTTTTCTTCCCTGAAGTCACACACTTACACCTTTTTTACTAAAGGAAGCACATTACAGTTTGTCATTGGTGGCACCTCTGAATTGCCAGTGTCACTTTCCTTGTGCGCTGAGCCATTACTGAGTACTTAAACACAAGCAAATAGATACCATGATATCCAGATACCATGATAACCAAGACAGATGCTAAGTGATGATCGAGCTGATCACATATATAATATGGATGTGATAGACAAAGTGGCGATTCATGTCCCAGTAGGATGAGGGAGGAATGACTCCATATTTCATCATGTTACTCAGAACAATGCACAATATAACATTTATGAATTGTTTATTGTTGGAATTTTTCACATGCTATTTTCACATGCTGTGGTTGACCATGGGTAACTAAAACTTCAGAAAACAAAACCACAGGTAAGAGGGAAACTAAATAATGTTGTTACAAGTAGGCCTGCATTATTCAGTACACTTGACAGCCTCACTACGTATGCCACACTAAAAGCAGAATAAGTAAGTACATCCTACAGTTTTGGTAGAAAACTCAGTAGTGGCAGAAATAGTAATATGGTTATCACTGTAGTGATGATAACAAAAACACCTAAATATTTAAGAGTGATGCAGACATTTGTCTAAATGTTTTAAACTTTACAACCATGTCAGGAATGGGTGATTGCTATTGCCATTTTATAGAAGGGAGGTGTCAGGCACAGAGCAGTCAATTTGCCTGTGGCCCTACAGCTGCTGTGAAAGAGCCTTCATCCAGAGCCAGCCCTTTCAGCCTTTCCACTCCTTATCACTGTGCTGCATTGCAAAGCCTCGCCCAGCTCACTCAGGCTCTTCAGTTAGGAGTGTCATTTACAGGAGGCTCTCTGTGTAGTGTTACTGTGAGGATCATCTTTAGGCGTGATAACATTCTAAATCATACTTTAAGTGCAGTAGTGTACTGTGTCCACACAAAAGCAGAACTATTCAGTCTGCTATAGAAGCTAATCACAGAAAATAAGATATGCATCTTTCCACAACTTTAGTTTAAACCTAAGATGGTTCAGATGCACAGGGTAATGCAGGTTAATCTGTGACCTCACATCTGATTTAGATGGGTAACTAGCTATTCTTTGCATTGGAACATTTGAATAGCCATTGAAAGCTGTTATAAGGAATTTTATGTCAATTTTCAGTAAAAAGTCTTGATGTGACCTTTTATCAGATCCAGTGATAACTGAAGAGGCATGTATATTCATAATTATGAATTCTTTCATCAAGTGTTTATTGAAAACTTTCTATGGTTAGGCATAGTCCTAGATGCTGAGCGTATATAGTGAATAAAACTTGGGAAGCGTATGTCCACTTTCTTTTGGGGAGAGGTGTGTTCGTGTTCACTTTCAGGGTGACTAATAGTTGGCTAGTGTTGGAAAATAGCTTTAGGGTCAGCGGCCCCCACACACAGTGGCCCTGAGCGGGAATTAGATTGCCCGCCCTTCAGAAGGGGCTCCACATCTAAGTTGATGGTTGCTGCTGGCCCCTCACTGTCCATCCATGTCTCTTTGTTCCTTATCCTCACTGAAGGAGAAAACTTGCAACAAGAAGAGGAGGGGCCTGCAGGAGACCTGCAGCTGCAGGATGATGATTTCCTTACCACACCCGATGTCGACCATAGATTTGAGACCCTGGAACCTGAAACAGTTCATGAAGGTAGAACGTGTTTATTTGGTTTCAAGATAAAATACAACAGTTGTAAATGTATTTGTTAAAGTTTTTCTTAAATCTCTTTAAAGCAGTATTTAACATTCATCAAAATGTTTTTGAAGTCAAAGCTTAAAGCTTCAATTAAAATGAGTATTTCCCTGAAATGAAGGTATCAATTTTGATTCAAAGAACTTCTAAGGCAAACTCAGTATATACAAATTTCTCATGCAGGTGAGTGAGACACCTCTGCAAAGTACTTTCACTGTATGCCCTTGCTCAGGGTGCCATTTGCTACACAAAATTGATGGAGTATTTGACCTGATGACCTATTATTTACTCTCATTCTAACACATCCTCTGTAATTGCAAGCCACAGAACATAATTCTTAAATTCTGTAATAGACATGGCAAGGTTTTTCTCTATAAACAGCCAGATCATATATGTTTTGGGTTTTACAATGGTCACCTATGCTATTATAATGAGAAGCAGCCACCTACCATGGCTAAATGGGTAAGCATGACTGGCTTTGTATAAATCTTCACTTACTGATGGTGTAAAATATACCTGGCATGTGTTCCAAGAACTTTTTTAAAAGTATAAAAGTAATAAAAAAGTAAAGTATGTCTAGCTCGCACCACACCTAATGTACTAGGAAATTACTTTAGAAAGTAGGCGGTATATAATTGAGTAGATATACTTCTAAGAGCTCGAGCTGTATCTGTTGTTTAGAGTCAGAAATGCACTATTCCATCCAAATGGTAATATAATTGATGTTATAATGGTATGGATGGTATACATAATTGTATATTATGCAACTTTTTTGTAAAAATGTTTTGGAGAATGCATTGCATACATAAAATTACATACATAACATTACATGCATAACTTTAGTTGCTTTATACACTGAAACTAGGTATTTATAGACTAGCTTTACAGCATTAGTCCTTCATGTCTTGGTTTTATGATGATATTATCACTTATGATTTCTTTGAGAAAAATGTTTCAATTTCTGAGTATGAATGCTGGTGAAGTTATTTCCACATTGGTATTGTTCTTTCCTGTCTTAGACCAAGATGCCTCAGCAAGATTGACAGTCACTCAGAATTTTGTAGTACGTGCTGATTATCTAACAAATTTCACTTAAAATGCCCAAATAGTCAGAAACATGAAGAACTTAATAACTTTAAGGTTAAGAGTTATAGATCAGGATAGGAAAAAATATTCCTAGAAAGTTTATAAGTTGGAGAAATCTTTTATCTCTGGCTTAATCTTTAATGGGGACATAGATTCAGTTTCAACATAGAAACTTCAATTTTGTTGAAAGTCTTTAGAAACTAAAAAAATTTATACTGTGTGTATCTGTTCTATGAGATAGGTTACAAGCTTGGCATGGTTCATATGGTGACTGGTTTACTTTCTGTTGTATGCCGGTTAAGTTATCCACACAGATTTCTGCTTAGCTTCCAAGCATACATTTTCCTTTGTGTCCCCATTTGTAGACCACATACTTTGCTCCACAAACTGGTAGGACAGGGCTAGAAAATGAAGCATCACAGTGGAATGTGAAGTAGATCAGGAATTAGCACTTTCCCTGGGTCCAGCCTTTGTGTCGGTGTTACTCTGTATAAATCACTGTCTTTAGCCCAGGTTATGGTGTTTGTCACCCTTGTGAGAATGTTGAGTGTAGGTCTAATGTTAAGTAGATATTTAATAGATATTTTCATTTTTTAATAATTATTTGATTTTAATCTATACCAATAAGCATAGATTCAAAATAGGCATATGCAGATTCTGTATGTGCCATTTCATTACCATAGTGATAAAAATCCAATTATTTTTCCAGACACCGAGGATAGTTATCACATGGAAGAGACAGGTGAGGTTTTAATATTATTCTTTCTTAATTAGAATGAGTCTTTTCCTTTAACAGAGTATTATGATTGGGATACAAATCTCTTATCTATTAATATTTTAAAATTAATACATCACATATGATAATAATGTTATGTATTTTTATATAAGTGCATCTTTCTGAAATCAGTTTTTGTTTTTGGAGTGTATTTTCTATGGATGGATTCCTGGTAGTAGGATTATTAGGTCAAACATGCAGTGGAGTTGCATGCATTATACCCATAAATTAAAAAGTCAATAAAGGGTCAAAATTGTGTTTTGTCATGTGTCACATGCCTAGAAGGCACGGCCGCACTAGAGATGGACACATCACCTTTCAGTGGTGCTTGTGCACCTTTTAGTATTGTTGACTGGCTTTAGGGCCTGAATACTTCAACACTGTGCATCTGTAAACACTGGAACTGTCTTCTAGTCTGGGAGAAATGCTATGGAGAGGACTTCAGCATCAAGACTAGGTGTGGGCTAAGTGTGTGCTTGCCCAAACTCCATTGGGGCAGGTAATTTTGGTTAATAGAAGGAGGACTCTTCTGTATAGCTGTCTTGGGCTTTTTGTCTTTCGTTGATTGCATTTGCTGACTGAACTTGAACCTGTTATGGTGATTGAAAATACAGCTCTACTATTTTGTGGTTACATTATATATCCTTATGACGAGAACCATCTAATTCATCTTTGTGTTTACATTATGTGTGGTTAATATGTACTGGTTTCAGGAAAGAACATAATTTATTGTCATCGTGTTTTGATTTACATTCTTATCATTACCAGGAATTGTGACTTTCTAGTTTCTAATGTCAGATATCCTCATTTGAGACATATTTTAAATTTTCTAATTATTTCCTAATTTATAGTTTTACAAGACCATCATCAGGATGTGGAAGAAATAATATATGACCAAGAAAACTCAGGTTTGTTAATATAAAAACAAATGATTTGTATTTCTGTTTGAGACAGTAGTCAAGGCCATGTTAATTCGGGGTCTGTTCATAACACTTTTAATAATTTTTTATTTTATAGATATTTATAGAAATTTCTGAATGTAGTTTAATATTTCAGAGGAAATGTAAAGAAAAGGAAATACATTTATTTTTTTGGCCACCATTTGGATTTTGGTCTTTGTACACAGACATTGAAGAGACACTGTAGTATAGTAGTCTTGGGCTGGATGAAAATCCTAGCTCTGCTTTTTTCCACCTTTGCAACATAACAAAGTCTAAAACTTTGCTTAGTTTAAATATTATTAAATGATAATAATGTCTGTCTTACAAGATGTTGTAAGGGAGAATTTGACAGGAACTCTTTAAGAATGGAATCTGGTAATTCTAGGTGTTTGGCTTTTCATGTCGGAAAATGTGAATATTTTTTCATTTTAGATTCCAGTGAACCACTAGTAGATGGTGAAAGATTGTACCAAGGAGCAGGTATCAAGTAAACACTTTCTTTCTTTTCTTTTTCTTTTTTTATTTCTATTCTGGTTTTTTTTTTTTTTTTTTTTTTTGGAAACAGGGTCTTGCTATGCAGTTCAGGCTGCCCTTGAGCTCACTTTGTAGCCCAGGCTGGTCTTGAACTTGTAATGATCCTTGTGCCTGAGCTTCCCAAGTGCTGAGATTACAGGTGTGTGCCACTACACCTGGCTTCAAGTGAACACTTTCATTGGATTTCCAGTGGTACTTTAGGTTTTTCAGTTGCAGCACTATGTTCACATGGTGATTTTTCTGTCAGAGAAATCGACAAGTGATTTTAACAAGATGTTTTTGGTAACAAAATTAACTTATTAAAAGAATACCATGGACCCTTGATTTAAGAACTAAATTTGTTTGTAAGGGCTGATTGTAACTGAAGTTGGTTGTAAGTCAAGAGTATTTTTCCCATAAGGAATAATAGAAATATCCATAATGCATTCCAAACCTCCCAAAGCATCCCTCAACTAACCTTTTCATAATAAAAGAGGGTTGTATAAATGTGCATAATTTACCAGAAACACCAATAATTTTCTTGGTGTATTCTCCAAAAAGTTACAAAATGTGCTTAGAAACAACAATTTCATACTGTGCTCATCATTCAAGTTGACATCTTTCACTTCCAGGAAGGGAGGACGAAATGGAAGTGGTTATTGTTTGGAAGGAGAGTGCCCTCTCATAAGAACATCAGGAATCTGCCCCTCTGGTGTCCTTTCTGTACTAGGACCTGCTTCTGGCTCACTAGGACCTGCTTCTGGCTCACTAAACCTTACCATTTTCAGAAATAAAAACTGGTCTAAGATTGTTTCTGTCTTTTCTGTAACACTACTGTGTAGCATGACATGACATTGTTATTAAGCAAGTGAATGATTGACTTTTTCTGTCTGGGTACATCTTCTCTACACATGTTTGTAGCTCTGTCCATTTTTTTAGGATTTCCTTTGTTTCAGAAGAAGAACTTTGCTGCACTGATTGTTGATACTCCCCCTCTTCTTCAAAAAACTCCTTAGCTGCCACTCTCTGTTGCTCAGCCAGAAGTTGCTGAATTTCCTCCGTAGACAGTTCCTCTGATTGTTCCTCCACCAGTTCCTCAACATCACCACTGTCTATCTGCAACCCTGTGACTCTGCTGTAGTGACAGTGTCATCAATCACAGGGTCAGTTGTAGGCTCAGGCTCCTCTACACAGCCTTCAGGGTCTCTCTCCTGTTTAATTTTAGGCCATACTTTCTCCAAAGCAGATCTCAGTGTCCTTAGAGAGACACTGGCTCAGGATTTCTCAGTTAACTCCACACAAGAAAGGATGTTGTAATGTTCCTTCCAGAGCTCTTTAAGGGTTAAATCTGAATCTGAGATATTCTGGAAGTATGTCAGGAGCAGTTCCTTGAGGTATGGTTTCTTAAAGTTAGCTATCATTTGCTAGCCCATAAGCTTCAGTAAAGGAGGAACTTGATTGAGAGCCATGGGAGTTCTTCAGGCAATTCTTCCAAATCTTGTGGGTGAGCAGGAGTATTGTCCATGATGAGGAAACCCTTGAGTGGTAAACCGTTGTCCTCTAGATATTTCTTGACAGTAGAACAGAAAGCCTCCCTGATCCATTCAAGAAAAAGTACTTCTGTCACCCAGGCTTTCTTTCTGTACATGACCCCTAACCTACTCTTCATGACTTTATGCTTTCTGAACACTCTGGGGGTAGAGTAATAAACCCAGAGAGACTTTATTTTGAGGTCACCACTCGTACTGGCATGTAGCAATAAGGTTAACCTATCCTTCGTGGATTTGTGGCCTGGCATTTTCTTCTCTTCCTGGGAATGTATGTTCTCCTGGGCATTTTCTTCCAGAAAAGGCCAGTTTCATAACAGTTGAAAACTTGATGAGGGCAAAAACCATTTCTCTGTGTCATCACTTTGAAGTGTTGTATGTGATTTTCAGCAGTCCTTTTATCAGCACTGGCTGTCTCATCATGCCTAGTTATGCTATAAACCCTAGTTCCCTAGTTCTCACTTTAAAATTGTGAAACCAGCCCTTACTGGCCCAAAATGTTTCACCATTATTACTCATTGATGATTTATCCTTTATGAGATCTGCATTTATAGCCCTAACTTTTCACAAATTAGAAACTCAGATAGGCTACAACCTGTCACCTACCTTTCATTTATCCACACTAGTAACAACATTTTACCTTGTCTAAAACTGTTGATTGTGATTTAGTAACTTGAATAACAACTTCAGCAACACTAGCTTCCTTATGTAATTCTTTCGCCTGTTGTGTAGTCCAGTGATATTGTCAAGATGGTGGATTTCGACATGCTGTACATAATGGCAAGATCAATCACACTAATGTCACTCTTACCTTTCTCCATGATTTCCTGCTTCTTTTCGATTGTGATCGCTTTCTTTACCTTCCCTTTCTTCCTTAGTTTCTTTTCTAGCTTTTTGGGGGCTATTTTGATAGTAGTAATCATATATAAAGCACTGACTGAAATCACATCCAGAAACGTGCATCTGGGCTCAGACTGACACTTAGATATGCATACATCTGCTTTTCTATAACTCAAGACTTTGGTTTTAAGTTAAACCCAAAATTCCAGTTGTAACCCAAGTTGTTTATATATGAGACCAGTTGTAAGTCGAGGGTCCATTGTATTGCGCATTCTATTTCACCTCATTTACCAACACCACCATAACAAAAAAGGATGTTAAATCCTAATTCTAATTTTGTATATCTTGCTTTGAGGAATTTTATCAATATAATTTCCCTGCCCTCTCTTTTCTTGCTTTTAGGGAAAGTATTTATTACTGACAGTACAATCATTGATGTTTAAAGGAAAAGAAATCTGTGTTGCAAAGAATTTTTTTAACCTAAGTTTGCTTTTTAATGATGTATTAACACTTACTTTGCTTCTTTCTTCTTCCTTCCTTCTGTTCTTCTTTTCTTCCTTCCTTCCTTCACAGATGATGTAACATACCAAGACTATGATGAACAAGGTGTGGAAATCTTCTTAAATTTAAACTGTGTGTTGTTTAAAAATATACCAGTATATTGACTATAAACTACAGAGAATTATGTTTTAAGCTATAAATACTACATTTTAAAACATCCAAATGATGATGGTGTGCAGAGAATACACTGGGGCAGATTGTTTAACTATTCTATTGGTTCTGCCCTTATCTGAATAATTTCTTAGGGGCAATTACAAGTTATCTTAGGGGCAATTACAAATTGTTCAAAAAAAAGAAAAACAGATCTCATTATTTTCCAGTCATCTCTGTTTTAAAATATTCATGAACATATACTTTAGTCTAATTGCTTCTATAAATTAATCCCCTTCTCAGAGGTGACTGATTTGTCATGTTGGGAATGGTTAGGAAAAATCCAGTTTCAGGCTTAAGAGCAGGGCCGATGAAATTGTTCTGTCAAATTTTTGGCGTGAGCAGCATCCTATTCAGATTTAATCTCTTGTTGCAGCTCTTGTCTTCCAAGCATTTCATGTAGTATTTTATCAAACTCCATGAAATCGATATTTTCCCTGCCTCTAAGATGAGGGAAATAAAGTTTATAGAAGGTAAATAATTTGCTCAGTTTGTGTAACTAAGAAATGATAAAGCCAATGTTGTATCTTTTTTACTTCTAGTATATTTAAAATTTACTGTGTCAGACAAAAGGAGTCAACTAAGTATAACTTTGTGTATAAAGCCAGAAGGATAAAAAAATTCATCATGGGCAAATTGAGTAGAGAGGGCTTTCTGTTTTCTGGAAGCTTTAGGTAGGACTTGAAAGAGTTTGTGGTTTCATGTTAGCTGGTGAATCACAATTGAAGAAAGTTAGAAGTCCCTGTGTGCTAACTTTTAAGTAAGTGTTTAAGACTTAAGGCCCTATCAAGATTCATAGTGACTAAAAGAGTATAGATCCAAAGAATTTTGGATCATCTTCAGGTATATATCCCATTGATAGCAAGTTAAAGAAGTTGACCAGTGAGATTGGCTCTAAATTTTTCCAGGCTTCAATTTGGAGGAAAAATTAGGAATTTAGAAATGAAAAGTTATATGTAGAGGTGGAATTTGAGAAACTTTTTTTTTTTTTTTTTTTTTTAGTCTTTTTGAGACTGGGTCTTGCTATGCAGTTCAGGCTAGCTTTGAGCTCGCTTTGTAACCCAGGCTGGTCTCAAACTCGTAATGATCCTCCTGACTCAGTCACCCAAGTGCTGGGATTATAGGCATGCACTACCACACCCAGCGAGATACTTTTCTTATTTCTCCCTATCTTTATCAAGTTTTTAAAATATACATTAAAATATGTTTAGAATGTATTTTACAGGCTAGATCTAGATTAACTTAAAATCAAACTTGTAGAAAATATAAAATTAATTAACATGCTAAAGAGGATGTTGTAAAATAAATATATTTTTATAGGCAAAGTATAGTGAATACAACTTAAAATGTTAACAGAAAGGTAATGAGTATGATCAAAGAGGGCATCAAGATTTGATAGGATAATATGAGTCATCTTGACATAGAACGTAAACTTTTTCAAACACAATCGATTTAATGAAACAAAACATTTTTCACTGTATACTAAAAGATACCTTTGTGGATATTCAGGAACCAAATTCGGAAGCTAAGTAATTGGCATTTAAGTGAAGTTATTAAATGGAAGTGAAGCAAAACTCTAGTTCAGTGGGAAAGTGGAATATATAGTATTCTGTATTAAACTCTCCATTTCCCACACGAGAAAGCACATGGTTTGATAGAACTGTTAACAGACACTAGCTTCTCACACTACAAATATGATAGAAAACCTCAAACCTGGAAAGTGAAATTGCAGTCTTAATTGTCTAATTGATTTATTTGTTGCGTACACTACATACTTCTTATCTTGTATCCCTTATCTAGACTGCCACAGCAGCTCTGGTGAAGGAGCATATGGTCCTTGTTCTTCCAGACTTTATATTTTAGCAAGGAGATAGAAAATAATAAAGAATTTCAGTGTAGCATTCTATCATAGATGTGCCAAATGCTAGTGAGGATCAGCATAGTCTGTAACAAATATCTTAGAGTAAAGAGACATTAGCTATTCTCTGGACGAGACAGCTGAAGGTGAAGCAGCTGGACAGGTGAGGTGAAAGGTGGATAGTGTCATGGGAAGTCTCTGATATGAACATGTGAGAATGAGAAAGGTGTGACCAAGGTGGTCAGGTGGTCTAGGTCTAGGTCCAGAGGATTCCTGTAGGCAAGATCAAGGGGTTCATTTTGACCTTAGGGATGCCACACAGGGGCATTGCAAAATCAGATTTACATTTAGAAAAGACTGAGAGTTCAGACAGATAAGAACTAGACAAGAGAGACAAGAATAGATACGAGGAGATAGGTAATTGAAGTCATTCAACTCCTATCTGTACTAAATGAGAAGCTGAAGCACCCAAATTTCATAAAGCGAAATTCTTTGGGATCTTGGGCTACTTTGGGCCATGCACAAAAGTCACTGAAAACATGACTGTGGTCTAGTACCACAGTGGCCTCCTGGGTGACCTTGACAGGAACTGTTTCAGGGAGTAGACTGGACAGAGATGATAGTTTAAAACAGAGTGGTGGCAGCAAAAGTGGAGGGGAATGGACAAAGCATAGAAGGTATATTTGACAGGATTTGACAAATAGGCTAGCTATAGAAAGAGAGTAAGGTCCCAGGAACTATGTCCCCTCTTTTAGCTTGTTGTCTGGTAGCACTTTTTCCCTGGAAGACAGGAACAGGGACTGGAGTGCAGTTCCATGCATGTTGATAATGATGTTGCTCTGAGACATCTGAGAGGAGAGACCAGATAAGTCATTTGATGGCATATCTCTCTCAGAAGTGCAGCTCATGGTTTTGAGGGTCGTTTAAACCAAGCTCTGGGATCCTAAAAGGAGGAGATAGAGGAGGCTGAGACGAAGTCCTACAGTTTTAAAGATGTTTATCTAACACCTGCTAAGAAAAGTATGAGATGATAAAGAAGTTTGAGAATGAGAGATAGAAGTCTGCATAGTGGAAGCTTGTTTGGAGAGAGGGGATGTTGCTAAGAAATCTGACAAGGCAAGACTGGAGCGCATGCATCAAATTTAATGAAGTGCTCTCCAGTCTGCCCAGCAAGAGGCTTCTCACAGATGTGCTCTGGGTGGAAGACAGATGGTAATGGCTGGGGGAGGGGAAGTGAGGAGAAGAACCATCAAAGTAAAATGTCAGTGACTCTTGGAAGAAATTAAACTGTCAAATGAGGGAAGAAAGGTAAAGGGAAAAGGGCTCAAAACTGGGCTGGTTTCATGTTAGAGGTCTATATTTAAATAGTGATTCTGCTTAGGGTAAAGGTGTGGGCAGACATTCCCAGCCTCTCCACCTTCCAATGTCATCAAAAAGACAAAGTGATTTAACTCCAATTCTGAGACTGTCTAGAAGATAGGTGCTCAGAAAGTCTTCTTTACTAAATAAATAAAAAGAAATAAATTTATGAATATTTGGGGAAAATAATGTGTGCTGTTAGTGTATGAGAAAATAGAGATTCTGGAAGATCATTTGCCGAGGAAGCTGCCAGCCCTGGACATGGGAGAGGGTATGCAAAGAGGATCTGGCTTTGGAGCAGGACATAGCAACTCCTTTTACTGGAACAGAGTTGCTCCAAGCTCTTTGCCAACAGAAGAGAGCAGGGCTGGGCATTGGGCCCTGGTTACCATGGTGAATTCAGAGCCTGCCAACCCCTTCCCAGAGGCTAACAGTGGGGTGTTTGCCTCCAGGTTGAATATTGAATTGTTCTCTCAGCAGAGTAAGGAGTCTGCCTCGTTAAAAACTGAAATTCAGGTGATTAGAATGGTCAAGCTTTGGTTAGCCCAAAACGTCCACCACAAACATGAAGATCATTTAAAAAGGATCTTTGGTGCCACTTGGGAATAAAGAATTTATTGAATACTTCGAGTTAGTGACTGGGGGAGGAGCTTGTGTTTTCCTCACCATATGAAATGGAAGCGTATGATTTTGCCATCTCCTCTGGCCAAGCAGTGACCTATTTGGAATTTGAAACCAGGCCTGTTTCACTGAGTTCAGACTTTTCCCTGCCCTGTTCTGTAGTCTGTGTTTTGCAGTGACTAACCCCATAGGTTCAAATATTTATGAATAACACCTGGAATGAGTTTTTTCAATTATTATCATGAAAAGTATGCATTGTTAAATTCTTATTTTTTCTGTTTGCTTTATAGTGTATGAACCTTCAGAAAATAAACCAATAGAAATTTCAGGTGCGTTTTGTTTTTCTTTTTGTTTTCCTTTAAACAGATGTTCCCTACAAATCAGCCCTTAACTTCTTCATATATTAGAATTTTTATAATGTGGGTAAAAGAATAGACAAAATAAAAACTTAAGACGTTGATTGGTTATTGTCAATATAGTTGTCCATGGCATCTGCCGTGGGATTGGTTCTCGAATGTCCCACAGACATCAGAATCTGAGGATGCTGATGTTCCTTTTATAAAACGATATAGTATTTTTTTGTAGCCTATGCATACCTCCTATGTACTTTAAATCATGTCTACATTGTTTTGCTAATACAATGTAAATGCTATTGACAATAATTATTATGTTGTATTGTTTAGGGAATCATGACAAAAAGTGTACATTTTCAATACAGATAGAGTTTATTCCTCAAATACTTAAGATCTTTGGTTAGTTGAATGTTATGAATATAGAACCTGCAAATAAAATAAACCAACTATTATGTTGATTTCATATTTATAGTACAAGTTTTATCTAATTAGGGATAATACATAATGCACTGTTTGATTATAATTCAGAAATTAAAGTTGATATAAATGCTGTTAAATCCATCCATAAGAAGACACAGCCTAAAAATAAGCAACATTTATGTATCTGAGTAGATACTAGTTGCACAAGGGATCTGAGTGAAACTGACTTAATGTGTTTGTTTGCTTATTTATTTTAGATAATGCTATAGAAGATTCAAATATGATTTTAGAAGGTAAGTTCATTTTATAGAAATAGATTTTTACTTTTCATATTAAAGGTATGTTTACTTATTCAACAAATATATATTGAACACTTCCTACTTCTTATGTATGTAGTGTTCTCTTGGGAGGTAGGAGTATAAGTGAATGAGTTGGAATCCCTCCTTCCATTGGGGCTGGTATTCTAGTGACCAAACAGATGAATAAAGTAATTAAAGATTATAAGGAATATGAGGATCATGATAAAAACAACTTACTGTGCAAATAACTGATAGACAGTTGCCCTGAATGAGTACAAGGCCACTTTAGAGAAAGTGGTCTGGTGAGAAAGGGTAGCTATGGGCAGAGATGGCTTGAAAGTGGGGTCTTTTATGTTATTCAGCTGGAGGGTAGATTCCCCTTTTTATTGGGAAATGAGGCAGTGGTTTCTGAAAAATAAAAATAGTTGTATATACTGTATTAAGTAGTGACACTTCATTCAATTTAGGTTTCCATAATTCTTAAAAGCTACAAAATTCATGTATATTATTTTTGTTGTTCCTCACAGTAGACCTGAAGGAGGAGACTAGACAAAGATCCTTGTGCTAACTTGCAAATTATAGGCTGAAACTGGAGTGAGGTTAGGTGAGGCCAGGCTAGCCCCTGGTCCATGGGTACAGTGGCTGAGCCACTCCAGCCCTGGGTTCTGAAGTTGATGTTATGTGAGCTATGTGCTTTCATAGTAGCAGGCTACCACCCAAAGCATAAAACAGGGAGAACTTTGCTCATAGAATAACTCCTAGCATTCTCTGTTGAGCAGCTAGTTGTTAGTTTTCAGGTTAAACATTACTTTTTTTTTTTTTTTAATGTGTTGGGGATTGAACACAAATGCCACATCACTGAGCTATGTTTCCAGCTAAATGTAACTGCTTTCGAACTTTGTTTGGCAGACTGAATAATGGTATAATTTTAGAAATGGTGAAAGGTAGATGTGGAGAGAAGGGAGGAGACTTAAGTTTGCCTTCTTTGTCAACTTAGCTATGGGAGAGACCCCTCTATGGACACTATGGCTCCCTGTTTGCAGCAGGATTTATTTCCATGTAACAGGGATGGATTGAGTTGAGATTTTTTTTCCACCTCCCATTATCCACTTATCTATAAGCATTTTTAATTTTCTGAAGAATAGCTTCAAGTCTGTAGTTTGATTCAGTGAGAATCAGAAAATGCAAACCGAAATCCCCAGGAAGAACTTAATCTAATCTCCCCTACCAATGTTTTACATTAAACAACCAATGTCAGCATGTACAATTTGATCCCACCTTTACTGAATTAGTTACAGATTTTTTTCTCCCGAAATTTTCAGATGCTTTGAGAAACTGAAAGACCATTAAGGGAATTCTCTCTGATGCACTGTGGGGCTCTGAGCCATATACTTGCAGTCTACTTGTAACTTCTTTGATGGACTTTTCAGTACCTGAGTAAATTCATCATCTTTGCATACCCACTGCCCTCCTCTTCACTTGTCTTCACTTGCCTTGGCAGGTTGCATCAATACGTCTTTGCATTCATGAACCAAAAACATGGAACCCGTTACTGAGTTCTGTTCTCCCACTGCTTCAAGTCCTGTTAACAAACTCCTTTAATTTTTCTCAAATCCATTTTTTTCTCTGTAGCTCTTATATTAGTAGTCATTTTGACCCTCATGTTGCTAGATAATGGCAATAGCCTTCTATCTGGTCTTCTTGCCCCCTTCAAATTCATCTTTCACCTACTGTTAGGGTGGTCTGTGCAAAAATCCGTACCTCATATTCTAAATGATATAAAAATTCATGAAAATGCTTAAAATATAGTATAATCAGACTTACATTTTAAAGAATTACTGCTACTCCTACTCAGCTACAGAATGGATTAAATAGAACAAGAATGAATGAGAGAACCACTTTGTTAGGGAAATGACTGTGTTGTCTCAGAGTGAGATCATAAGTTGGGAATGGAAGGGAGAGTGTTGAATTTGATATTTATTTTATGTGGCTTTTATCTTTCTTTTTCTTTTTCTTTCTTTTTTTTTTTTTTTCCGGCACCAGGGATTGAACTCACAACCTCGCACCTGCCTGACAGGCACGTAAGCCACTGAGCCAAACTCCCAGCCCTGGTTTTTTTGAGGCAGGGTCGCACTGTGTAGCTCAGGCTGGCCTTGCGCTCGCGTTGTAGGCCAAGCCGACCTCGAACTCACATCGCTCCTCCTACCTCAGCCTCCTGAGTGCTGGGATTAAAGGCTTGCGCCACCACGCCTAGCTTATCTTTCTTTTTCTTGAAACCCAGAACTTTGCACATGTTTCACAAGAGCTCTATTATTGAATTCTGTTCAGATATATTTTACAATTAAAATCAGTGGATTTTTCTGATGGTTGTGAAGCAAAGTCAACATTGGATGGATTCAGGATGGTAAGGCTGCAGACCATTGTGAAGCAGAGAGGGAGTAAAAGGGGTGTTTGGCTTGCATAATTCCCAGATAATGGGGTTATTTTCTGAGAAGAAAACTAGAATGCAGAAGAAAGTACTTTAGGGGAGAAAATCAAAGAATCCACAGTAAGCACTTTAAATTTGAAAATTATCTGAGATATCCAAGTGGAAGTATTAAGTATGGAATTAGATATACCATCTTGGAGCGGATAAGTCCATGGAAACCAGTGTGGTCGCTTGGGGAACGAGTACTTAAGAGAGTAAAGAGGCAGTCCCAGGACTAATGTTGCTAAGGACCTCCAGCATTATAAAGTTGAATGGAGGATGAGCAACCAGTGAGTCAGGAGGGAAATATGTCAAAAGGAAAAGATGGAACATGTTGCATATTGGTGAGTGACCCATGAGTCCCAAGACTGAGAATTGTCCATTATATATGGCAATATTGAGAATGTTATTGGTCTTCCCAGAAGCCATTGGAGTAATTAGTAAGAGAGAAAACCTTACTGAGTGAAGTGGATTCAAAAAGACCTAGGGTAAAAAGAAGCAGGCTATACTAACTATATAGGTAATGCTTTCGCGTTGTGGTGGTATAACTAATTTGCTATTTCATGTTTAAGATCATATAAAAATGATATAAAATAAAGCACATATCAAAAGTCCTAGAGAAGTTTTTATGATGTATATTTTTCAGAAGAAAATTTAATTTAACTTGGAATAATAGTAGCTTACTTAGTATAACAGTGAAGAAAATAACAGGAAATGTAATATATTAACAGGTGTTAGAAATATGTTTGGTTATTCTTTTCAGTTTCCTTTTATGTAAAATATTTTCAACTATTCTATTTTGAACGTGCATCATTTTTATAATTAGCAAATTGAGGCAAGAAGAAAAAATAATTAAAATAGCTGCATAAATATTTTGAGTTTTAGCAAATAGTAAAATACTTACTTTTTCAAAGGCATATTATAATTGGTTTAAGGAGCAAAAGAAGAGCTGACAGAGTGACATAATTTTATAAATCAAATCAAATAAATTCATCTTTATAACACTGGGTGGTGATGTTGCAGTCTCTAGTTGTAATTGGGTTGAAGTAGCCAAGGAAAAAACAAAATGGTAAAGATTCACATCCACATCATTGACTGGTCTTCCAACGTGTTTTGGGGACTGGAGGTGTAACTACCTCACTAGTAGAGCATGTGGGTGTGCCTGGACCTGAGTTCAAGCCCCAGTATAGAAAAAAAGTTTAGCTTAAGAATTATTTTTCAAAAACATTAAGAATGGTATTTGATTTTAATATTTGACTTCAAATTACCTTACTTATGTTGTCTGATTGATAGTAAAATAGGGTTATGAGTCAAAAACCTTTCAGGAGTTGTTTCCAGGGTGTAGCTTACTGGTAAAGTCTGTGCTTATTAGTGTGTACGAGGTCCTAGGTTTGATCCCTCGCACTGCCAACAGCTCCTTTCCCCAAAAACTTTTCAATAAAAAATTGCTTAATGATGAAACAAGGTACGGTACGTTGATGTGTCTTTCTTCAATTTGCTTATCAGATTTGATGCAAAAACCTAGGTTTTAGTTCGTATCTCATGTGCCAGGCAACAGAATTTTGAGGTTAGTTAGAAGGACTTTGTAAGAACTGCTATGCAAAACAGTTGAGGTATGTACGGTGTTTTGCTCACTCGTAGCTGATTTTTTTCTTTGTTGGGATGCTGTGAAAGCGTAATTTTTTCATGATCATTCAAATGGATATTTTAAGTATATAAAAATAATCATCATATCTAATACAGTATTGCTAATACGTATTTTAAATTCTGGTTAGTAACATTTAATGGATTGTGATTTTTTTATTTTAGAAGTAAGTGTTCCCCCTGTGGAAGAGCACCAGGAAGTACCACCAGGTATGGAATTTCAGCAGATGTATCCTAGTTACCTTTTGTGCTCAATTTAAAAATGCTGTTGATACATACACTAACGTTATGAAATAAATCTGTGAAGGGTAAAAATCTTGAGAGAAAAAGACTGAGAGTACCCAAATTTAAAAAATTCTGATCAGCTGAGACAAAATAATGGAAAGCACATCCCTGATTCAGTCTAGCACTTACATGTTATGCTGAAACTGGAGTAACAATCAAAGCACCATGTGATTTTGCCATTACAAATGGGAGTAGTAGTACAAATTATGTTTTGGATTTTTTTTTGTCCTTGTTTAGTTTATTTATTTATTTTTTAATTGTACGGCCATTCAGTGCAGTGGTGGAGTCAGAATTGCCTCTGGTAAAAGCTGAATTCTGTGCCATTTGTGACATTGTTCTTTTTCTCACCTATCCCTGTCCTTCTTGAAGGCATGCCAAGGACCTGTGATAAGCCATTCTGCCTCGGGCTTGTTAGTACCCGATGATCTTTTCTTTCACTCCACTGCATCTTTCTACTCTTTCCCTTCTTTTCCTCTTGTGATCAGTGCATTTAAGGAGTGGAAACAGCCCTTCAGCCACGACTGGTACTTTCAAGTGCATTTCAGAGATGTAGACTATACTTGTGACCAGAAACTGGCACATAAATTCCTCTTCTTACAGTGGGGAAGAATGAACGACTAAAAGAAGATTTTTTTTACATCCTATCTTTCCCTCAAGCATATTTCTTCTCTTAACTGTTTTAGTTTTATTTTTTCTTTTTATGTCATATTTTATAATGATGCAGTTTTCACTCATTTTCTACATTATACTTATTGTGAATTTTATAGCAATGATTGGCATTCCCATTATTGATTTTGGCAGAAGTAACTACCTACTAAAATTAATTGAATACTAAATTTCCAGATTAGAAAAACAAAGAATGAAAAAATTGAAGAATAATTTTAGTTATATTTCAGTTGTCTTCACTTATTCTATGGATGGAATGTTTAGGTTTTGATGTTTGTCATACCTTGTCCATTTGTAATAATTTGCAGAAACAAATACTAGATTAAGAGACCTAAATTTGTGGTATTACAATGTGAATGGGAAAATAAATTCATTAAGAATTTCCATGATAGTTCGGTATAACATATATTTTGCATGTAGGAAAGATGGGCAGGGAAGATAAAGTTGGGAGGTAAGCCCACTCTTTTCCTGTTTTTTTTTTTTTTTTTTTTGGTGTTTGTTGTAGTTATGCTTCACAGAGTACCCTGTTCCTGTCTTGGAGAGGCAAAAGAGGTTATAGAGTTAGTATTTTGAATACTATTCTAACCCTTTAAAGAAAATTATTTTAAGTATTTCTATAAATGGGTTTGTATAGGGTTAATCGTTTTCAATGTTTTGAAAACTGACCCTGTGAATTTCCTTGGCTATAAAAAAAAAAAATACCAAATGATTAGAGTATTGGAGTAAGATGAGATAGTTAACAACCACTACCAAAGCCCATTAAAATGAATGTTTGATTAATGTGCATAATACCAGACATATAATAAACTCCTAGGAAATGGTGGCTATGGGTGTTATTGTTTAATAATTAATTAGCCTGATCTATGAGGTAGATCAAGGGAAGCTAAATTCTGAAAGTTCTCATCAAGAAGTTGTAACCCATAACATGGTGCTGTAAAAATTTATTTGAGCTGCTGCACAGTTGTAATTTGACATTACCAAAAGAGGGTATAAGGCTGATAGTCAACAATAGTCATTTTTAATTAACCATCACACTTGGCTTCCTTATTTCTATTTTACTCCTATTGTTAGTATTGCTACATATTATAGTTTTTACTATTATGCAAAATAATATTCTTAGATGTATGTTAGTGATATTTTTGTGGTCAATTGACTGTTCAGTAGTGTTTATTTATGTATCAGACTGCAAGAACACCCACTCTTGAACCTGTCTCCTCACTACTTTTTGATCATTAAAAGTTTTCATTCCATAGAAAACTCAAATTAAGGACTTCGGCAAAATGCTGATTTGGGGCTGGGGATATAGCTCAAGGACACAGCACCTGTCTCGCAAGCATGAGGTCCTGAATTTAATTCGTGGTACTCCCCGCTCCCCAAAGTGCGTGACATTAGGTCACTTTTTTGTGGCCCTTGGAGCCAAATTGATTAATTCGTTTTCCCTGATCATTCAAAAACTAGGTTATAGTATTTTACTCTAAAGTTCATAGTAATACTGTATGCTAATCCTAAGAGGGCATTATTACCATTGTAACCAGCCACACGGTAGGAGATAGTAATGACCAACAACTGTTCAAACATATTCCATGGATTAACCTTTAATAGTTCTAGTACTCCAAGAGGTAGGCACTCTGTTATCTCCATTTTACAGATGGAAACAATGAGGAATGGCAAGGCAATATAAGCCTCCCATGGTTACAGAGCTGACAAATGCAAGTGGGATTGATCATTGTATTCTGGCTCCAGAATTCACACTCTTTACTGCTGATATCTACAGCATTTTCAATAAATAAAGACTGAAGAATTGATGAGTTTTTAGAGTTGTTTTGGTGTGATAAAATGATATGCATCATATTCTTTGGAATCTTTCTCTTAATCCACATGGGTTCATCACTTAGGATTCTGGAAGATTACTTTATGATTTTTGGTAGAAAAGTAAACTGTCCCATAGTTCAAATTTTGCATCTTTTTTTTATATTTATAAATGCCCTGTGAGTAGATTTTTGGTGAGGATGTAGGTCAATCCTAACAATTGATCATGCTGAGGTTAAAAGTTAATGACTTTGAATTACCTGATTTTTAAAATTAATTTCGGAGGGCCAGGGATTTAGCTCAGTGGTGTGAGCGCCTGCCTCGCAAGTGAAAGGTCATGAGTTCAACCCCTAGTACCCCCCACATAATAAGAATAATAATAATTTCAGAACCATTACTCCTTGTGATAAATTGTTATCTTTCTCCAAATTTATGTTTTACCTTTAAGTCATACAATATATTTCTAGCAGTATGGTAGCATACATATACATGGCAAAATTGAGTGATTTTTTTCAGATTTTAAAGGTACATTTTAGATATACATAATGATCACAGTCATAGAAAATTTGTACCTGCACATAATATAATTGATTCTTTTTTTTCCATTCCCCTACATTTGAGTGATTTATGAAAAAATTATTTATACACTTCATTAGAATAAAGTTTTCTGCCAAAGAGTACTTAAGGCCATAAGACTAGGTGGGTTTGCTAGCTATATTTCTTTCTTACCATGCCAGTAAAGAACAACTAAAAAGTTAACTTTATATTTTATTATTATTTGAAACAGAGGCATCTGAGTATCATGGTTTCTAGGTGATTCTGTTGCTTCTGGCTCTGAAATTGGAGATAACACTTGCAATTCTGGAGTGATCAGTAGAAGTTATGATTTCCTTCTGCTGCATCCATCCAGAATTCCCACTCAGGCCTTCCTCTCACTCAGCATTTTTAAACACTGATCATTCATGTCAAAAACTACCTTTAGACTGGCAGCACTGGAGGTTTTAGTGGCGGAAACTGACTTCATGCTCATAGGAGCTTGTCTTTGCTACTGTCTCCTTGCCTGGACAAAATATCCAACACCCACAAGTTCAAGGAGGAATGGTTTATTTTTGCTCACATTTGCAGAGGTTGCAGTCCATAGTAAGTTGTCTCCAAGGAGAGCAACATCAAATAAATAGTCCATGGCATGGTAGACAGGAGGCAGCTAGCACCAAGTCTTCCTTTCTTTTTTTATTCCATTCAGGTCACAAGCCTGTTGGTTAATGCTATCCACACCCAGGATGGGCCTTCCCATTATCCACACCCAGAACTATGCTAAACCAATCCATGGATTAATCCATTTAGTTCATCCATAATCCAGTATTACACATCCTTGATCCAATTGTTTCCCAAGAGCCCTACCTATGAGTGAATGAGGTTTTGGGTGAACATCTATAAACACAAGCCATAGCAGTACTAATGGTTATCGAGTGCCTAATGCACATTGTTATTAATCATTCACTTATTCATGAAGTATATATTGAACAACTACTGTGATATAGACTTGGCGCTGACCAATAGAACTACATGATTGACAGTGTAGTCCTTGCCCTGAGATCGTACAGTAGAATTAAACAAAAAATGTGATGTCACCAGTTTCTCAGAGTGGTGTACAAGACAACTCTTAGCAGAAGGGATAACTCACCCAACCTTACAGGGAGTGGTACAGAGTGCGCATAGGCTTTCCTCATGTCACCGTGCTATTTTTAGGTGGGTTTTGAGCCACTAGTAGAAGTTATAGGAATAGGTGTGGAATAAATGCTTACTGAGCAGAAACCGAAATAAGAATGTAAGACTTCAGGGTAAGTAGGCAGGCATCTTGGTGTCTTTTATACAATACTTGACAGTTTGGATCTAAGCCTAAAAGTGACAGGAAGCCACTGGAAATTCCAAGCAGAGAAGTCACATGATCAAATCCAGATTTGAAAAAGGAGGAAGAGACAATTAAGGAACAGCTATGTTAGTCTAAACCAGAAATGGTGGGAGCCTGACCGGTAGAATGAATGGGAAGGAGGCATCCTTGTCAAAACAGTTGGAGGTGGAAATAATTTGATGGGAGAGGGGTCAAGATGATTTCTGCATTTCTGCCTTGAGTCCTTGTGCAGAAATAGTGGAACCTTAATGGAGGTGCAGAATGCAGGAGGGACAGAGGGCAGCAGAAGAGAAACCAGGCCTGGCTTTGGAGAGGTTCTTTGTACCCTAGTGAACCACTTCTGAGTGGAGTCTTTACATTGGAGCTTATATTTAAGTTGTTAAAATTGCAACTGAACTTTTACTTTATTTGATTTTTTATGAATACTTACCATTGTACTTTGAACAACTTCTTCTTGTCTCAAGGTATTTCAGAAATGTTCATTTCTCTCACAATCTAGCTAATTGGTAAATTCTAAGGGAATCTAAAGTCAAACTCATTTAAATTTTTTTTTCTAGTGAGGTATAATTTATATTCTTGCAAAAGCTTACATGTGAATTTTTACATATCTGTGCATACACTCTCGTATTGCTGCTCAGGTCAAGTTATAGAAAATATGCAGTGCTTCTAAAGTGTAGCCCTCAGTACCACCTCCCCTCACCAAAGACAACCACTGATCTCCCCTGTCATATCTGGACTGTTTTTGTCTGCTTCTAAATTTGTCGTTAACTATGTAACAGGAACTCCCACATCCCAATTTTATGACTAGTTTTTCACATTTTATTGCTCAGCATTTTATTTATGAGTTTCATTTACCTTGCAAAGTATAGTGATTAGATCTCATTTATTCATTACTGTTTAGTATAAATGCTCTGCAATATTTATTTTGTTGTTAGCTACTATGCAGAAAGATACTATGTTTTTGCACATGTCTTTTAGTGTATATAAATCCTCATTTCTGTTGGATATATATACATATATATGTATGTATATATACATAATTTCTACCTACTCTACATTAGCATAAAAAACTATCGATTATAAAAATTTTGGCTATGTGTGAAGTTAGGTAGGTAAGAAAAAAGAGGGAATAAAGGAAATACCATAACTGTCTTAAAATACCTGAGACTGAGTAATTGACAAAGATGATAGTTTGTTTAACTCAGAGTTCTGGAGACTAAGAAGTCTAAGAGTGTGGTACAGCATCTTCTTGGGACCTGATAGGGACCTTTTTGCTACACAGTAACATTGCTGAGGTCAACACGTGGTGATTAAGCACACTAATTTAGACCTCTCTTTCTCTTCTTATAAAAGCACTAATGCCATCACAGAGGCCCAACCTATCTGATCCTAATTATCTCCCAAAAGGTCCACCTCCAAATAATAATAATACAGACTTTTGGTTAAATTTTCAACACAAATTTCTGGGACATACACTTAAGCCATAAGAGTAATCCAGCTTTAGAAATTATACATTTGTCTGGGCTTGTATCTGCACCAACTTTTTAAATAATCCATTATTATTACATGAATGTAATACTGTAAGAATAAAATAAGCTAGATAATAAAGTTCAGTATGAAAATACTGATTAAAAAGTCAGGGATGAATTTTGCTAGTTTTAAAATACTCTATACTTTCCTTATTTTATCAGTGAGATTAAACACTGCAGAAAAAAACATTAATATATTTGAAATGCATCTTACAGTGCTTTTGAAAATCTGTCCTGTATTTATTTGTCAAACATCATACTAGATTTGTTTATTCTTAATAATGAAAGCATTGGTGGAAAAAATAAATGTAATATTTCTGTTTCTCAGAAGTTTGAGATTCTTTGATTCAGTTGTAATTCTCAAATGTTTTCAAGGATCTCAGATTTTCATCAGCAGATTTGCAAATAATCCCTAGAGACTATTAATTATTCTATTACCATGTCCTTAAAAATAAGCAAACAAACAAACAAAACAAGCATTTATATCTGTTGGTGGGTTTTTAAAAAGTAGAATAAACATGAAGCAGTTTCACAGTCTGTGTTTGGTTGGTCCTTTAATTTAGATTTCCCCTTATTTTTGCAGATACTTAAAGCTTCAAAAAGACTGCCCCTTCTACTGCAGGAGGACCAGCCTAACCATACGCTCCAAAAGATGGCTGTGATAGATCTTGTGAAGTAATTACTGAGCAGATCAAGATCTTTGGGAATGAACACTAAAGATGTTTTGAATGAATTATAGTCCACTGGCATTTTAGTGTATTCTTTTTAAAACAAAAACTACATGTGATGTTACATTCCTGCATGTCCTTTTCTGATAGCATTAATAGATTCTTTGGGTTTCTTTCTTCTTTTTCTTCTTTTTTTTTACCCCCTTTTTGGGAGACAGCTTTAGTCTTACCTGCATTTATGTGTATTTTTTTCAGATGATTATATTGATGATGTAGCAGCAATTGTCTTGGCAGGGTTTTAATAATATAGTATCAGTAATTAATGCTAACTATGTCTGACTGACTTGTGTAAATGCTGCATTAAAAATAATTTCAAAGCCTTTAAGTGCACTTTGCATTAGCACTCTTAAAAACACTAGTAGAGGTCATCATTAGCTGTGAAGATTTGAGGTGTATGTATTTGCACTGATATTCTTATCAAAAAAATTCTATATCAGCTTTGAGTATTCAGGTTATAACACAAATTTTGACATTTTTGTAGCTTTTATTTAAAAAACTTAGTATTTCAAGGGAAGTTTTAAATTATGACCAGTTTATTTTCAAAATGAGAGAAGACACTAACATTTCTTGTCAGAACATAAAGAAAAATAATGGCCTGTTGAAGTTTCTTAGGCAAAAATGCTTTTCGTTACTGTAGGTAGGAGATATATTTAGGTGTAGCCCATTCAGTATTTATTTAAAAAATAGAAAATCTATATAAATTACTGGTTCATAATATAAAGATTTTTTTCTTCCTTTGGCAGATTAAGCAGTGCCCTCAGAGCACTGAAGACTGCACAGTTCTCTTGCTAGATAAACTCAGTAATGACTTTAGTTAGATTGATTTAGGGTATATGAGAAGTACACACTAAATCCGATGCCTGCTGCTATTTCACAAAGAATGAGCCATTTCATTTCTACACTAATGTGGTTTTATTTTTGGCTCAGAAATGGTTGCTGCAATGAAAATAGTTGTTGGAAAAGAAGATAACTGCAACATCATTTTGAAATAATCATGACTGTAAGAATAGGTATAAGAAAGAGTTTCATGTATGGGTCAGGGGTACCTCTTGATTATGTTACCCTTTTTTTTTTAAAGATAAGGTAACTTTTCTGCTTTTAGGGTAAAAATTAAAGAGAGTCTATATTTTTAGCATTATAAATTATAGTTACATGTGAGTTTTGCATGATGATTCATTGTGTAGTGAAAACCTGAAATAAGTTAGTAATAAAAGCAATAATTTTCTAAAGCTGTGATATGGGTGGTACAGAGTTGATACTCATTATAGTTAAGCTCTTCTATTGTGAATTATAGGGCACTACTTTTTATAAAGCCATATTTTTATAAAGAAACTTAGGAGTGATACAGAACTGATGAATGACTAAATTAAGTTTTACTGGATTTTTGTAAATAATTATCTCTAGAACTTGAAATTGAGGATTCATTATGCTGTGGTCAATTTCAAATACTTTTTAATTCCAGAAATCTAAGTTAATGAGTTGTATCTTTCCAAATATGTGCCATGTTAGGCAATGTCTATGTATTTTCTAAGAATAATGTAAGTTGTCATCTGTTTAATGTTATTTGAGTGCAATAAAATGCAGAAGTATCCTATATTGTCATTATTTTGAAGTACATTATTTTAAATTTGTTATATAATAAAGTAGTCCATTTTATACTGATTAGTATTTTAGAAGAATAGTATTGTTGGCATCTAGAATTACAAAGGAATACCTTCAGTCCCTTTGGTTACCTATTTCTACTAGGTAGCACTTTCTTGCTTTAGCATATACTATTGTACTACATTGCTGGGGAACAGGATTAGAACTTTTGTAGGTATTGGTTCCATGCCTAGAAGTACTGATTATTCTGTAGTGAGAATTCCCAAGCCCGTTAATTCTCATTGCCCATGACACATAAGGATATTAACTTAGTCATGAATGCATGGACAAAGGGCAGAAAAGTGTATGGAAGTTAATCTTCTCTCCCTTTTCTTATCTTCATTCTCTGGCTATAAAAAGAGCTAGTAAGTAAAGAGGAAACTATTTGGGCTCTAGACAGAGTTGTTTTCACCTCTAAAATATCCAGAAAAAGCAACCATTTTGAATAAGTCAATTCCTTTTGATTGAGTGTACCTGCTCTGCTGATATTTAATGTATGTTAGGAAGTTAAATTTTTCTGAGCAGCTGTGTGTTATCCCAGCTTGCCAATGAATAAGTTGAGAATTGGAGCCATGGAAATGCCTGTCAGCCTGTGGAGTATCTATATATTCCAGGCAGCAGGTGGAAATAGAAACCATGAAAGAGAGGCACACAGTGGACAGAAGGCCAGTTAGGAAACTGGCTGGCAATCTGTTGATGATAAGAGATGAGGTAAGGAAATGATAGTAGACAGATATGGGAGCCCAGCAGGATGTGGCTGTGAAAGTGTGCAAGGTGGGTGTTTAGGGAGGAAGCAGAGCCAGGATTGGTTTTGAGGATAATAGGTGCTCATGATGAAACTGAGAAGACCAAATGAGCCTGGGTACAAATTCGCTCTCACTAATTTGTGTTGGATCCAACAAAAATGGCACAGGGTACAGATGAACATCTTACCTGCAACTTGATAAGATACACTGTATCTAAATCCATAAAAGTGAGTTTCTCTTTAATGGTTCCATCTCCTTATCACCTTCCTTCCTCCTCTGCCAATGTCTTTCTTATAATAGTCTCTTCTACTTCCTGTCATTTTTTAAAAAGATTCAACATATTAAGGAAAACATGCAATAACTGTCCTGAATCTGGCTTCCTTCATTTAAGATGATGATCTCCAGTTCCATCCCTTTGCTTGCAAAAGACATAATCATTTGTTACAACTGAAGCATGAGATTTTTTAAAAGCTCAAGATCTCAAGTCTTTTTAGTAAGGTTTTTTTTTTTTTTTTTTCTCTGATAAAATAGTGTTGAAAGGGGAAAAATGAGTTATGCTAGTGTAGAAAAAGGACATGGGACATTGTTCTTCCCTTTTTGGATATAAAGAAACATTAAATATGAGTCATAAGTGAATTTGTACTTTTGTAATTTTCAGGGATGAGGTGAGCATTTAGCTTCCTTTAACTTAGTGGACTGCCATTGCTAGGATGCATGGTGTGATTGCAGTAGCATTGGTATGAAGTACGGCATTTGAAATCACTGATTTTTATTCTGCAATCCTGGGAAAAATCCTTAGCTACTCTCTGCCTCAGTTTCCTTGTCCATACAATTATAACTGCCCTGATGGGTCATGAGAAGTTTAAGTGGGGTATTCTGCATTAAGTACTTAGAACAATGCCTGGCATCTAGTGAGAGCTCAGCAAGTCATTCTCTTCGGTACAGTGAAGCCCACCTGCGGTCTCCCACAGAAGCAGTAGGTCCTGAGAATAAAGTGCTGTCACATGAGTAGTTGTGCAGGATGCAGCAAGTTAAGCTAGATTTTACAGAAAACTCCTTTACCTAAGCTAAAGTTAAGCACTTAAAACAAAAAGATCCAAATGTCTACTGTGCATTTCTTTTTCTTTTATATTCAGTCATGAGTCTCAGAACCTCGCCTGTTGATGTGAAGTTAGGGACAAAAGAGGACACGACAATGAGAACAGAGAACTTCTGTCCCAGGCCTGGACTATCTGGGCTATTCTTGCCTTCTCCTTGCTACTCTAGAGCAGAAGGGAGAAAGATGGTGACCCTTCTTTCTGGGAGCATGTCCAGCCATATTCCCTGAATTTCTGGGGAGAAGAGGGTCCAGGGCCTTCTATCATTGAATCAGTATCTTTCACTTTTATTTGGAATGTGAGGAATTCAAACTATCCTTCCTTTACCCATCTTACCCACCAGGAGTGGGAAAAATGTGAAAAGCCCCAAACTTTCTTTATGACCAGCACCTACCCTGTTCTGTCTAGTCAGTTAAGAAACTAGTTGTGTGACTGGTTTTTTTCCAAGGTGCATTAGCTCAGTGTGATTACTGAAAGATTGAAGGGTAACACACTTCCTGAAGGTAGTAATAATCCCATTAGAAAAAGAACTCTTTCAGGAATAAGATTGTTGATGCTTTTCTTCCTTGCTGTGTCCTTAATGTCTATCACTTGCTGTTCTAGGCACACATTAAGAGTTCAGTTAATATGTACTGAGCAAGTGGTATTGTTTGATCTAGTTCAGCTACCCTATTTTATAAAGAGGTTATAGTTTTATTAACTATAATAAACTAATAATAAAACTTAGAAATTTGATAGAGATAGTCACAGCTAAGAAGCCTCATAAATGAGCTGAGAATACGGAAAAACTTCTTAGAAACCGAAACTTACAGAATAACAAAAATCAACCCAAGACAACAAGATCATCAAAATACATTGTATATTGACCTATAAGTAGTAATCTATGTTTATTAATATTCTGTAATTTCTAATTAAAGACAATTCTTTACTTAAAAAAGCTCATTTTAAAATATTCAGCAGAGATTAACAAATCTTTTATATACATATATATCATATATACATACATGTATGATGTAGATCACAAATTCCAATAAATGTTTAAATTTTTAAAGAATTGTTATAGTAAAGGGCACATTACCATTAATGCCCCTCAAAATACTCTCCCTGGCATTGAACACACTTATCTATCAGATTTGCATTTTCTGAAGCAGTTCTGGAAGTCTTCTTTCGTGAGTATCTTTAGTTGTACTATTGTGGCGGCTTGGATATCCTAATAGTACAACTTGGATATCTTTAGTTGTACTATTGTGGCGGCTTGGATATCCTAAACCTATTCAAAATATTTACCTTGCATGGTTATTTTGACTTTGGAGAAGAACCAAAAGACACATGATGCCAAATCTGTGAGGAGTAAGGTGAACGAGGATGTGCTACTTTTTTATGTGCCTGCCTTTCCCTTGGATGGCACTCAGCAGCAGCATTCACTGTGCTTTTAATCACACCTTGTGAAGATTGTCACAAAAAGGGTCTTCCAGATCTGCTTCAAAAAGTGGCAAGAATGATGGGATAGGTGTGAGATGAGTGGGAGTATCCTGAGGGGGATTAATGGCAATGTGTCTTTCACTGTAATTTTTAAAAAAATTTATACATATACCCTATTTTTTGATTAGCCCCTGTATATCGTATGCTGCATTCTTGTAGCACCACCAAGAGATTCGTGAAGCTGGTGTAAAGTCTGTAAAACTTACTCTTCACGAAAGCTGAAACTTCCATGTTTCTATCCTTTTATTACTCTTTCTAAGAAAGTATGAAGTGGTACAGTGGAAAGAACATGTTGCTTTGGAATCGTTTAAGCCAGAGGCCTTGATAGCATTGGCAATTGTATAGTAGTTTCTCCACCTCAACTTCTTTCCTCAAAAAGACCTTCCCTGCAGGTATCATGAGACAAAAGAATATGTGAGCGGTGATGTGCTTAGTGATAAACCTGGCACTCTAGATTTTAAAGTTAGTTCCCCTTTCTTCCAATTTTCTAGCATCTCAAAGGAGAAAAAGGCTTGACCTATAAAACATCCTTTCCTGCCTCAGAGCCTGGATCAGATTTATTTATTTATTTATTTTTTGCTTTTCAAAATTGAAATGTTTCATGTACATAAATGTGGGCAACTGGTACCAATAAATCATTACCTGTGTGAATGTACCCTTGATAGCATTCCTGATCACGTTACACCCTCTTGCATCTACTGTAGGAGAGGACAGGGTCTATGACTGTTTTTGTCAGTCTCCCAAATTCTGCCACATCCTCACACCAACATGTATGCACACACATATGTTCCTAAAAAGACCTAAGGACAATAAGTACCTACTGGTACTATAACCAGCTGGTCTGCCTTGAGAATTAACTAGATCCTTTATTTGTTAAACAGAAGGATGGATATTAAGTTATAGGTATATAAATGAGATAATAAACATACATTCAACTTAGTTTGTTTTTTTCCATGTGAGACATGGATGTTGTTTGAGTAGTCCAGGCTGCTAGTGGGTATCAATGCATTCAGTAGCCCCATTTGTGGAAGAAACTCTGACTAATTAACTCAGTGTAAGGCTGACACTGGTTGAGCCTCTTAGTATATGAGCTGATGGTGCACACCTGAGCTTCATTCAGCGTAGGCACCCAAGGTGGATCACATGCATTTGTGTGAAGTCCTTTGGGATTGCAAGACTAATATTCCACAAAGGGTGACATTTCTTAATGCACACAATGCTTATATGAAAGTAGTTTTATGGTTTTAGGAGACAGTAAAGATACTGAAGAAGCTTTGATGAAAAGTCTTCCTTTTCCCCAACCCAGTATGCCTTTATGTCTATAAAGAAATTTAGAGTTGGTGCACATCATTTATTTTCCCTTTTAATTTTATTTAGTTTTTGAAAGTTTTTATTAGTGTGTGTGATACATAATGAATGTATTCATTGTAAATATATATATATATATGCAGTATATAGTATCTTGGTCTTCTTTTACTTTCCCTTCCTATGTTCCTCCATCCTCAAGTCCCTTTCCCATGTTCACAAAAATCTATCTTCCTGTATTCTGTCAACTTTCTTTTATTTTGCTTATTAAGTATTTATACTTTGGACTTCTCATATAAGGTAAAATATTCTCTTATAGACTGGGAACATTTGGTATGGTGTCTGACACTTGGTCACTATTCAGTGACTTTCATAATTATAAAATTATAATTTTTATTATTATTATTATTAGAATTACATATAAGTAATTCAGATGAACCTAAATTTTGCTGTTTTGTAGTAAATTTCATGCATAAAGAATTCAGGACTTAAGAAAATTGAATTATACGCTCAGAAATTTTTTTTAATTTCATTGAAATTTATTTAAACATAGTCCTATATTTTGAGATAGCAAATGGTGATTACACAGTATTTACTTTATTTTGTCTTTAATTTTCAGAAACAAATAGAAAAACAGGTGATCCAGGACAAAAAGAGAAAGGTGAGATTGTCAAATAGCCTTTAAAATAGACATGGAAAAAAATTCATAACATTCAAGAATAATGTAATAATTTTTTATCATTAACTGAAAGAAATTCCTACTGGTTTTATTATTTCAGTGATGCTATCAATAAATATTTATTAATATCCTCCTTAAACATTATGTGCTGAGGTTCAGAGAGATTGATTATAATCCTAGTTTTGACATTGGCTATATGTGTGTATGTCTTTGAGAAACTTGCTGTACTTAGCTTTTGTGTCTCACTTTCCTTTGTTATAATATAGAAATAATGAGTAATAATAATGAAGACACAGAAGGCTGTATCTTCAAAATAGTAATTAAATGAGAATAAATGTAAAATTCTTAAAGCAGTGTTTGGCACAAGGGCAACACTTAGGAAATATTAAATGTTATTTATTATGTTGTCAACTGTGCTACATACTAGACTTTAAAGACAACCAAAGATATCTTTTTTAAGGAATGAATTGTGGGGGAGACAGACACACAAAGTTACATCCACATTAAAAAAAAAAGTATCTCTGCCTTCTAAAATTTATTACAAAGCCACCCTAATAAATGTAGTAGCCTGTAGTATCTTACTTCAACTTTTGCAGAGGTTCCTAAGCTTATTCAGAGTGAAAAACTATATTTACATTAGAATATTATACAGATGATCACAAAAGAGTGGTTACACTTTAGGCAAGCATCAGATGACAAAATTTTTCAATGATTAAACATACTTATGTTTCAGTAATGCCTTTCATTTATAGTAATGAAAGCAGCACCTACATTTAAGCAGGTAAAACATATATTGTGCAAGAGGCCTCACCTGGTGTGTGAGTAAATACTTGGTGAATATATGCAATTATTGGTCTCTTGACTATAATTTCACTGCTGAGAAGTTTAGAATGAGGCATGTCATGCATGTATTTTTTCCCTGGTGAACACTTGTGTTTAATTTTGTTAAAATAATATGAAGATATAGTTTAACAGGTTGATGTTTGTAACGTGAAACAGCAGTCCTTACCCTGGTACTTCCTGTTCTCAAGTCCCACTCACCAACTTATTTTTGGCTGTTTCTTTCTATTGCTTCCCTATGTGTTTCTAAATAACTTGTCAGTTCTGCAGTTTTTCTATTCAATATTGGAAACTGTTGATTGACTTTGTGTTATAGATGACTGGGACTAGTGTGATCATCAGCTCACAAGCTCTCTGCTGCCATGCCTCCCCAGTCTTCCAGTATGTTCATGACCTAACTATAGTATAGTAGATAATGATAAATACTAATGAGACAAAACAAAGCCTGTGGCACATATCAGTGGCAGCAACCATGATGGAGTGGATGATTCTCTCTTCACTTGGCTTGCCAGATGCCATGGTGTCTGGATCTCTCTCCTGCTGTCTCCCTGTGGCTTCTTCTCGGGCGATCTGAATAGATGCTCCTCACCTCCCTGATTTAAACACTGGAGGCCGCAGCTCATGGTCCTTGAACTGTGTCCACATAGACATAATCCCTTCGTGATCCCATGCATTCTCATGACTTTAAATTCTTCTGTTCCCCAAAGTTGCCCAGATCCACCCTCAGCCTGGGTCTCTCTGCAGAACTCCAGACTGGTATGTCCAGCTGTCTACCTGCTGTCTCCTGATGACCTCAACTGGACCTGTGATAGTCACTTCTGTAAAACTTATCTTATCCCCCTCCAAACACACTACTCCTGTAAAGCTTTTCTTTTACGCTTCCTGTCACTCTATTAAAAATCCCACCAGCTTTCTCTGCAAGATACAGTGAGATTTTAGCTTCTCCCTGTCATCTTCAGCTGTTCCCACCAGGTCCAAGCCATGAACATGTCTTTCTTGGATTATCCCAGACGCCTCCTAACTGGTCTTCCACCTTGATGTCTCTGTATTCTTTCTCAATACAGTGACTGTAGTGACTCTTGACAAACCTAAGTCTTAACATACAGGCTGTATCCCTCCAGCCTCTAGCCGTCTTCCTTGCAGTAAAATCCTCTGCAGCAGTTTAGGCCTTGCGCAAGCTGTTCGTCCCTCATTTTCTTCCATTGGCTTCCTTTCTAGCCTCATGTTATGTGTCTTTCTCCTTGCCTCCTTAAATTGCCGCTACACTGGTTTCCATGCCAAGCACATGCAGGCCTCAGGGCCTTTGTACTGGTTGTACCCTTCAGGTGGAAGGCTTTCCCCCAAGCTATCCACATGACTTGTTCTGTTAATCTCTGCTCAACTGCTGCCCTCTAAAAGAGCCACCCCTGACTCTGACCTTATTTAAGATCACACTGTCCTTACACTCTGCATCCTGGTCCTTGCTTTAGTTTCTCCATAGCTTTGTTGTCACTGTGTAATATATTTGGTAGTTGAATTCTTCACTGTGTAGTGTGTGAACTCCCCTTGGAATGTAGTTTCTGTGAAGTCACATTTGTGTTTCTTTTGCTCTCCTGGGCCTGGCATCATGCTTCACACCCCTCAGGCACTCTGTAAATATTTGCTGAATGAACTTGTGTTAATTTTAATTATTATACATTACTGTCAATTGACACCAAAGATTTTATACAACTCAAAGTTAAAGACTGAGAGCCACAACCCAAATGGCTCTCCTAGAGCGTGAATCTATGGGAGACTTAAAAATTGAGTGGGTTATACTAGGGTAAGGAGCCTGTGCTCCTATCATGCCTAAAGGAGTCAAAGCAGTCACGTGGGTCTCCTGTGACTTTATGTGTCTAAGCTCGGGGGGCAGTGGGATCATCAGAACCATGCTGTTGACAACATAGTGCTAACGAGGAAAAATCTGTTTTAAAGCTCCTTAACCTTTGATTTGTTCATCTAGAATGGAAAATACTTTACAGGGATATGTCATAGCAGAAAGATTGAGATGAAAATAATACCTGTATCTAATAATTGCAATCTGCTGCTATTACGGCTATCCAAATTGAGTCAATTGCTATTATTATCCAAATACCTGACTTCATGTTGTTTTAATTAGTAATTTTATTAGTTGACTTGGAAATCTAACATACTGTGCCAATACTCTAGTTTAGCTAAGATACAACTTTTTAAAAAATCCGTATTATAATTATGAAAGAAAAGGTATTTTTAGCTGCAGAGTGAGACACCTATATTTTAAGAATAAAAAGCATTTTTAAATGGAGTAATTTTGCTTTATGGAACAATCTCTGATATGATCCATGTCACTCAGTTTGCCTGAGACCATTGGATGTTCCCTCAGCATGGCTCCAAGGCAGAGGCTGCTGCCTGGTAGGCCGAAGCCAGGCTCAGCACCGAGTCCAGTCATGTCTCACTTCTCAAGAGCCCAGATTCTAGAGAGTACTCCAAAAGAGAGAAAAAGGTAGTCTTTTTTCCTTTGTTCATGGTTTCCTGTCCTATATTGCTTAAAGAAATGAACCTTTTAAAGGAAAACTCTGGTTTTCTTAACAGACCCCTATCTTTACCTCCTCCCCATGTCTTCTTCAATGGGGTTGTATGTGAGGTTCAAACCAATCCTACAGTTCACTCATTACATGCAATTTTAAAAGCTCAAATTCCCATTGCTTATATTGTACCCTCATCAATAACCTAAGAACAGTTTAGTGGTGCATGAGGGACTTAGCTCCTTTCTTGCCATTTTGCCATCCTTAAACGATAACCTCATGTTCCAAAAGGACTGTTAAAGCTCCAGACATCATTAGCCACATCCAGATAATAGGAAGAAGTATTCAGAAGGAGTAGGGTTCATAGAAGACCTACATTTAACTGACAGAATTTTTTTAATGCTAAAATTCAGGGTTCTACTTCTGAGGAAGGAAACATCAAATATTGCGGAAAACAACAGACACTATTTTATTCCTTTTGTTACCATAATATACTCAGTTACTGTACAGTGGGAGTATAGCTGCTGTGATGCTGAAAAGCTCACCAGGTCATCAGAATATACATATTTTGAAGACTATCCACTTGTCACTCACAAAAAAATATTCCAGTTCCTCATTCCCATGTCTCATCTGCATGTCTGCTACATACCAAGCACTGTTCTAGTCAAGAGAATCCAGGTGGACTCAAGTCAGACAAACATCTTGCTTGCGGTGGCTCAAATCTCAATAGAGAGGCCAGCAGCACCCATGGAACTGACATTGCCACCAGCTCTGCTAGGAAGGAAGTGGCAGCACATGCTGCAGTGGGGAGAAGCAGACTGAGGAGGGAGGCCTCTGAGGTCTGTGATGCCAGCCAGGCAGCTGCGCAAAGGACAAGGACAGTATTGGGAACCTGTGCCCCAGTGGGCTGTTTGTATCACTGAAAGCTCTAAAAGATTCACCATCACTGGACTAGAAGCACTGCAACAGAGAAACAGTCTGTGTGGTCCTCAGGAGAGTAACAAGCTTAAGAAGCTGGAGCACACTGAGCAAGCAGTGTTCTGATAGGCAGTTAGAGAAAGCCAACAGCCAGACTGTGGCACAGAGGCTGAACATTTTTCTCCATGCTCAGGATGCCACACCCATCCTAAGGATGTCCTTATGCCAATTAGAGTCCTTTCTCATTCACTTGCCTGCTTTGTTTCTAAATCATCCAAGTGTATTCTTACTATAGTAGGGACAGAGAGAGGTGAGACTGTGGGCCTGGCTTGTGGCTCATACAGGGGGACCCTTGCAAACCCAGCCCTAGGCCTGCTGCTCACTGCACGATGGTCAACCAAGTTGCTGCCTCACCAGCCCTGCTAGCCCATGTCAGCTTTAGCCACTTGTTCCTCTGCACTGCCCTGTCTATGCTGTGCACAGAGCAGACCTCCAGGGACTCTGCTCCTAAAGAGTTTTTTCCAGTTGAATGTGGGCACTGGCATCTCTGGACCTGCAGAGAGAACAGTGCAACAGCTTTACCTGACTGCTTTACTGGCCTACCTTCATTTAAATTTGACAGTTGAAGTCAGTACAAACTGACAAATGTTTTTAACTAAACTATTTTATTAAGGATAAGATGCAGGACTAGTCAGAATTAAAAGAAGTAGTGAATCAATGTTACCACCAATTCATTTAAAATTCTGTTTGAGAGACTGACATTTTGGGAGTTCCCTATATTTTCCACTCAGATACATATATATGATGCTGTTAACTGAAAGGAAGTAAGGAAAGAGAGACATTCCATTTTGGAAATATGTAGTAAAAAGAAAAACAAATGTGCTTCAATTGTCAGACTTTAGTTTCATAATAACAGAAATTGAGATTTTTAAAAAATAGAAATTACAAATTTGTCTCAGGATAAAGTATTACATTGATTAATTTTTATCTGTATTAAATTAATGAGGAATTACTGATAAGGAAGAAGACATGATTTTACTTCAAATTAATAATTATATGATTTTTTTTTCTGTTAGAAAGTTAGATTTAATTCTTTGGTAGTCACAAGACTCATATAGGTCCTCATTTGAAAATACTTGATTCTTAGACTGAATGAGGTTATTTATGTTTCCATAAACTTGCTATGTCAGTTTCTCCCCACTGGATGTCATCTTTTACCCTGTGTTTTGTATTCTACAGTCACAAAATATTAGTGTGAACTACAAAGTAATGCAATGCAAAGGCTTTATTAAATGTCACATTTACACAATTGTTTCTGTTCATCCATTTATTCAAAACATATTTAGTACTTGTTATGTGCCAGATATTTTCTTAGGCAGTGAGGCTACAACAGTAATAAAACAAAGTTTAGTTCCTTATGGTGTAGGTCAAATATCTTCTATCCAAAAATACCTAAATATAAAAGTGTTTCAGATCTGGGATATTTTTTCAGATTTTGGAATATTTGCATATACAAAATGAAATATCTTGCGATAGGACTTAAGTCTAAAGCATAATATTCATATTAAAAATTTTATATATCTTATATACATAGTTTGGATGTAATTTTTATAATATTTTAATAATTATGTGCATGAAACAAAGTTTCATGTTGTAGAATTTTCCATTTGTGGTATATTGGTACAAAGTTTTGGGTTTTGGAGCATTTTGAATTTTGTATTTTTGGCTCAGGGATACTCAGTCTGTGCTTATGTTTTAGGGTATTTGAGGAGATACATAGGAAGTTTTTTTAAAAATAATGTAATAAACAGTGAATAGTTTAAAGGAATATAAAGCAGAAAAAACAGAGGATGACAGTAGGCAGGTTTTGCTGTATCTAAAGTTCTTTAAGATGAGGACATTTAAGCAGAGAATTAAAGAATATAGGGAGAGAACTGTTCTCCCATTTGGAAGAAGAGAGCCTGGGGTGGCAAAGGACATTCATAGTCCCCAAAGCAGGTGCTTAGCATGCATGTTTGAGAATTAGTAAGCAGATGATTACTGGGAAAGATAGGGGAGAAAGCAAGAATGATTGAGATTAGAGAGGTTGAGGGTATAAATCGCAAATGGCTTTTAAGACTACAGTAATGGCTTTCTGTGTTATCTCCTATGAGATTGGAAGGCATTGGGAGCTCTTAAGCAGAAAATTGTTAGGCTCTGTATTGTGTTGTCTATGCCTTATTCTGGCTATTGGAGTGCAAGATTGAAAGGACAGAGACCAATTAGAGGACTTCTGCACTACTCCAGGTAAGAGAAGATAATGACCCAGATTAGTATATAGTAGTGGTGAGCAGAAGTGTGTTTGTGTGTGTGCATGTGTGTGTGTGTGTGTGTGTGTGTGTGTTGAACTGTATTTGTATCATGGACCTTTTAAAAGTTTTTTCTTTACTTTAGATTAATATTCAATATCCCACTATAGCATTCATTATAATTAAGAATATCCTTAAATAATATGTATTGTGACTGTCTTTAAAAGGCATTTAAAAGTTTCCTGGTTGGGATTGTATTAAAGAAAAACTATAATTAATGCAATCACACAGCACTAGGTGGCACTAGAAAACAAGTTACGCTAAGAGAAACCACGTTTGTAATACACTTTAAAGCAAAGGCTGAGACATCTACATCATGGCCTGTAAAATCGGCTTAGTACCTCACATGAGTAGTTCTTAGTTTTCTGTCACCATAAAGAAAATAAAGGTAGAATAAATGCAAATAATAAGCATCATTTTGAAGTTTTTTATTAAAAAAAATATATATCCTGTGAAGCTTTTCCTATAATTCTTAAACTGTATATAACATATTTAAATAAAGAAGTTTTCCATTGCCTGAGCATAAAAACTAAACTCTGTGATATGGCACAAGAGACATTTCAAGATAGAGCTCTTGCTTATGACTTTTCCTCTGTTCAAAATGCTCTTCCTTACCTCCCTACTTCCCTTTCATCTAGCAAATTCCTAGTCCTAAGAACTGCACTTAGGTGTTACCTCTTCTAGGAACTCTTCTGCAGTAACACCCCTATCTTCTACCCAACCAAAAGACACAATTTTCTAAGATATGCATGTAGATTTTTAGCACATATTTTGAGTTTTTCCTTGATTTCTAGACAAAAAGGTTCTTAAGGATAGAAACTATGATCAGTCCCCCATCCTTGTATTAATCATTGTTGTTAGTGTTCTCCAGAGAAACAAAACTGATAGGATGTGTATATGGGTGTGTGAGAAGAAAACAGATAGCTATACACATGTATATGGGTCCATTTGGATAGATTTATTTTAATGAATTGACTCACAAGATTCTGGAGGCTGTTAGCCCAGTATCTGCAGGGCAGGCTAGCAGGCTAGAGACCCAAAGAAATGTTGATGTTACGGCGGGAGTCTAAAGTCCATCTGGAGGCAGAATTCCTTCTTCCTAGAAATTGGTCCATACTTTTTTTTTTATTTTAATAAAGATAATAAAATCCAACAAAAGATAACAGAATAATCAAAACAAAGCAGTAGAACTGGCATAAAACTTCAAAGAGAGATACTATGAAAACAATAGCTACTATGTTGTATCTTGTCACTTTCAGAATAGTTGACCATTCCATCAGGCATAGCAAAAACAAACCAAAAACGAAGCACAATAAAACCAATAAAAACAGGATATGAAATGAAGAAAAAGAAAAGAAACAAAAATTAAACAAAATTAAGCAAAACAATGAGAAAAATATTGGAGCTCGAAGACAAGACAGAGGACAATCCCACATATTTGCCACACTGCACAATGTCATCTACCCAAGAAATGCTCAGACTGGGGACACCAGGCCTGCAGAATAACCTAACAATACAAGCATTTAGTTGCTTTATGTACTTTAGTTGCTATGAACTTAGCAGGTGCTCTGAGCAAGCAGGTTGCTTACGGCAGGGGCGGGGGGGGAGTCCTTGATTCGTAGCCTGCGTGTCAGTAGGCCTATGGGACACACATCTCTTTTTCTTCCTGGAGTTTGCCCAGTTGCGCAAACTCACCAGAGAGGCAAGCAGGGTTTCTTCTGGTTGCTGCCTCTCGGCCCAACATGGAGGGTTCTCAAAAGGCACATCGTTCTCTCCCTGGGGTCTGTGCCAGTCGTGCACATGGTCCATACTTTTTTAAAGCTTTCATCTTACTAGATGAGGCTCACTCACATTATGACAAGTACTCCATTTTGGTAAAAATCTGCATACTGTGATCAAGCCAACTTGATGTGTAAATTAATCATCACAACTTTCTAGTGATATTTAACCATTATGTAGTAAGTGCTGAATAAAAAGTTGTAATAACAAAAAAGAGGTTAATCATTTTTCCTTTAATTTTCTCTTAATCTGATGGGCATAATATAAGATTGAGATAGCCTAAACAGTGGGCAGAAAGAGTTGATAAACTCACAGTGTGATTGAACTTTTACTGTCTACCATGTACTCTTTACGCTTGCAATTATTTCCTATGGATTCTTATTTAATTCCCTCCAAATTTCTTTTCAGCATTTTTCAGCCATAGTGTTTCAAATATTTTTTTCTTCTTTTTTACTCCCCTACTTCTGGGACTCTAATTACATATAAGTTGGACTACTTGGTAATGTCGCACTGGATTCTGAATTTTTGTTTTTGAGGTTTCTGTTGTTTTCTGTTCTCTTTTTCCCTTTTAGATGGCATAATTTCTATTACTATATCTTCAGGGCCCCTGGCTCTGTACTTTGCCATTTTTCATTTTTTGTAGGACTCATCTAGGAATTTTTAAAAATTTTTAGCTACTCTTCCTTTTGGTTACAGATTTCCAATTGCCACTTTTCAACTTTCTATTTCACTACTGAGATTCCATATCTGTTCACTTATTAATGCCATGTTTTTCTGTAATTCTTGGTATTTATTTATAATCATTGACTTGGAGTATTTTTATAAGAAAGTCAATATATGGTGAGTGGTATTAGCTACATTTTTTTCCTCATTGTGAATCAGAAGGTACCTATTTCTTTGCATGTCTAGGAATTTTTGATTGTGTGTATAATATGTTTCAGCAACTCTTGAATCTTCTTTGTTTTTTCTGAATATTGTTTATGTATCATAAATAATTAACTTGCCTGAATTTAAGCTGAAAAATCTGTGAACCCTGTTATGTAAAGCAGCTATTATCTACTTAATTATTTTTACTTCTGTTTTTAAAATTGAAGTCTCTTGATGATAAGGGGGTTGTAGTGTCTTGTGTCTGCAAATTTGAGTAGTCTTTAAAAGATTTGGGCAGAGTACATACTTAGGACTTTCTTCTGGTATTCCCCCTTGCATTTTTGTATACACCATCTGAATTTCCAGTTGCTTTGCCAGTTCCATATTCTGCCTTCTTACCTCAAGCCAGTAAGACTTCTGTGTTATGCTACCCAAATTGTGTATCAGGAAATGTACTCAAGTAGTACTCACAGTATGTCCACTCAAAGCAGTTTTGTGAGGGGTAGATTTCCATAGTAGTCAACCACCAGCAAGGCAAGTCCCCTCCCTAGTAATTCTTCCCTTTTGATACTTATATTTCTGTACAATCCTCTCTACTGAAATAGAACTTGCCTGTTTAATAAGATCTTAACAGAAATGACAGTGTGACTTTCAAGATAACTTCCTGAAAAATGTTGCAGCTTTTACCTAAACACCTTTAGATCACTTATTCGGGGGGAATCTAGTTATCATGTCCAATAGAAACACTCAAATCCATGTCGCAAAAAACGAAACAAAACACATCTGATATAATATAATAAATATTTGTGGGTGCTGTAAGTTACTAAGTTTGCAGATGGTTATTGTTGCAGTCACATATAGCTAACTCATCCCTCTTTTTTGTGCTTTTTCTCCAAGCTCCCTAAGGATACCTATAAAGAGAAAAAGTCATCATTCAGTAAAGGATTGGGAAGAAGTTATACTCAGATTTTCTGTCTCAACTCTAGAGTGTCTCTCTTGCTTCTAAAATTTCTCTTTTAAATTTCAACCTATTTCCTGCTCACCAGGAAGGCCACAATTTTCCACTGACTGACTTGGGGTATACAGAGAGGACCCCCATGCAATAAAACCCACAAATTCACTCTTCTCATTTAGAGCAGAATCAGTTTTTAAAGAATGAACTCTTCAATTTTCTGTCTTTAGTCATTTTCCAGTGCCTTCAAATAATTGTTTTAATATTGCAGGATTATTTCATTCATTTAATGGAACTTTAATCCTAATATTCTCTAAATGCAAGAAAAGCTGAGCATGTCAAATTTGTAAATCTTTCTGGATTCTCTGACTGTGAATTAATTACATAAGTATACCTTTGCTAACTTTTCCCTGAACTATTTTTTCTTTCATTGTGGATTTTATTATGGATGTTAGTCCCTCACTGGTTTTTTGTATTGTAAAAGTATTTTTCCAATTGTTTCTTTATTAGTGATGCCTTGCAAGAACACAGTAGTTGGAATAAATCAGTGCCTGAATGAATATATAGGAGAACAGCATTCTCTGGTGTGTTAGAGAACTTGAGCTGGGCCCAACAGTATCTCCTGGGTCTCATATATTTTTCAATTGCAAGATAAGAAAATCTGTACAAAAACATTGAACATAGCCAGGCATGGTGCCATGCACCTGTAATTCTAGCAGTTGGGAGGCTGAGGCAGGAGGATTTCAGTGAGTTTGAGGCCAGCCTGGGCTACAGAGTGAGTTCAAGGGCACCATGAACTACATAGTGAGACCCTGTCTTCAAAAAGCAAAAAACAAAACAAAATAAAAACATTGAACAGACTTGATTTCAGATGCCTGTCAGGAACTTGGTAAGTGTGAAGCATCAGCCTTCCTTCAAAAAATTCCTTCATTAATTGTATTGAAACAAGAACTATAATACCTGGCTGAAAAGACAGCTGTCTCAAAGTTGAATCATTCAGTCCTTGCAGGTCTTTTCTATTGATGCACATGATCTGGACCAAATCCTGACTGCTTTGAGTATAATTAGTTCTTGGTCAGTGTACTTAGGTCTTTGTCTTTTAACTACACATTGGGGTTGCTTTATCTCATTGTCTTTAGTGGCCCTGAATTAATTATTCCTCATTGTTAGTACCCTCTGCCCACCTATATGTTGTAGTACCAGCTAGTGGCTCAATAAAGGCTGTACTTTTATTCCTTAGTAATCTTCCCATATTATGGAAAGGCCATGTTATCTATCACACATTTAAACCAAGTCAGGGGAAATCTCTGAGAATACAACCTCCCTCCCATCCTTGCAGCTGTGAAAAGCGGTTATGAGATAACTGCAGTTAAAGATTTATTACAGTCATTACATTCAACGGTTACAGTAGTTTTAGTGGTTCCTAAAATATACTAGCAGTTATTGTCTGATTACTTATAAAGATAAGTTAATTATAGGAGATTTCTAACTCTTATACAAGTCTGATTTAGAGAGAGGTTTAATTACAGCAATTTTAGTGATTTAAATAAGCTCGGAATATATTACTAGTTTCAGCAAGTATAGTAGAGGTTTTTAGCTGTGTTGAAATACATATTTGCTTTGTTTTTATTTTTATGTCATAATTTTAACCATACTATAGGATGTTTGGTAATTCAGGACACCTGTTTCCCGCCAGTGAATCTTCAAACACACCGCAGGACAATAATAGCAATGATTTTAATGATTCTTTGTTATCATTAAAATCCCATTCTAATGCTTCCCATTGAGCATGCTGTATTTTTTTTGAGCCCTCCTTGTTTTACAAAGTTACTTTGTGCAATGATTGTGACTATGTAAGCAAGAAAGTAAAATAGATTGTGTGTGCGCGTGTGTGTCTGTGTGCACACGTGCACATGTATGTATAGTTCTGGGAATTGAACCCAGAGGCTCACAGATGCTCGGCAAGTAGTACTTTACCATTAGCTACATCCAAGCTTTAAAATAGGTTTCCTAAGAAAATAAAAGAATTAGATATTAATGTTTTAAAAAATTATCATTAGACTTTTTTTATTGATAGAGAGTGTGGCTGTATAAATCATGATAATCCACGTGCTATATTTATCAATCCATTTTCTAGTTTCATATTTGAGCAAATTAAAGACTAACATTAATTACATATGGCCAAGCTAAATTTAATTTATGCTTTTTCAAAAAATGTACTATAAAAAGATAGTGTTGTTGGTCCATATGCCCAAACTAATTTAAAATTAAGCATTTTCCAAAAACATGCCATAAAAAGACAGTGCTATTGGTAGTCGATTACAACATTTATTTAAACAAAAGTGTGAGTCAGTTTGAAAAACGTGCTACTGAAAATTAGTTTAATCTGAGCTCTATATAGCTCTTCTCCACAGCATTTTTCATTCTTTGGATATCATGGTAAGTTTACTGGCATTTCCAACATAGTTCTTGCCATGTACTTATGTGTTTCACTTAAAAATCAAACATTTTAACAACTGAAAGTAAATGCCTGTCATCAGAAGTTCAGTAGTGGTCTAGTGCCATGTCACAGTGCTTGCAAGGTTCTCCCTGCTTCATCTCATGACACAGGCATCACCATGATCAGGAAAATGTGCAGTTAGTCCAAAGGTAGTGAGTTATCTCAGTTGTTCATAGTCATTTACAGGAAGATGAGCACAGTACAGTGAGATATTTTGAGAGAGGGAAACTATATCCACTCAACTTTTATTGTAGGGTCTTGTTCAAATTGTTCTCTTTTATTATTAGTTATTTTTAATCTCTTACTGTGTCTACTTTATAGATTAAATATAATCCTAAATTTGTATGTATGCATTACTGAATTGGTTAGAGACATTTTTGTCATGACTCTTTCAAATCATTCATTTCTGGATTTGTTAACCAACTAAGTCAAGTATGTAGCAACTTACATTTTAAATTTTAAACTCATTTCAGATCATAAATATAGTAGTCTAGTTGGTATGGTAGAATCAGAGAGCAGAGTTTTTTGCCTTTGAATTTTTTTTTTTAAGAAGTCAGCATGTATGGGTAAAGGAAATAGAAAGAATTATATTTTGACACATTTTCTTTTGCAGGGATTCCTTTTTGCTGGGTTAAAGGCTAGATTCTTTTTACCACTTCTTGTGACTTAAGTCAACCCTTGTTTTGATCCTTCTTAAAGAATGGAAGTGGGAACTGAATAAAGTGGTAACAGCTTCTAGCTAAGAGGAGTGATTCATTAGATTAACTGACCTATGGTCTTCTTTTGTGTGTCAGTCTCTGTGGGCTCTGTGTTCATCAGCTTTTTGTCCTTGTGAGCAAATACCTAACAGTTGATTTAGAGGAAAAAAATTATTTCTGGCTCATAGTTTTCAGAGTTTTCAGTCCATGGTGAGTAGTTCCGGGGCAGAAACATCGTGGTAGAGGGATGTGGTGGAGGAAAGCTGCTCCTGTCACAGCAGCTAGGAGGCAGAGAGCAAGAGTTTGAGAAAACTATGCCCTTCACATCCCCCAGGACCTGTTTCCTCTAATTAGGCCCCATCTCCTGAGAGCAGATTCCACTATAGCCTCATCAATGGACCAATTCATCGGAAGTAATCCATACTAAATTATTTTTAATGACAAGGACTATAAATTCATATGGGAAAAAGATCGTAGGTATTTCTGTTCACAAAAAACTGGTACTCCTTAGAGTAGCACAACTATGGTATTATGAACAGTGCTCACTATACCATGGAATATATTGGTTACAGTCTGATTTGAAACCCTTGATGCTAACACTTTTTGGAAAAAATGATTGTAATTCATTTTTGTGGCATAGTGAATTTTGTACTTTCTCTTTAATTCTTTGGCACCATTGGCTACACCTTCTCCTGTTTGTCCAGTTTCTGTTTTGTCTAATGGATTTAACAAGCATCTACTTCTAGTACTCTGTATATTATTTATCTGTAGCCTTCAGGAGTAGTTAGCTGTTGTAATTATAACATTAATTTGGTTCAAGTTGTGCGAAGTACAGTTAAAACTAAACTTGTTAGAAAGTTGGATGAATTCTATTTATATAGGATGATGCCTTTAATTGATACTCTTACATAAAATCCAAGATTTGATATAGCTATATTTCAGGTAATGACTTTGATTTTTATGCTTCATTGGAACTTGGCTTCTCTCCCCCAAGGATCACTGACTTCTTTGTGCATTTATACCATCATATTGGTAATGTTATTACTAATGTCATTCAGCTAGTCATAGGGTGGAAGTAGCATTAATTGCAAATTATAGCTCCAACATAAAACCAATGAACTTGGGTGAGCTTTTAATTTCCGTGTCTTGTCACTTTGATTCATACTGCATCTTGCTTTTTAACTGCTGCCATGAACCCCATGTGCATTTCTCTGCAGTATATTTTTTCATGGCATTTTCAGACAGTCAGGAGAGTCAAGCAGTATAGGACCCAGCAGGGTATGTGTTGTTGTGCCATTAATTGCATACCTCTGTGCTTGTGAGGAAGGAGGCCAGAGGCAGATTGTCTTTTACCCCCTGAGAAGTATGATAATAGCTTGACAGTGCACTTCCTGGAGTATTTCTCTGTGATTATAAAACACAAGTGTAGAGGCTTGTTAGGAAGAAAGAGAAAAATGGAGAATATTGTTAAATTGCCTCTTAGATTAATAGTATTAACACAGTTGGTCCATTAGCACTATTGTGATAGAAATAAATGATCCTTCTGCTGTTGATCAGGCCTCAAGACTGAGTTTTAAATTAGATGTTTTGTTTTTGGAGTCTAGTGTTTGGCTGAATGTGATATTTGGAGGTTGAGGCCCTTATTGACATAACAGCAAATCTGGAGGCAGAGACTGTTCCTCATCCTACGCCAACCTTTAAAGTAGCTTTCGAGTTTTTTTTTTTTCCATCCATGAACATTTTTCCTCTTACACGTTTAAATACCAGTGTGAAATCATTTATTCAAAACTACAAAATTGTTGCAGCATAATAGAAACCCTTGACCAAACTTTTTGTCTCAGTTCTACCAACTCTGATTTGCTATTTGATTTGATACATCTCATGGCCTTGTGGAGGTTTTTGTTTTCTGTGTATAATACAGGAAGATAATTGTTTGTAGTCCTGCAGCTTTTCTGCAGCTCACATGACCATTTAGTTTGTTATTCATGCCATTGTGTATAGATATGAGCAACTGTTACCATATTTTGCATATAGTGCATGTTATCTCCAAATCCAGATGCAAGAGAAGAGTAATCAAATACTGTTCATTTGTGAATGTTCTTTTTCCAGTTCTTTTTTTTTTTTTTTTTTTTTTGCGGCACCGGGGATTGAACTCACAGCCTTGCGCCTGCCAGGGCAGGCGCTTAAGCCACTGAGCCAAACTCCCGGCCCTATTTTTCCAGTTCTTGATGAACGAAATAAACTTTATGCACATGACATTCCAGTGTTCTTAATGTCTTAATTGCAAGAGTGTGATGATAAATCTCCAGAGACATTTCTCTAGAAAGAGTTCATATGTGGAAAGTGAACATATACAAGATGAACAAGGTGTAAACATAGTAAGGGAGCTGTCTGAGGCATGCTTGTAGTGGCATCTCATTAAAAAGTAAGTTTTCTTCCTATCATGAGTGTTAAAACTTTATGAACAGTGGAACTTGAAAATGTTCAATAAAAGAAGTCAAATACTTAAGGGATTCATTATAAGACTCAATAGTGCCTTTAATTTCCATGTGCTGCTTTAAATTGCTGGAGTAAAGTCATGTGTTCAGCAAAGAGGCAAGTTCCTGCTTCGCCCCATGAGTCTCTTTGATTGTGCAATTGGTATCTGATTCTTTAATTAAACTTGTCCAGAGATAGGATCAGCTAAAGTGTTTACTGTATAAATAGTTTTCAATCCCGTGTGCAAGCTTAAAACCGTGGTAAAAAGAGTTTGCCATCTGTTAAAAACCAAAACATGTGGTGTGCTGTTGCAGAAAAATAAACTGCACATTATTCATGAAAGCGATCACAACACATATCATATCTTTGGGGATGACAATAATCTGTGATACTATGGAAATCACCACCTTCTCTCTAAGTGACAGTATGTTCAACAGTGCAGTTTGTTAAACAACATCATAATCTATAAACATCATGAAATTAACACATGTACTTTTATTCCAATGAAATAGACTTCTCTGAATATGTTTAATTGACAAGAAATGACAATAGTTTTATTTTTTTAAATTTTGTTTGTTTTTGTTTTTTTGAGACAAGATCTCACTATGAAGTGGAGGCCAGCCTTGAGCTCACTATGTAACTCAGGCTGGCATTGAACTCATGGCAATCTTCCTGCCTCAGCCTACTGAGTGCTGGGATTACAGCCATACACCACCATGCCTGACTATTTTTTCTGTTTGATATATTCAGATTTCATTGCTTTTAAGGTCTTTTTTTCTGATCCACTAAATTTTGTTTTTTACTTTTTTTCAAAGAAAATGATTTTTATTGGTACATTTTAGGTATGCATAATGATCAATAGGGAATTTGTACTTATACATGATGTAACTTGATTGGTCTTTTTTTTCTTATTCTCCTACCCTCCCTTCAATCCCTCTTCCCCTCATTTACAAAGCTTTGTTTCCATTTTTCTCTTCTTTTCTCATTTTTTATTTTTTTTTTACTTTTTCCTTCCTTTCCTCCTCCTCACTCCCTTGTTCCCCTTCCCATTTGAATATTTCCTTCCTATTTCAAAATATCTATCACACATTTTGGTCTTTATGTACGCTTTTGGTTCCTCACACCAGAGAAACAATGCAGTATTTACACATGTGTGTCTGTTTTATTTCACTTAAGAGTATGGTCTCAAGGTGCATAAGTTTATCTAGTAATGTCTCGATCCTATCTTTCTTTATGGCAAAGTAATATAAGTTGTATAAAGACACTGTTTTCTTTATCCATTCTTCACTTGATGGGCATGTGGGCTGTTTCCAAGATTTAACTGTTACAAATTGTGCCACTATAAACATGGCTGTGCATATGTCACAATCGTTTGTTGTTTTTAAGTATTTTGGGATGATACCAAGAATAATAGCTGGGTCAAATGGGAGCTGAAAACCTAGTGTTCTGAGAAATCTCCACACTGATTTCCACAGTGGTTGCAGCAGTCTATACTTCCACCAATAGTGGAGAAGGGTTCCTTTTTCCCTGCAGCCCTGCCAATATTTGTTATTGGCTGATTTGTTGATAATAGCCATTGTTTATGGGGCAAAATGAAATCTCAGCATTGTTTTAATTTGCTTTTCATGAATGATCAATGATGCTAAATATTTTTTCATATGTTAATTTGCCATTTCTATTTCTTCATTTGAGAAGTGACCATTCATTTCAGATGCCCAATTTGGACTGGATTTTTAAATTTGGAGGATCTGATTTTTGGGGGGTTCTTTATATAATCTAGATATTAGTCCTTTGTCTCAGGAACAGCTGGCAAAAACTTTTTCTCACGCAGTTGTTTCTTTACTCTGTTGGTTTCTTTTGCTGTGCAAAAGCTTTTTAATAAGATGAATTCCCAGTTTTTGATTCTTTGTGTTAGTTCCTCTGTCATCAGGGTTTTCTTTGTAAAATCTTTGTTTACACCAATGTTTTCAAAAGTTCTACCTATTCTATCTTCCAGCAGATTTAATGTTTCTGTTTGGATATTTAGATCTTTGTTCTATTTCAATTTAGTTTAGTGCATGGTGAAAGATATGGGTCTAGTTTTAATCTTCAGCATGTGGAAAGCTGGTTTTTCCCATACCATTTATTAAAGAGGCTATCTTTCTTCCAGAGAAGGTATTTGGCATCTTTGTCAAAGATAAGGTGCTTAAGTATGTTTGGAGTTGTTTCTGCATCTTCTAATCTGTTCCATTGATCCTAGGGGCTGCTTGTTTTTTTGTTTGTTTGCTTGTTTTGTTTTGTTTTGTTCTTTTTTTTTTTTTTTTTTTTTTTTTTTTTTTTTTTTTTTTTTTTTTTTTTTTTTTTTTTTGGCCAGTGTTATCACAGTAGCTTTATGGTATAACTTCAAGTCAGGGATTGTGCTGTCCCTTGACTTATCTTTGTTGCTCAGAATTTCCTTTGCTATTCTAGGACTCCTCTGATTCCAAATGAATTTTAGGATTGTTTTATCTAACTGTGTGAGACATGCTGTCAGAATTTTGATCAGGATTGTATTAAATCTATGTAACAGTTTTGGAAGTATGGTCATATTCCTATGTTGGTTCTTCCTACACAAGAGCTATGAATATCTCCCCATTCTCTAATATCCTTTTCAGTCTCCTTTTGCAGAGTACCGTAGTTTTCAATGTAGAGGTCTTTTACATCCTTTGTTATGTTGATTCCTAGATATTTTGTTATATGAATGCTATTGCAAAATGTATTATTTCCCTGATTTCTGTCTCAGTGAGTTTGTTATTTGTGTACAGGAAGGCTCTTGATTTTTGAATGTTTTTATATCCAGCAATGTTACTGAATTTGCTTATTAAATCTAATAGTCTTTTGGTGGAATTTTGAGGGTCTTCTATGTAGAGTATCATGTCATCTGCAAATAACAATAGTTTAACTTCTTCCTTTCCTATCTTTATTCCTTTTATTTCTTTCTCTTGTCTAATTGCTCTGGCTAATGTTTCCAGGACTATGATGAAAAGAGTGGAGACAGTGGACATCCTTGTCTTATTCCTGATTTTAGAGAGAAAGCTTTCAATTTTTCTCCATTTAGTATGATGTCGGCTATGGGTTTGTTCTAGATGGCTTTTATCAGATTGAGATAAAGCCCATCTATTCCAATTTTCTGTAGGGTTTTTTAATCATGAATGGATGTTAAACTTTGCCAAATGCTTTTTCTGTATCTGTTGAGATGATTATATGGTTTTTGTCCTTGACTTTGTTAATATGGTGTATTACATTTATAGATTTACATATGTTGAACCATCCCTCCATCCCTGGGATGAATCCTGCTTAGTTGTGGTGTATAATCTTGACGAATTGCTTCAGTCTGTTTGTCAGTATCTTATTGAGGGTTTTTGCATCAATGTTCATTAGGGAGATTGGCCTATAATTCTCTTTCTTAGTTGGGTCCTTCTCTGGTTTTGGTGTCAGGGTAATGCTTGTTTCCAGGAATGATTTTGGAAGTATTACTTCCCTTTCAATTTCATTAAAGAGTTTGAGAAGTGTTAGACTGTCTATAAATTTCTTGTAGAATTCATCAGTGAATCCGTCATGGCCTGGGCTTTTCTTTGTTGGTAGGTTTTTAATTACATCTTCGATTTCATGGATTGAAATTGATTTATTTAGGATTTTTATAGCTTCTTAATTCCACATTGGTAATTCATATCCATCTAGAAATTCGTCCATTTCTTCTGTATTTTCCATCTTATTAGAATACAATTTTCAAAATAGGTATAGATGATCTTCTGGAGTTTTGCAGGGTCTGTTGTGATTTTACCCTTTTCATTCCTAATTTCATGGATTTGACTCTTTTCTTTCTTTTTTTGATAAGGTTTGATAAGAGTTTGTCAATTTTATTTAATCTTTCAAAGAACCAATTGATCAATTCATTGATGGTTTTTAATTTTTTAAAATTTTTTATTTTAAAGCAAATAAAACCAAGCTAAATAAAACAGAATAAAGTCAATCAAAACAAAATAGTGTGATACAGGATCTCAAAACAGCATAATAGAAAATCAACAATAGTTACCATAATGCCTCTTGTTGTCTTCAAGATGCTGCCCATATCATCAGACATAGAAAAACTAAACAAAAGAAAACAGAATAGAAGCAATAAAAACAAAACAATGAACATAGTACAGGACTTCAAAACAAGATAATAGTAAATTCAAAATAGCTACCATAATATATCTTGTTATCATTGAAATAGCTGCCCATGCCATCAGTTATAATAAAATCAGATAAGACCAAACAGAATAAAACCAAGCCAAACTAAACAATGAAAATGCTCCAGGGCTTCAGTGGCTATCACTTTCAGAAAGAGAGTCCCCATATATGCTATATTGTGTATTGTTATCATCTAAATAGATGGTCAGATTACTGGCTTTAGGTCTGCAAAGTCAGTGAAACACTAAACACTACAAGCATTAAGTTACATCTTACTTCAAGAGCTATCATCTCAGTCTGTGTTTCTGTGGATCAGTCAGTTGCTCACAGAGGGTGTGGGGGACCTTGGCTCTTCTTGTCTCCCAGTCCGCACACTGGAAGGGGCTGGCATCTGGTTGTCCTCCCTGTGGCCTGCACATGACGCTAACTAATAGGGTGTGTCTAGCTTCTTGTTCTCCTCCTTGTGGCCCACAAATGGCACTAAGAAGAAGGGGCTGGCACCTGGTTGTCCTCCCTGTGGTCCATGCATGGTGCCAACTCGCAGAAAGTCACATCGATTCTTTATTTATTATTTTTTGGGGGGGTCTCCAGTGTGTTAATTTCTGCTCTGATCTTTGTAATTTCCTCCTTTGAGTTTTTGGAATAGCCTCCTCTTCTTTTTCTAGGAATTTGAGGTTCAGTGTTAAGTTGTTTATGTGTGTTTGCTCTGTTTTCCTGATATGGGTATTTACTGCTATGAATTTCACTCTTAAGACTGCTTTCATTGTGTCCCACAAGTTTCAGTATGTTGTATTGTCATTATCATTCAACTGTAAGCACTGTCTAATTTCTTCTTTAATTTTATCTGTGACCCTTTGGTTGTTCATTAGGGTGCTATTTAATTTCCATGTGTTTACTAAATTCTTGTTGTTTCTTTTGCCATGGATTTCCAATTTCATTGCACTGTGGTCTGATAGTAAGCATGAGATAATTTACATTCCTTTGCATTTACTTAAGCATGTTCTATGAGCCAGTATATGCTCTATTTTGGAGAATGTCTCATGTGCAGCTGAGAAGAATGTGTATTATGATGTTCTGGGGTGGAACACTCCCTAGACATCTACTAAGTCCTTTTGTTCAAAATTTTGGTTCAGTTCTAGTATTTCATTATTGATTTTTTTATCTAGTTGATCTTTTTTATGATAGTGGGGTATTGAGGTCTCTCACTACAATTGTATTCGTGCTTATTTGATTTTTATGTCTGTTAGTAATTGTTTTATATAGTTAGATGCACTGATATTTGTTGAATATATATTTATGGTTGTTATCTTTTCCTCTTGTGTTGTTCCCTTTATGAGGATGTAGTGACTATCTCTCTTAATCACTCTTGGCTTGAAATTCACTTTGTCTGCAAATAGAATAGCTACCCCTGCTATTTCTGGGTTCCTGTCATATTGAGTATTGTTTTCCATCCTTTGACTTTCAGTCTATGAATTTCTTTTTTAATTGAATGTGTTTTTGTATGCAGCATATTGTTGGATCTTGCTTCTTGATCCATTGTGCCAGTCTGTGTCTTTTGATTGGTGAATTGAGACCATTAACATTGATGGTTATAACTGATATGTATTGAGTTATCTTTATGATATTATTTTCCTGCTGTCAGCTCCCCCTTTTTTTCCTCTCCCTCTATTGTTTGGCTTCCTTGGTGAATTCCTTCTGTTCATGTTCATGGAGCTATCGCCCTTACTATCTCTTCCTAGAAGGTCCTTCAATAGATTTTGGAGTGCTGGCTTGGTGGTTATAAATTTCTTCAGATGTTCTTTGTCATGGAAGTATCTTATTTCTCCATCAATTTTGAAATTTAGTTTTGCAGAGTACATCAATCTGAGTTGAAAGTTGTTTTCCTTTAGAACTTGGAGTACTTTACTCCAAGCTCTCCTTGACTTGAGAGTTTGTACTGAGAAGTCTGCTGTAATCCTGATGGGCTTTCCTATATTAGTGATTTGTTTCTTTTTCTCTAACAACTTTTAGGATTCTACTGTGTTGAATTTCTGAAATCTTGACTATGATATGCCTGGCTATAGATTTTTATGATTGGTAATTGGAGTTCTATATACGTCATTTATCTGCATGTCTAATTCTTTGTCTCTACCAGGAAAGTTTTCTGTCATAATGTCTGTGAACATTTTTTAATGTCATTTGTGGTATCTTCTGCATTTTCAGTGACTTCAATCAATCTTAAGTTGTTCTTCTTTCTCTCATCTAGCATCTGTTGGATTGATTTCTCATGGTTCCTTGCTGTTATTGAGAAATCTTTCTTTTCCTGGTTACTAACTGCAAACTTGTCTTCAATATCTGAGATTCTGTCCTCACATTGGCCTAATCAGCTTCAAATATTTTCAACAGAGTTTTTATTCTCCTGGATACCTGCTTTAATCTGCTTTATGAATTCCATTTCTTCCCTATGCTGAGCTTTCATGATTTTCTTAAGCTTGTCTATTTTTTTGTCTGTGTCTGCTCTAATGTCACTAAACACAATGTTTATTTTGGCAATCTCTGTAGTTATCTGAGAGATTATTTCTGATTTCATTTTTTCCAGAGCCTTATTCAATTGTTTTGTTGTTAACACTTCATACAGACCTGTTGGGGGCTTTCAGATTGTACCACCTCATTTTCCCATGGTTTTGCCTTTGGTGAACTGGATATCTGGGGTTGCATTTTGCTTACTTTTCTTCTCATTTTTTCTCTCTTTTTTTAGTTTAATTCCTGGGGTGATGCTTGTAAGTTGCCTATCTTGGGTTGCTTTACTGGTTGTATTTAGGATGCTTAAGTAATGACTACTTCACTGAGATATCATCCAGATATAACTGGTTTTTGGGTTTTCTGTCTGTTGGAAGATCTTACCTTTTCAGTTTGTTGGAGATGAAAAGTTGTTGCTTGTTTGGCCTAGCCTCTGGTTCTTTTGCACTGTGTCATAGTGTTTTCTGTCGCCCTTAGTCAATCTCAGTCATGGAATACCAGTACCAACAGCTGTTTACAAAAATTATGTCAATTTTGGCTATAGTGGTACCAATAGCATCAAACAGCCTAGAAAGTGACAAACTGAGATAACCCTTGATTTGCACCTTTTAACCATATGAGCTAGATTTGTGATTATATAGCAAAATGTAAAACGAACTACAGAATTGTATGCAGTATATAAGTCCTCAAAGAGTGAATTATGTCCTTGGGGGTTAAAATTTAAATTGGATTAAGGAGAAAATAGAGAAGTGGAAGAAGAGAAAGAGATTAGAATTAAGGTTGTAGGACAAAGGGGAATTATGCCAACATTGGGAAACTGGTGAAGAAGACTGAAGGAAAAGAGAGATGGAAGAGATAACAGAAAGAACAGAACAGTGCCACACCCACAAAGAGGTTAGGAACCACTTTCACACTCATGTAAAAATAATATAGCACAAAGAGAAGAGAAAAAGAAAACAATAAACAGTCCACTTCTAGGATTCTCTCTGGTTTCACTAATAGATAACCTGTGGACACAGAGTCCTGAATTGTGCCTATCTACTCCTGCAAGTCAGAGTAGCTTTTTGGAAAGGTTGTGGATAATCTCAGCAGGCCAGCCCTGAGACCAGACTCATCAGGCTTGCCACTGTCCAAGCAATTTCCCCAGGTCTGAGCCCAGCTAAGTGCTGTTAGAGGAAGCTGGCAGCTATTCTGGGTTCTGAGCTCATCTGGCCCATTTCCAAAATGGCTCCCAGCTAATTGCTTTCTCCCACAGAGGGACAAAGTCCTCTGCACTCACTGCCAACCAGTGCAGTCCTCCACATCTGCTGCTCCCCTTCACTGCTGTATGTGTCTCTGCAGAGGCTACTGGGGTCACCAGCTGTCACTGTCACCATGACCATGTGTCCACACCTTCAAACAGCTCCCTGCTTGCAGTGAGTCCAATCTCAGGGACAAGGCACTGCCAGCTACTGCCTTCTTCTTCTTCTTCTTTTCTTTTCACTCTCTCTGTGGGCTTCAATTCACACTTCAGATTTTTCCTGGATCCAGTGAACCCACTCCCCTCCTTGTCTTCCTCACGATGCTATATTCCAGCATCTGGAAGGTGACTGTCAGAGAGGCTGTTTTCTCTGGTGTTTACCACTCCTCCATCTTCCTGGAAGTCCTCCCCTAAAATTTAATGATTCATTTAAGTTAGGATTTTAACTGTTCTTCTCTGTGCTGCCTTCCTCAGCCCTGTGACTTCTTTTCTGACCTGTGCATTATCTCCAAAGGACTATCACCTCCATGTCTTATCTTTCCAGTTATGTACTCTTATTCCAAGACACACCTACTGAAACACAGGTTGTTTGTTAACACTTATTAAAGCCTGAGGTAATAACCAAATTGTCTGAAAGCAAAGCCTTAACTTCCTCAGAATATTGTTCAAGGAACTACATAATTGGGCTCCAAGTCACCTAGTATCCTTGAGCCATCACTGTCCCTAGGAAATTCCCACCAACATTTTCACAAATCTCTGAATTTAACCTCCTTCCTATTCCTACCTCTATACTTTACTTCTTTGGAATAATGTCCCCTACCTTATACATCCCAAATTAGATACGTGCTTTAAGACTCACCTCAAATGCCAGGTTCTTCCAGATTCTTTCCTGTTCTTACAGTTAGAAGGGCCACCATGTTTGTTTGTTTGTTTGTTTGTTTTTAATGCTCCCCAAGCACTCTGCAATTTTTAGTTTGTCTAATAATTCTTAACTCTCTTCTGGGCATTAACTTACTCCCTTATTTTGCTTTCTGATGTCTCAAATATTTGAGGATAGAGATTATTTGTATTTCCTACAAAACCTATGAGGCTCTCAAGAAATATGCACCAAAATGGTTTGAAAGGTATTATTCATATTAGTTTGGAGACTATAATCACCAAGTTAACATAATGGAGAACTTTAGATTAACTGGTCAGCAAACATTGTCATATTCAAACCCCCCCCCCCATATTACACTGGTTCTGAATGTTCTAAAATGATTTTAGCACTCTTCTATTCATTGATGTTTAGGGGACAGTATTACCTCTCAAAATTATGTGGGAAGTTCTGATTCATTTGTTTCAGACAAAATAATTGCAATCTTTTGATCTTGTTTAGATTCAACTTCAAACTACCCAAATGAAAAATATAAATTCTTAAGATAATCATGGAAATGTAAGCAGTGACTATTGAATGAAAGAATTCAACTATGATATTCAGATTTATTCTTAGTTTTTTTAGATATAATAATATTATGTTGATGTTTTCTATGTTTATTTTAACAGTTTCCAGATATAGATAATATACAATAGATTCATTTAAGGTGTACAATTTGATAAGTTTTGACATGTATAAACTTACGAAATTCTCACTCCAATTAAGATAATGATCATATTCCATGACTTAAAAATTTCCTTGTGCTGCTCTATAATCTATCCTGCACTTTATTTTCTTTGCCTTTCCCCAACCACAGGCAACCAGTGATCTACATAAGGTCTTATGTATTAGTTTATATTTCCCATAAGTTTACATATAAGTGCATTTACACAGCATGTACCTTTTGGTGTGAAATGAGGACTTCTTTCACTCAGCAATTATTTTGAGATTCATCCATGTTGTAGTATGTCATAATGGTTTATTTCTTTTTATTGACAATCAGTATCAATTTTATTGATAAAATGCAAGTTGCTTATCTAGTTACGTGTTTGTGGATACTTTGGTTGTTTCCAGTTTTTGGCTATTACAAATAAATCTCTTAAGAATGTTCTTGCTCAAGTCATTGTGTGGACACACACTTTCATTTCCCGTGGAATACACAGGAGGAGGGTATGTGTATGTTTGACTCTGAGAAGTTCTCATAATGTTTCCAAAGTCAACGTACAATTTAATTTTACATTCTCACCAGAAGTGCATAGAAATTCTTAGTTTTCCACGTCCTTAACAACATGTGGTATGGTAAATATTTTTAATTTTAACAATTTTAATAGTTGAGTAGTGGTATCTCATTTTGGTTTAAACTTGAATTTTCCTAAAGACAGATATTTCTGAGAAACTTTCATGAATTTATTTCTCATCGTGTCTCATCTTTGGTGACTCATCTATTCAAATGTTGCCTGTTTTTTTTTAAATTGAGTTGATTTTTTTTTTAATTCTTGAGTTTGGAAAGTCCTTCATGTATTATTTTCTTAACTTGCATTTTCTCACAGTCTCTGGCTTTTCATTTTCTTCATAACATTGGAATTTTTTTGTTTTGATGAATTCTAGTTTATGAATTTGTCCTTATGTAGATCATGCTTGAGGAATAATGTCAAAGAGATCTCAGGTTAAGCCAAAATCGTGAAGATTATTCTCTTATATTTTTCTAGAAATATTATAGTTTTATTTTCTAAATTTAGGCCTGTGTTTCATTTTTTGTATGTTTAATAGCAAAAGTATGAATAGCAGGTCATTTTAGTAAACAGATATCCAGTTATCCCAGCAACAGTTTACTGGAAAAGACTTTTTCCACTGAATTACTTCTGTACATTTCTTGAAAATTAGTTATATATATATATATATATATGTATGTATATATATATGTATATACATATATATATATATGTATATACATACATATGTCTATTTCTGAACTTTTTTCATTTCATTTGATTTTTTTTCTCTACACAAATAACATTCTGTCTCAATTACCTTTATAAGAAGTCTTGAAATCAGAAACTTTAGTCTTCCAGTATTTTTTCCACATTTCTAGGGTGGTATGGTAAAGGACTTTTATATTTCTGTGTGAATTTTAGAATCAGTTTGTCAAGTTTTACCAAATTAAAAAGAAAAACTATTGAGATTTTGATTCTAATTGAAGAGCATCTATATATTTGGGAGGAAATGACAAATTTTTTTGTCAAATCTGCTAATCCATGAGTGTTGTAGGCCTTTCCATTTATTTAGATCTTTTAACAATTCTTTCAGCAGTCATTTATAGTTTTCCATGTTTGTGTGTTTCATAACTCATTTCTAAGTACATTGTATTTTGAATGCTATTGTAAGTTGTGTTGCTTTATAATTTTAATGTATTGTTGGGTGTTACTAGTGTATGGAAATAAAATTTTTTTGTATATTGATCCTGAATCCTACAACCTTGATAAATTGACTTCTATTTTCAAGTAAATTTTTTATGTATTCTGAGATTTTCTACAAAGTTGTTCACGTTATCTGAGAATACAGACAGCTTTATTTTTCCTCTTTAACTATAAATGATTTTTTAAAATCTCATTTTCCTGCCTGATTCAGTGGCTACACCACAAATACAATGTTGATAAAAATTATAAAAGTAGGCATCTTTGTCTTATTTTTGATTTTGAGTATAGGGGGTAATTCAGTTCTACACTACTCAGTATTATTTTAGCTCTAGATTTTTTTGTAGATGTATTCAACAAGACTGAGATATTTTACTTGTCTTTCAACATAGCTTTGACTCTTTATTAAGAATGAGTTTTGGATTTAGTCAAAGGTTCTGTGTCTAATGAAATAACCATATAGTTTTTGTGTTTGTATGATAAATTGCATTAATTGTATTTCAAATGTTAGGCCATGTACATTTATAAGTTTATATAAGTTTATGTGTATATATACATATATATATATATATATATATATATATATATATACTGATTCACTTTGCTCAAACTTTGTTTGGAATTTTGTACATCTGTATTCATAAGCTGTATCAGTTTGTAGTTTTCTTTTTATATAATGTCTTTTCCTGATTTGGTCTCATAATAATGTTGACTGCATATTATGAATTGTAAAATAATTTCTCATCTTCAAAATTTTATCTTTAAATGTTTGGGAAAATTTACTAGTGGATGTGACTGGTCTTAGAGTTTTCTTTTTGAAAGGTTTTTAACCACAAATTTAATTTCTTGTATTGATATGAGATATTCAGATTATTTATTTCATTTTGATAACTTGGTATTTTGTGTCTTTCAGTGACTGTGTTTATTTTGCCTAATTTTTTGAGTCGGTTAGCAAAACATTCTTCATGATAGTTTCTTATTATTCTCTTCATAATGATAGATTTGATACAACCTAATTCATTCCTGATGTTAGTTATTTGTGTATAGTTTCTCTTCTCCTTCATTAGGCTGTGTGCTGTTTAAGTTCATTGTCAACAAGTCTTGAGAGCCACTTAGGGGATTAGTAGAGTACAGTTCTGGGTGTGTTTGGATGAGTCATGGAGCTGTGAGTTTGGGAACTGGCCTCATCTCTACTGATGTTCCCTTGCTCTGCTTTCTGGCCACCAAGAAATAAGCAGCTTTGCCACACTCTTTCTCCTGATGATCCTGCTTTGGACTAAATTGTCTGAAACCACAAGTCAAATAAACTTCTGCTCCTTAAAGTTGTAGATTTCAGTTGTTTGTCTCAGCAATAGGAAAGCTGGCCAATGCAGTCTGGTAAGGTTTTATGGATTTTATTTATCTTCTCTCAAAATCAGGTTTAATTTTGTTGACTTTATCATTTTTTTTGCTTTCTAGGTTATTGATATATACTCCTTTTTTTGTTTCCATTCTTCAATTTGGATTAGGTTTAGTTTTCTTTTTTATTGAGATGGAAGCTTAAAATATTCTGTGTGTAGTTGTAAAGCTGTGTGATTTGCTGTTATTGAGGAAAGTGTTCTAGAAATGTCAATTAGGTCAAACTATTTTATACCATTTTTCAAATCTTTGTCAGGCATATTCTACTTCAGCTCATCTTTTTTCTTTTGTTTTTTGAGTAAAGAAATTGGGCTACATATAAAATATATAGTATATTTAATGTATAGATGTAATTTCTTTTAAAATATTTTTATTCTGTAACATTGAAGAACAGGTAGGCATCAGTTTAGGCACACTTGTTCTGTGTCATTTCAAATACTGTTCTCTTCTTATTCCTTCAGTAATTGAGTGATAGGAATCCTCAAGTCCTCTGATGTATTTGTAGATTTTTATATTCTCTTTATATCTGTCAGTTTTGTTTCATGTGTTTTAAAGTCTATCTCTAGATAAACACCTACATTTATGTTGTAATATAGACTCCATTATTATAAAAGAACCTTCTTTTCCACTGATAATATTATTTTGCCAGAAATGTACTTTGAAACTCACATAGGCACTCCAGCTTTTCTTCATTAGCATTAAGGTGCCATACCATTTTCATTCATTTCCTCTTAACCTATTTGTATGTTTATGTTTGAGGTATATTTCTTCTAGTCAGCATTCAGTTGGGTTTGCATTTTCATCCAAGCTGAAATTCTTTGCCTTTTAACTTAGGTATCTAATTGAGGTGTTTACATTTATTCTGAGTATTGGTATAAGTAGGTTTAAATCTATGATTTTACTGTTTCTTGTTTATCACATCTCTTTGTTCCTTTGTTCATCTTTCTCTGCCTTTCTTTGGATTAAGTGAATAATTTTTATGATTCTATTATTTCTTCCATGTTGGGTAATTATTTAAACTGAAAACAAAGCATGTATTTACTCTTTCCATTCTCTTCATTTGTGTGTGTGTGCACAACCATATTCCCATTTGCTACCATTGTCCTTCTACCTAAAGGATGACCATTAATATCTTGTAGTGCAAGTCTGATTTTGATGAATTCTTTCAACTTTGTTGTATGTGTCATTTTTCTTTGTTTTTGCTAGATATTTTTGCTAAGTACAAAATTTTCAGCTGAATTTTCTTCTGGAGCACTTTGAAAGTGCTTTCTACTCTTTCCTTCTCTTTTCTTCTGATAAGAAATTTATCATCCTTATTTTTGTTACTTTGTATTTGAAATGACTATTTTTCCTGTCTACTTTTTTTATGCTTCTATTGCTGCATGTTTGCAGTACATAAGTTTACATTCATTTTAAGGAGTGGGTATATGTACATAACACAGTTTGTTTCTTTTTTTAATTTCATCTCCTTCCTTCTGCCTGTAAATCCCCTTTTCCCATTTTCATTCTTGTTATTATTCTTAGCTCACATTGGTGACATATATAATATTTACATTTATTGTGGTTACTGCACATAGCGTATCTTAATTCTTCTTACTTCCACTCTCCCCTTTCCCTTAGTCTATTGGACCAGTTTCCATTTGTGAGAAATCTATTATTTTATCTCCTTCTGTCCATTCTTTATTCTGCTCTTTGTTTGCACTTTGCCTTACTCAAATAAGAGATACCATATGTAGTTTAAGCTTGTGTACCTGACTTGTTTTCCTCAATATTGTATTTTCCATGTGCATCCATTTTCCTACAAATTTCTTAAACTTATCCTTCTTTATAGTTGAGTAGTATTTATTATGGATACCACATTTCTGTTGAAGGGCATGCAGGCTGCTTCCAGGACTTAGCTATTATTAATTGTGCTGCTATAAACATTGGTATGCATGTATTGTTGTAACATGATGTCTTTTTTTCATTACTGGTTTGGAGAAACTTGATTTTTATCTCTGAGGGGTTATTATCCTTTTTTCCTGTAGAGTGTCTTGTAAATTAGTGGTCCCAGACCTTTTTGGCACCAGGGACTATTTTTGTGGAAGATGATTTTTCCACAGATCAGGGGGGAGGGGTTGGTTTCAGGATAATTCCAGTGTGCTAATTTATTGTGCATTTTTTTGTATTATTACCTTATACTATATAATGAAATGTTTTACCACTTAACTTAATGGAAAATAGGTGGGAGACCTGAGCTTATTTGCCTGAAACTAGACTGTCCCATCTCATAGTGATGGGAGATAGTGACACCCAAAGTGTGTTACTTATTTCAAGTTTCATTTGTAATCTCATTTTGGTTGTTGTCACTGCAAAAACAAAACAAAACAAAACAAAAAAACTGACTCTGCTTCACAAAGATATTTGTATCCAAGCTTTTCAGTGCTTTTGTAGCAATCTCAGTATATTCTGCCTTGACTTTAATCCAGATCATATGGAGATTTGATATTGTCTCAGACATAACTTTTAAAACCACTGTCTTTTGGGATCTCAGGTAATTAACCCTCTTCTGGCATGGTCAAACTTGATTCACTTGATTTATTTACAAATGGGTCATTGATGCAGTCTTTCCGAGTTCAAGGGTGTTTTGTGCTTAGGAAATAATAGTCTATTTTGAAAGCTGAGATATGTGATTATGCACTAGCTCAGAGAAAGGAGGCTTTCCTCTCAATTTCTCACAAAATCTCTGCTAATATTTGTAGCATGTCAAAATTTCCAATGTCCACTCGCTGCCCCTAAAGCTCCAGTTTGGTTTTGAATGCATCCACTTTATCTCCTGACTTGAACCCAGTTGTCATTCATTTTGCAGGTTTAGCATGTTACATTAATATGTACGTTTTGCAGTGCATTCTGTGTCACTGCCAGTGGTGACCATCTTTCTAAAAGAAATCTTTAGGACAGATTTTGTAACTCAAAAACTCTGGTCAGTGAACTACCTTTATAAAATCATCTCACTTCTTTTTATAAGAGAAGACCCGTATTCTAAATCTATCTTCTTCCAGAGCTACAGAAACATACATAAGTTAAGGGCATATGTTTTAATATGATTGATAATTTAAATCATATCTTGCAAAACATTGTTAAGTTCTGGTGACACTTTTGGCTAGCCAGCATCTCTGTATTGATTACATGGTACGCAGACTCACTTTCAGAAGTGACCACTTTGACCTGAGTAATGAAACAAGAAAGTCATTCAGTCAGCAGCCTTTCTGACCATGTATATTCTGACGCAAAATGCCAGTTCAGTTTTTCTGATACACAGTCATTCAAGGTCTTGAATAGTTCTGCAATTGTTGGTTGGTAACAAAACTGCACATAACATATCCTCGTGCATATCCTCCTGAAAAATGCGTCACACAAAACAGCTATTGTTGCTTTGTTGTTAACCCAGATTACGTATATCCTGTGCTATCTCATCAATTCATCTAGCTCTTGTGCTTGCCAAAAGAGGAGGAATGCTTGCCATCATTTGAACTGCCTCTTTCAAAAAAAATGTTCTTAGCAGCAGTCAGATTAACTTATCACAAACAGTAAGGGTTTCTTAGCCTTAGCAATACAGTTAACTACTAACAATAATGCTCTCTACGAAGACATATTTTGTGATGTGGTAGCCTTCAATAATTGCTTCTGTTCTTCATATTTGTGTTTTTTTTTTTTCTTAAGGTGTTTGATCTCCATATGGCAAGGCAGTTTTGAAGGTTTCATGACTTCTTTGGATAGCTGTTTGCCACGTATTATATAAAGTGGGCTTTGAGAATGTGAACCACTGACTGAAATGAACATGCAATTTAAGTAGGATTCTCTTTTAAGTAGTATTTTCTCTTAAATGCAACTTTCTTTTGTTGGCAGTCATAGAATCTCCTGCTGTCTCATCAGTGGGTCTTTCTCTCTTTCCAAAGAAGCTCTCTAGTGACATCTTTTTTTACTCATTTAGTCTAGGATCCCTTTATGGGCTTACCAAAACTTTGAACAAGACAAGTGTGGAATATGAGAAAGAGGTGCCAACTGAAGTGACAAATAAAATAATGGATGGGGGGGCCGGGAGTTTGGCTCAGTGCCTTAAGCGCCTGCCCTGGCAGGCGCGAGGTTGTGAGTTCAATCCCCGGTGCCGCAAAAAAAAAAAAAAAAAATGGATGGGTCATACATAGACATTCAAATAAATGTTGATTTTTGACTAAATGTCTGCCACCAGAAACGACTGTACACATGAAGTATATCGACTCACTTGCCCCTATAAAACCTGGCATCAGAAGCAACCTAATTGCCATCCATTTGCTGCTCACTGATATGGTTGATATGAGTCTTCAACCATTTGATTTTCATGGTCTCTGTGCAGCCAATCCTTTCTGCTAATGTTAATCTGTATTTGAAGCTACTCCCAAACACTAGCATCACTGCCTCAGCTCCACCTCAGATTATCAGGCATTAGATTATCATAAGGAACATACAGCCCAAATGCCTCTTCTGCACATTCCACAGCAGCGTTTGTGCTCCTATGAAAATCTAATGCTGCTGCTAATTTGACAGGGATAGAGCTCAGATGGTAAGGCAAGAAGTTGCAGGGAGCAATTGTGAAAGCAGCTGAAGGTTTGATTGCTCCCCCTCCACTCACCTCTGGCTGTGCATCCCTGTTCCTAAGGTGGTCTTGGTTCATGGCCCAGTAGTTGGGACCCCTGTTGTCTCACATGTTATATGGAAATATTTAGAAATTTGATTTTATTTTTAGATCCCAACTTTACTATTTGATGGTAGTATTCTGATCTTCTGCATTGTTATTTTTCTCTTTGTCTATTCCAGAAGTTAAATGGCTTAATGTTTCAGTTATCAAATTATAGATTTATGTCTCCAGTACTGATACATAATTACATGAATCTTCGAGAAACCCACCATTTAAACTTATGTTTTCTTTATATGTTAAAACAACAGAAATAGCTTACCTGTCATTGTATTATCCTGCTGTTGCCCATAGAAACTCAACTATTTCTCACTCCCTGCAGACTGAGATCTTTGTGATTGGGTGGTTCATTGAAAGTTTGTGTGTGGTCAATCGTGTCTATCAACAATCCTATAAACCAAGCTTAACCATTTCTGTAATACCAGGTCTTCATTCTCATAGTACAGGAGGAAACTTTAAAGACACTCTTGGATTTCTCCCATTGTGATGATTGTATTGAGTTAGATGAAATCTAGGATGATATTTAAAATAAATGCATCCTATGCAATTTCTATTTTATTTTTCTGTAATAAGGAAAGACAGTTAATATCAGTGCTTCTAATCAAACATAGAGCCTGTTGACATCTAAATAAATAAATGAAAAAAAAAGATAGTATCTGAAACTAAGCTTTAAATACCTAAATAATGTATTCATGTAATACGTCCTATCTTTAACTTATCTGAGATGTAGCACAGCAGAGGCCAGTAGCTATTGTACTTCTTTCTGGGGCTTGAGAGCATCTATGTTGCTTCAGGTTCCCGTGGAGATGCTGATGCACAAGTAAGCTTGGAAATTGTTTTATTTGACATTATCAGAAATCAGCATTTTAAAGAAATGTATTTAAAGATGGCTTTAAATGACTTTAAACATCATTTAATCAAAATTTTAAAAATTTGGTAGATACACTTCTAAAATTCTTCTGCATTTATACCTTTTAAAAATGTATGCTGCACATAATTTAATTTAGATTAGAGACTAGAAAGCTCATTTCAGTGAGCAATCATTATTATATTACTCAGACATGCTTCAGAGGGCTGTTGAAATGTGAGGTCCTATTTACACACACACATTTTACACATATCATAGTGCTACTTGAGCTGGAATCTCTGGTGGTCTTTCTGTCTCTCATTCAGGATGTTAACTTGAGTCTGCTGCTGAGTGCATACTTCATTGAGCAACCTCACTCTGTTTTTGTTGTTGTTGTTTGTTTGTTTGTTTGTTTGGTGCTGGGGACTGAACGCAGAGCCTCTTTCATGCTAAGCATGTGTCTTATCACAGGACATCACCCTCAGCCCTCCTTGTTTTTAAAATTGATTACTTTTAGTAGGTCAAAGGTTAGATAATTAGAAGATCAAGATTCTTAAAATTTATCCGAAGGAGAATTTCAGGGAGGTAGCTATTCTCTCCTGGCACCGTGTCCATGGAAATGTCATCTGTGGTGTTTAAAGTGGTTGTGGGTGAAACTGTGGACTGCTTTGGCACAGAAGGGGTTTCTGTTGTGTATATATATATAAAAAGAAAAAGAAAAAACACATCACTTAGCATCTCTGAAATTTCTAATTTAACATATGGGGTCACATCTGTTAAAGGATTATTACTCTAGAAGGGGAGTGATGTATAATTTATTAAAATAACCCTACGGGGAGACAGCCAGCTCCATTTAATAAACTGAACTACTTGCTGGCTCCCTGGAATGCTCCCAGTTGAATCTCACGTTATTTCAATCGAGGGGGCAGATGAAAACAATTGCCCTTTATATAATGTTTACTGTGTTGTATGAGTTAGCATCTCTCAGCTGAAAAATATTTATGGTAACTGTTCAGTTTAAGCTTTGAATATTGAACTCCTGCTGGTGTGTAACTGATATTTAATTCTGAGGTAAACCAAAGTCCATTATTCCTCAGCTATAGGAGACAAGGAAGGGTGCACCATTCTGTCCTACCACCAGTCTGCAGCAGAAGCTGGCAGGTGTGAGCATCTCTGTAACATGGCCCCAGATTGCCTCTTCTCTCTGTAATGCTCACCTAGGAAGTAGGTGGCCTTGGGGGACGGGGGAGCCTCAGAAGGGGTTGCTTCTGATTCATACACTTTAACTCTCTTTTCTCACATTGCAATAATACAAGCAAAGGTTCCTACCACAAGCATTTCTATGGTTGTCTGCTGATTGGGTTTCTCAGCAGCAGATAACATGACTGTCTCTCAATGTACCAGCAGATTTCTTTCAGACCCCAGTGTGAAGCATAATGGTAGGAAAGACCTCACACAATTCCCACTTTTAAATGAAGGAGAAAAGAACTGAGGGCTCTTACCCATGTCCCCTGCCTGTGTCCTGCAAGAATGCTGGCAGATTGAGGCTTGCTCATTCTGCACACAGCAGAGAGAATTTCACCAATTGTAATAGAGGACTCCTGAAGGTTTTGCGGCATTTTCCCCATCTTTTTATCATTTGCTTTAATTTATAAATGACCTGACTGTTACACACATTTAGAGTACAATTTTTTTTTCTTATAGTGTATCAGTGAGTTAAAAGCAAATTTAACTTCCAATTATAATACATGATGATTAAAATATGAAATGGGATTTTGTCTTTGGTTAACTGTTAACTACTATGAATAGTACTGCAGTAAAGTTGCTTTGCAGAGAAGCTTCATGTGCTTCTAAGATTGTTTTTCTTCAATATCTTATTTTGTCCTTATATTTCCTTACGTTAAATATTTTTTGATTGTTTTTTCATCAAGTTCTGCCTTTAGATAACCACTATGACAAAAATAAGTGTTTCATATTCTGTGTGCTTCTGTTTGAAAACTTGTAGACATTGAGTATCCATTATCTGAAGTGCTTGGGAGTAGAAGTTTATGGATTTTAGATTTTTTTAAATTGTGGAATATTTTTAAAGACATTATGAGATATTTTGAGGATGGAACCCAAGTCTAGACATGAAGTTCATTTATGTTTTATAGACTCATTCTAAAAATTTTAAAGGTAACATAATGCAATTTTTAAATAATTTTATGCATAAAACAAAATTGGTGTACTTTGAACAGTCAGACTTACGCCATCATGCGGTATTCAAGAAGTTTTATATTTTGGAGCATTTCAGAGTTTGGGTTTTTAAATTGGAACACTCAACTTATAATAGAGTTTGGGGAACAAAGAAGTATGATGTGGCTCCTTGCTTTTTAGTCATATTCTGACTCAGGAAAATACAAATTGGATGCATATATAGCATGGTAAAATGATTAGGTGCCCAACACCTCTTAACGGATGATATGGTTTATTTCTAGAGGATTCACCAAAGCCTCATGTAGTCATAGGTCTGGCTTTTGCAAGGTGACTGGATTATGAGGGCATTATAGCTGACTTACTGTTTGGAGCTTGGACCTAGTCAGAAAAGGCTGGTTACAGGGGCCTGACCTAGAAGGGTGTATGTGCCTTCCTGGCTCTCCTCCTCACTCTGCTTCCTGGATCCTAGACGTGAGTGGCTTTCCTCTGTCAGACCCTTTTCCATTCTCCTCTGCCATGCTCTTTCTTGTTTGGATTTAGACCATGGACTGAAATGTGAGCTGAAATAAACCTTTCTTCCTTAAGTTGTGGGTGCTGGCCATTGGGTCTCAACAATAAGAAAAGTGACTAAAACATAGGGTAGTGTTTGGCCTTACAGCAAATTTGACATCTTTGAAAAAATTCCTCAAACATTTACTAGTAAAGTAGGTGAAACATATTTCCCATTTAGTGAAAAAGCAAAATTTAAGTAAAAGAAGTTACAGCAGATGCAACCAAAAGCTAACTTTGGCAGGATGCTTCATGCTCCAGGAGCGCCCTTCAGGGTGGGCCAGAGGGTCACAGCTCATCCCCATTTCACTGTTGGAAACACAGAGGCTCAGCAAGGATGAACAAGTCACTCCAGAAGCAGCAGAGTGCAGGCTGGCGTCCAGACTCATGATTTTTCTACTAAGCCAGGGTGTTTCTATATAATGTATAAACATAGGGTGTTTGACACACACAATGAAGGAAAATTACTATGGTTATTTAACTACCTTTATCCTTAGAGACAAGTAATACAAAGTTCAGCTACTTTCTTTACACAACATAATACTTACACTAATACTTAATTCCACTCTGTCATCACACTCAAAGTCCTCAGGAACACCCAAGTTGCTTAACTTCTGGGCCAGATGCCAGAGAAGAGCACAATGCTAAAGAGCATTGACATTGCAATCTACTAGGAACAACCCCAAGCTTGAGTCTTGGTTCCTGCTGTTCATAGTACTTGCAGCCTGGATGGATCACACATCTTTAGTAGAGTAAGTGCTCAATAAACATGAACTTATGCTTATCAACAAAAAATTTTCAAAGTTCTGTGACATGCACCTATAGTCCCAGCTCCTCAGGAAGCTGAGTCAGGAGGATCTTTTCAGCCTAGTAGTTCAAGATCAGCCTGAACAACGTAACAAGACCACATCTCCAAAATAAAATTTTCAAAATACATTATATACATATGTGAAAATGTCACAATGAAATCTGTATTTTGTCCTATTTTAATATGTACTAATATACTAATTGAAACAAAATCATTTAATAAGATATTAAGCAGTGACTCAGCATAAAAGCCAGCTGCTTCGCAAAGTTTTTATATCATTACAGTTAGCTTAAATTTGCAATCCAAAGTTTTAATGATTAGTTGTGTCCAGTATTCTGCCATTTCTGTCCTAATCTGCGAAATATGTCAAAAAATTTAAGTGGAATAAGACATAAAATATGTATCAGTGCCCTCCATATGGTCTTTCATGGGGGTTATCGCAAATAGACTGTTTTTCCCTTGTCTTCCTCCTCTGCCACTTTTCCCCCATCGTTGTTCACTGAACCATTAGCTGGGTACTTTTTTTAAATAAAGCTGCTTGATCCGTTGTCTTGGTTGCTTATTGTTTTCTTATGTTTTTAGGCAGTTTGATATGGATAAATTATACATCAACATTGCCATCTCAATTGTCTGGAATGTGTTTATTCACTTGCAATCACATCCTCTGTGCTTTGACAGGCATTGCTTGAACACTTCCTATAGGATGAGCCACATGCTAAATGCTGGATATAAATTATGAGTAAAACATAGTTCCTTTTCACAGAAATGAACAATCTGGCCAGGAGTGGAGGTGGGGAACTAATAGGCAGAGCATAAGTGAGTGCTGTGCATTCACACATTTAAATGCAGTCTGAAGAGTTCACTATTTCTAGAAATGAAATAATATTACCTGTGCACAGGAAAGGTGTTTCTTTTTGCATGAAGATTTTGTAGATGACTTGATAGAAGGAATGGCACTAAAATGAAGTCTCAAATGTTTAGATTGAGGACTCTCTGGTAGAAATAATGGGAAGGGTACCCTAGGCAAAGAAAACAATAAGAGAAAAAAAATCAAAGAAATGTCAGAATTCGGGCCATATTTGAGAAACTGTATAAAGGAAATGTATCCTTCACAAGAAAGTAGCAAGAAACCAAAGTGGAAACCAGGGGCCAATTTCTGAAAGCCAGAAAATCTAGTTCAAGGAAATGCAACTATAATGAAACTCCATATGTACATTATTTCCCTTGAGTAAGTATAGCATTTTAGGTGGGATTGAAGAAATTCATACACATGTGCACATACAGGGAGAGAGGGAGGGAGGGAGAGAAGGAGGGAGGGAGGGAGAGAGAGACAGAAACATACAGATTGAGATTAGTCATATAAAATTATGTCAAAATGGCAACCCAAGATAAGAGCAGATGCTGTGGCCCTCTGCATTGCTTCCCTTAACGTAATCAGAACATTCAGTGAATGTTTAAATTTTAAAGAATTTGTTACAGTAAAATACATTGCAGTTTATCACCCTCACTTTAAACACATCCTATTATTCTTGCCACTTTTTGAAGTAGTTCTGAAAGTCCTCTTTCATAAGTGCCCCGTCATAGCTGCCTTGATATGCTAGATTAATTGAAAACACTCACCTTTCATGGGCATTTTGACATTGAGGAAGAGGGAGAAGTTGTATGGTGCCAGATTCAGTGAATGAGGATACACTGTAATGTGTTTGGCAGAAATGGTTGTAAGCACTATGAATTGATTTAAGACAATCAACTTGGGGCAGTCGCAAAAAGACAAACATGAAAGAAGAAATACAGAAGTGCTTCGGAAAGTGGCAAGAACAACAGGAAAAGTGTGTTTGATGTGAGGGTATTTTAAGAGGAATTAGTGGCAGTATGTCTTTTACTATAATAATTTTTATCCTAATGTTCATCATACTATTTAGATGACACCTCATAGAGTGTTATGTCTGGGGACCCATAGTTTCCCACCCTTTGTCTTGCATGTTCTGAAATCCCATTTTTCTTGATTGCACTGTTTTTTGACAATCTGTGTAGATGCTCTCTGAAAACATCTTGTCTTCACTGAGTGTGTACTCTGGACTTCTGCTCTTGAAGCAGGTTCTGCATCAAGAGGTTCCATCTTAGCAGAAAGCAAATCTTATGTCTCAGGGCCCTAAGCAACATCTATACTTTCACCTTCCGGGATTCTAGAAAGCTCAGAGTCCCTTAATCAGATCATATTTGGGGGAACCCAAATCCTAGCATCCAAGCAGAAGGAGGTTTTTATGTTTTCATTTATGAGAAAAGTAATGATGAAGGTATGAATTACTGATTGAGATTGAATTACAAAGTAAGTGTTTTTTTCTCTGTCAAGAATCCTACCTCTACCTGGGCATACTTAAGTTCAGTTTCCCAGAAAATGCATAGATTTGTCTCTCCCTCCTACATAGATTAGTGCAACTCCTAATCTATCATTTTAATTATAGGTTGATCAACTCTAATTTGAAAATTTAAAATCTGAAATGTTCCAAGAGTCAAAGTTTTTGAGTTCTGACATTCTTCTATAAATGGAAAATTCCACACCTGACCTCATGTAAAGGATTGCATTCTAAACACAGGTGCACTAAAAATTACCTTCATGCTAATATATGTATACAAATGAATATACATATTACTCATAAGTGAATTTCATGTTTAGATTTTGGTCACATCCCTAAGATAATTTATTTTGCACATGCACATATTTCAAAATTCTGATTTTTAAAATCTGAAACATCCAAACATTTTGGATTTCAAATATTCAACCTGTATTCACATCCTCCAAATTTAATTATCCACCTGTATTGTCCCCCCAAAAAGACATTGGCTTGGATAAGTGTTCCCAAACACACCTATGTTGATGGCTTGGTCCCCAGCTGGTGGTACTATTGAGAGGTGATGGGTCCTTTGAAACTGTGAGCTAGTAGAAAGAAATAAAGTAACTGAGGGTATTCCCTTAAGGAAATGTGGGAATGCTGGCCCCTTCTTTCTTCTTATGGTTTATATCTGGATGTCACATACAAAGCTTCATGTGCTCAAAGGTGATTTTTGAAGGACGATTGAATCATGAGGGCTCTATATGTAAATTTGATACTGGCAAGTGAGACCTGATTGGAAGAAGCAGGTCACTGGGGACATGATCCTGAAAGATACATTTCCCTCCCTGGCCCCTGGCTTCTCTGCCTCCTGGCCCCATAAGATGATCAGCTCCCTTCCTTGTCAGGCCCTTCCACCATCCTGCTTCTGCCCTGAAACCTCTAAAATATGTGATCCAAAATAAACCTCTCTTCCTTAAGTTATGGTTGTCAGGTATTGAGTTCCAGCAATAGGAAAGTGAGGAAGACATCTCCCTCTGTTTTTGTTTCCTAGCTGCCACAAAGTAAGCAGCTTCCCCTGCAGCGTGCTCCCACCATGATGTGCTGCTTCACCACAGGCCCAAAAGCTGAGCCAACTGATCATGTTCTAAAACATCTGAAACTGTAGGCCACATAAACCATTTCTTCTTTAAGTTGATTATTATGTCTGGTATTTTGTCACAAAGATTATAGATACCTCAAGAAAGTTCCTCTTGAATTCCCAGGACCTAGCAAAATATTTATAAGGCAGGAACATTTTAACATGTACTTGAATGAATGAATGAATGACACTTTAAACAAGGTCAGTTGCACTCCATAATGGAGCTCTATCCATTATGTATAGAGACGTGTGCTGAGGAATGCCTAATGCTTTAGTGAGGTTCAGGAGTAGGTTACTTGAAGGCCTGCATGAATAGAAAGAAAATGGCAGTCAGGAGTAAAAAAGGGTAATTGTTAGATCTGAGAAAAATATATACATATATCATTGAGGACCTAGGTAGGTCTAGAGTGGCATGCTGTGTGTGTGTGTGTGTGTGTGTGTGTGTGTGTGTGTATGCAGGGAGGAAGGAGCCTCTTATGTGTTGTTGAGTTTAAATTAGCTCCCAACAGGTTTGGGGAGGCACATGTTTAAAACTGGTTTTAATTTTATTTTTAAAAACTGCTATACTTTTTTTGCCCTGATGTTTTTGTTCTATTGTCTTTGCAATAACATCTTAATTGGGAATCACAGGGCTTATCTTTTCCTTATAACTTTTTTACTGTCCAGTTCATCAAGATGAAATTTATATTCAGTAAGATATACCTTTTATAATATGCAAGGACATCTAAATATAATTTATTAATCACAACTAATATATAATTTTATAATCCCTAAAATCCTCTAATGCCCTGTGTGGTTAAACCTGTCTCCACCCCAGCCTCTGGAGTCACTTACCTGTTTTATATCTCTATAGTTTTTTTCCTTTTCCAGAATAGTGTACAAATGGAGTCAGTCTGTCACCAGTCTTTTGAATTAGGCCTCCTGCTTTTAATATATGCAGTTTAAATCCATCTATGTGATTGCATATATTTGTATTGTTACTGAATATTATTCCATTATGTAGATAAACTAAAGATTAGTTTTCATTCCCTAGTTGATAGACGTTGGGTTTTCCTTTCTTGGCTGTTAAGAAAAATGCTGTGGTGAACATCTGTACACAAGTATTTGTTTATGTTTTCATGACATATATTGCCAACTCTCTTAGGTAGGTAACTAGGAGCAGGAATGCTTGAATGACATTAGTTTTTGTTTTACATGTTTGGAGGATCTCTGAACGTACTTTTTTTTTTTTTGCGGCACCAGGGATTGAACTCACAACCTCGCACCTGCCAGGGCAGGCGCTTAAGCCACTGAGCCAGACTCCCAGCCCTGGTTTTTTTGAGGCAGGGTCGCACTATGTAGCTCAGGCCGGCCTTGCGCTCGCGTTGTAGCCCAAGCCGGCCTCGAACTCACAACGCTCCTCCTACCTCAGCCTCCCGAGTGCTGGGATTAAAGGCGTGCGCCACCACGCCCGGCTCTGAACGTATTTTAAACAGTTGCAGTGGCATGGACAGATGGTGTTTCAGAAAGATCCTTGGAACAATGTGGGACATGGGGAGAGACAGGAGGCAGAGAGAGTGGTTAGGAAATCGTGGATTTTCTGTCTGTTTTGTTTCAGCAATTACTGTTTTTCACTGTCTTCAGTGGAATAAAGGACATAGAATAATATGAAGATTCTATGTGTTTTATTGGTGTTTAGTTTCTTCCATGCACCATAGTCTAAAAATACCTTTTTCTGTTGGCTTAATGGTAACGAAAAGAATTGAGATTAATTTTTATCAACCTAAGTAAGTATGGATTAGTGCTTTTGTCATGCCTCCCACTATTTTTTTTTTTTTTTAAATTTCTCTGCTCTTAATATTTCAAGCATGACATGGTGAGGGAAGTAAGGATTTAAAATACAACCAACCCCTTTTCTTTCTCTCTGTGATTTTAAAGAAGGGTAAAACACTTGTAATGATGTTGCCAGATTGGGGTTCTGGGGGCTTCTTTCCAGGCCCTTGGTGTCCTGAACAAAGAATTGGACCAGACACACAGGAAAGGCAGTGGGGGTATAGATCTACTGAAGTCATGAAAAAGGGGCTCTATAGGGTGAGTGGTCCAGTGAAGAAGGCTCACAGCAAACCCTAAGGATAAAGAGAAAGGGGCCATAAGTATCCCAAGTACCTGGATTGGTCCCTACCTTATGTAAACATGGCTTTGAGATAATTGTCCTAGCAAAAACTTGCTTGACCTTATGCCAGATATAAATTGTCGTTTTGGAAAACTCACTGGGCCTGTCACCAAATGTAAATGAAGTATCAGGGACAGAGTCTTTTGATTGGTTGTACCCATTTGTAACCAAAGGCAGTCGCCTTGGGGCCCCCGTCCTGCACATGGCTCCTCTTTTTTAGGAAACATCTCAGTCAGCGAGTTAGCCTTGTTTTTTGTTTTGTTTGTTTGTTTTTGTTTTTGTTTTTTTGGACTTCTAACACATTCCAGCAGGCTGGTTGTCCAGTTTGCCCCAGTCTTATTCTCCTACCTCAGTGGTAGTGACTGGAAATAGGAACATGTATATATTCTTCACACATTCAGATTCCCCCTAAAACATTTTGAAAAACTTCAAATTCAACAAAATTAATAATCCTTTCAAGTACCTTATACGTCAATTTAAAAAAACATTTACATGATTTAAATCAACTAAAAATTAGAAACACAGGAGATCAAACAGATCTTAAGAGATCCAGCCCAGGGCACTCAGTCGTAGTTGAGAAAACTGAAGCCAAGCAGCCTAAGAGCGTTCACCAGCGTTGCACCACAAACACAGAACTCTGTTTCTGCCACTTGTCTTCGTGCTTTCCCCAAACAAGAAGGACACAGTGTGCCTGGGGCACAGAGGGTGCTTATTTGTTTTTGATAATTAGGGAAACCACTTCAGGCTTTTCATACCATGTTATTATACATTGTCATAATAACATAAAACTCGAATTTCAAAGAGAGGAGCAATAGTTAGAAGCAAAGAAATATGTAGATAAAAAATGAGAAAGTAGTTTCCTGGTAACAGGTGCTGGGAGACTTTAATACTTTGTCCATTTTTGTGCTGTTATTGAAATATTGTGACAATAAGGTAGTGTGTGCCTCCCTAACAAGCATTTTATTTTACTGTTGACTGTCTTGGATGTCTTAAACTTCCAATTTTAATATTTTCTTTTGAGTGAATCTCATGTTAACTTGAAGTTGATAACACAGAAGGCTGGTTAGAAGAAAACTGTGATGCTCCTATAAAACCTTCTCAGGTGTATGTCAGGCTTTCTGGGAGATCTTACTGTCATTCTGCTGATAGTCCTGCAAAACAAAGTGTGCAACTGGGAGATGTAAGTCAGGGTTGGGATGACAAGACATGAGCTTCACCACTATAAATCCACTTCTACGTCAAATGAGATTCACTTTCCACATCAGCATATGTGCTAACGTATAATGACATATGATTGAAAAGCCCTTTTTCCATTGTTTATTCAGTCTTGGCTTTAGACATTTAGCATTCAACCACTGGGGGACTGGAGGTTCAGGGAGAGGAAGAGATTAACATAAACGAAAGGGGAGATCAGAGAATCTTTTACAGTGCATAAGTAACTTAAGAAATGGTAACCAAAGTATCAGCTTTATTACTGATGAGAGCTGACGGAAAGGTAGATGTTGGATAGTAAGGACCAACAGGTTTCCTAATGATAAACCTCAGAGCTAAACATATCCATCAAATCCAGGTAACAGGACAACCCTGGCTCTCCCCAGAAGGATGCAGTGCACATGCCCTCTTCTCAGTCCCAGCCAGTCTGTCTCAGTGCACACGCTGTCTTTTGCGGCCATCTGCCTGACTCAGCATGTGTGCTCTTGTAGAACAGTGGAGGGGTTGTTCATTACAGACTTACTGGTTAAAGAGATACTGAATCATATCACCTACCTCTTTCTTTTTTTTTTTTCCTTTGACACAAAGACATTCCTGTTTGCCTCTCTCTCATGCAGGCCAGAGAGGGGAGGTTTCAAGGGACCCTTTCAGAATCTCAGTGGTGTCATCTATGAAGTAAAATTCACCAGGTTCTGGAGGTTGACAGAATGAAAGGCGATATGTGTAAAGCACCTGTCATGGTAACTGACAGAGTGAGTGCTATGAAAAAGTAATGATCCAACCAGGCATGGTGGTCCATTCCTGTCATTTCACCACACTGGGAGACTGAGACAGGATTAGAAATTCGAACCCAGCCTTGTCATCTTAGTAACCTATCCAGACTTGTCTCTAAATAAATAATAAATAAAAAAATAAATAATGACAGGGATGAAGTTGTAGCTCAGCACACAAGTCCTGGATTCCATCCTTCATGCCGTCAGCCCCTCCTTCCCCCCCAAAAAAACCCTTGATTGAAGAGACTTCAAGCAGATGCTGATGGGGACTCATTAGAGAGATACAGAATAAGGAGACATTCAGAAAACACATTCACAAGGCAGTGTGCAGAGGTGTGTATTGGGAGAGGGTAAATTTGGGAAACAGAGCCCCTCTGCCTTTCTGTGATGGGATAAGGGTAGACATTATTACTTGTGTAGCTTTTAATGTCAGAAAATTAAGGAAGTCCTCTTTGAATTCTGTTCATTTCTCTATCACTTCTGTTCAACCCCATTTGCTGGCACCAGTCTGCTTCTCTATCTGGAAGCTTCTGTATATCCTTCAAACTTCTACTCCAGGGCACTCAACACCTGTCCACTACATTGACACTTCCAGGTGTGTACCAGAAGGACCCCTCCCCCCCCACACACATGTGGGTGTGACTGCTTCCAGAATGAGGACTCCCATTCACTGGGTGCTAGGAGCATCCCCCGAACCAAAAGTTGTTTGCTAAGTCTGCATTTAAGACGTGCTACCACCTGGCAGGAGTTTATGGTTTGGAAAAGAACTAAGTCACAAATGGTTATGATAAAAGCCATACGAGAGGAAGGAGATAGAGGGGTGAAGGGTAAATAGGTAGAGAAAGAAAGAGAAACAAAAAGGGAGAAAGAGAAAAACAAATAAACTGAGATTGCATAAGTGTTATCAGCAGAAACTTTATAAGGACTGTGGTTTTAAATTAAAGAATAGTCCTATTTTCAACTGACAAACATAAAGAATAAGCCACTTTATTTAGAGAAAATAGCATAAGAACTGGCACAAGACATAAGAAAGGAGAACATGGGAGCAATCCAGTCTGCCTAAAATATAGGAGGTAGCTGAAAGCTCTTCTCACCAATTAATGGGGTCCAAACAGAAGGAGAGAGGGGAACAGCTAGATGGTGGATCAGTTAGGGCACACATGACATTTTCCATTTGCCATCTTGTATGGGGACAGTTCATGGCACCCCAAACATCAGAGGTCTGCTGATTACATATTGCTACAACAGCTCTAATAATCAGAAGAAAGTTTGAAATATCAGGAGAATTAGCAAAGTATAACAGAGATTAGAGAGCACTTGCTGTTGAAAACATGGTAGCCATAGATTTGCTCGAAGTAGGATAGTCATGAACCTTTAATTTGTAAAAAATGTGACATCTACCAAGAGCAGTGAGATCAGTCACAGTAATACCAGGTGTGCTTATGTAAGGAAGAGATGTGTCATCTTCCTTGGTAGCTACTGATTTGTGGTGCCCTCCTACTGTCTGAGGGAGAGAAGAGAAAGTGAGGTGGAATGTGCTTGATCCTGCAGTTATGTATTTGAGACTAACATGAAGCTTCACCTTATTTGTGAATTACTCTTCTTAGTAACTATTTCCAGACAAAAAATTCAAAATAAAAACCTCTTTTCTTTCAGCTAAGAAAAAGAAGCCTAAACTTTTAAATAAATTTGATAAAACTATTAAGGCTGAACTTGATGCTGCAGAAAAACTTCGTAAAAGGGTAAGTGGATATTTTTGTTTTCCCAAGAAATGTGCAATGTTTTTATTGGTAAGTAAACTTAGGCATTATACTATTTTAAAATAATAATAATATAATAATGATAATGAAGTAATAATAATAATAATAAATGTCAAAGAAACAAACTTTGAATAGAATGGATTGTTTTGCCCAGGCACATCATTGTATTTCCATGTGAAATAAATCAAATGGCAAAGAACTGTAGCCAATGACCAACTTCCAGATAGCTGACTAAAGAGTTAGCCTACCTCTATCATATTAGAGTTATATGGATTTTAGGAAATCACTTTGCTATTCTGACCCTCAGTGTACTTATTTTAAAAAAGTGGCAATGATAAGTATTCTTCCTGGTTTTTACTTGCTCTTTAATAGAGATCAAATGAGATTAAAAGAACAAAAAATATCAACACTGTTAAGTACTATATTAGTGAAAGTTTTTAATTATAGCACCTCAATGTAAAAAAAATGAAATAAAATAAAAAAGTAGATTAGTCCTACACTCTTGGAATAATTATTAGGTAAGATGACACCAAGCGTAACATGCTTCTCATGTAAGATTAACCTCATATACCCTTATTTTTCCACATGACTATTTTATGTTTGCTTTGTTATCAGTTGATTTGAAATTTTTTTATTTTAAAGAGAAAAAAATTACAGAGCAACAATAATTACCCTCTCATTATTAACATTTTGTATTGTTATCTTTAAATTAGTTACTCAGAGTACAAGATATTTGCATTTAATTGTCCAAACACTATTAGCACAAACCTGTCTTTTCAATGACATTGGTAGTATAACTATCTTAACACTTTTTTATATATATATAAAACTGAATAGAATGGATTATATATATATGTATTATTTCTTTCAGCTTCTCATACTAAGGAGACAATACAATATTTATAAATGCAAGTCTGATTTATTTCACTTACAAGTAGAGTCTCTAGTTAAATCCATTTACCTATAAATATCTCAAGTTTATCCTTCTTTATGACTGAGTAGTATTCCATTATATAAAAACACCATATCTTTTTTATCCATTCTTTGATTGATGGGCATTTAGGTTATTTCTAAGATCTAGCTATTATAAATTGTGCTGCTATAAACATGGGTGCATATATATCACTGTAGTACAATGTTTTTAATTCTTCTGGGAAGATATCCAGAAGGGGAATGGCTGGGTCAAATGGGACCTCCAATTCCAGTTTTTTGAGGAATCTCCACAGTGATTTCCATACTTTTACCTGTCTACACTCCCACCCACAGTGAAGAAGGATTCCTTTTTCCCCTCCAGCATTTGTAATTGGTTGATTCCTTCATAATAGCCATCGTTTCCAGGGTGAGGTGGAATCTCAGTGTTGGTTTGATTTGCATCTCTTGAATGACCAGCAATGTTGAACATTTTTCATATGTGTATTTGCTATTTATATTTCATCTTGGAAGTGTGTACTCATCTTAGATGCCCATTTTTGGATTGAGTCTTTAAATTTGGAAAGTCCGACTTTTTTGCATTCTTTATATGTTCTCAATAGTAATCCTTTGTCTGAAGAACAACTGTCAAACACTTTTTCCCACGTTGTGAGTTGTCTCTTCTGTTGGTGGTTTCTCCTATTGTGCAAAAGCTTGTTAATAAGATGAGATCCCAGTTGTTGATTCTTTGTGATAGTCTCTCTGCAATTGGGGTTTTATTTGTAAAGTCTTTGCCTACACCAATGTCTTCAAGAGTTTTACCTATTCTATCTTCCTGCAGATTTTGTTTCTGTTTTAATATTTATATCTTTGATCCATTTTGAATTTAGTTTAGTGCATGGTGAAAGATATGGGTTCAACTTTAATCTTCAGCATGTGCAGAGCCAGTTTTTCCAGCACCATTTATTAAAGAGGCTTTCACTTTTCCAGTGAATGTGTTTGGCACCTTTGTTAAAGATAAAGTGGCTTAGTATGTTTGGAGTTCTTTCTCCCTCTTCTAATCTGTTCCATTGATCCACAGGTCTGTTTTTGTTTGTTTGTTTATTTATTGCCAATACCATGCTGTTTTCATCACAGTAGCTTTATAATATAATTTCAAGTCAGGGATTGTGATGCCCCATGTCTTGTCTTTGTTACCCAGGATCACCTTTGCTATTCTAGATCTCTTCTGGTTCCAGATGAATTGTAGGATTCTTTCTCTAATTGTGTGAGATATTCTGTTGGGATTTTGATTGGAATTGCATTAAATCTGTATAACAGTTTAGAAGTATGGCCATTTTTCCTGTGTTGGTTCTTCCTACCCAAGAGCAAGGGATGTCTTTCTATTTTGTAATATCCTCTTCATTCTCCTTTTTTCAAAGTACTGTAGTTTTCAATGTACAGGTTTTTTACATCTTTCACCAGATTGATTCCTAGACACTTGATTTTTTTAGATGCAATTGTGAAGGGTGTCGTTTACCTGATTTCTCTCTCAGTGAGTTTGTTATTCATGTAGAGGAAGGTTATTGATTTTTGAGTACTGACTTTGTATTGAACCACTATACTGAATTTGGTTATTAAATCTATCAGTTTTTTACTGGAGTTTTGGGTCTTCTATGTAGAGTATCATGTCATTTACAAATAACAATAGTTTAACTTCTTCGTTTCCTATCTTTATTCCTTTTGTTTCTTTCTTTTGTCTAATTGCTCTGGCTAATGTTTCCAGGACTATGGTGAATAAGAGTGGAGACAGTGGACATGCTTGTCTTGTTTCTGTTTTTGGAGTGAAAGCTTTCAGTTTTTGTTCATTTAGTATGATGTTGGCTATTGGCTTGTCATAGATTGCTTTAATCAGATTGAGATGAAGACCATCTATTCCAATTTTCTGTAGGTTTGTTTTTTTATCATGAATGGGTGCTGGACTTTGTCAAAAGCTTTTTCTGCATCTATTGAGATTTTCATATAAATTTTGTCCTTGATTCTGTTAATGTGATGTATTACATTTATTGATTTATGTATGTTGAACCATCCCAGCATTCTTGGTATGAGCCCCACTTGGTCATGGTGTGTAACCTTCTTGATGATTTGTTGCATTTCTGTTTGCCAGTATTTTATTTAGAATATTTTTATCTATGTTCATTCGATAAATTGACCTGTAATTCTCTTTCTTAGTTGGTCCAGTTTTGGTCTCAGTATAATGCTTGCTTCCAAGAATGAATTTGAGAGTATTGTTTCTCTTTCGATTTCATTAAACAGTTTGAGAAGTAGTGGTGTTAGGTCTTCTCTGAATTTTTGTAGAATTCAGCAGTAAATTCATCAGGGTCTGGGCTTTTCTTTGTTGGTAGGTTTTTAATTACATCTACATCTTCAATTTCGTTGATTGATACTGGCTTATTTGGGTTTTTAATATTTTCTTGATTCAGCCTTGGTAATTCATATGTGTCTCAGAATCTATTTCTGTCTTACTAGAATATAAGTTTTCAAAGTAGGTATAGACGAACTTCTGCATTTCCGCAGGGTCCTGTTGTTATTTTACCCTTTTCATTCCTAATTGCATGGATTTCAGTCTTTTCTTTAATTGTTTGATAAGGTTGGATAAGGGTTTGTAAATTTTATTTAATCTTTCAAAGAACAAACTCTTTGATGCATTGATTCTTTGTATTGTTTTTTCATCTCCAATTCATTAATTTCTGCTCTGAGCTTTATAATTTTCTTTTGCATGCGAGTGTTTGGCTTAGGCTGTTCTTCTTTTACTAGAAGTTTGAGGTTCACCAATAAGTTGTATATATGTGCTTGTTCTGTTTTCCTGGTATGGTTATTTACTACTATAAATTTCCCTCTTAGGACTGCTTTTGTAAGTTCCAACGTGTTGTATTGTCATTATCATTCAGTTGTAAAAACTGTCTAATTTCTTCTTTAATTTCATCTATGACCCATTTGGTTGTTCAGGTGGTTGCTATTTAATTTCCATGTGTTTATGAAGTTCTTGTGGTTTCTTTTGCCATGAATTTCCAATTTCATTGAACTATGATCTGATAATATGCATGGAATAATTTTAATTCCTTTGCATTTACTTAAGCATGTTCTATGAGCCAGTATATACTCTGTTTTAGAGAGCATCTCGTATGCAGCTGAGAAGAATGTACATTCTAATATTGTGGGGTGGAACACTCTATAGACATCTACTAAGTCTGTTTGTTTAAAAGTTTGCTTCAGTTCTAATATTTCATTGTTGATTTTTTGTCTAGTTGATCTGTCTTTTTGTGACAGTAGTGTGTTGAGATTCCCCAATACAATTGTATTAGTGCTTATTTGATTTTTCATGTCCATTAGTATTTGTTTCATATAGTTGGGTGCACTGATATTTGTTGCATATGTATTTATGATTGTTATCTCTTACTGTTGGATTGTTCCCTTTAGAAGGAGATAGTGACTTTCTTAATGTCTCTTAATCAGTCTTTACTTGAAATCTACTTTGTCTACAAATAGAATAGCTATGCCTACTTTTTCTGGATTCTGGTCACATAGAGTCTTATTTTCCATCCTTTGATTTTTGTTCTATAAATTTCTTTTTGAATCAAATGTGTTTCTTATATGCAGCATATTGTTGGACCTTTGTTCTTGATCCATTGTGCTTTTGATTCATTGTGTCTTTTGATTGGTGAATTGAGCCCATTAAGATTGATAGCTGTAACTGGTATGTATTGACTTATCCTTGTCATGTTATTTGCCTACTGTAGGCTCCCCCCTCCCCCCCCCTTTTTTTTTTTTTTTGCCCTCCCTCTTTTTAATTGTTTGCCTTGCTTGGAAGGTTCCTTCTGTTGAGATTCATGGAGTTGTAGTCGTTGTTATCTCTCTCTAGAATGTCCTTCAGGACATTTTGGAGTGCTGGTTTGGTGGCTATAAATTTCCTGAGATATTCTTTGTTGGCAGTATCTTATTTCTCTATCAGTTTTAAAAGATAGTTTTGAAAGGTACATCGATCTGTGTTGAAGTTTAGAACTTGAAATACTTTACTCCAAGATCTCTTGGACTTGAGAGTTTGTGCTGAGAAGTCAGCTATGATTCTGATAGGATTTCTTTTGTAGGTGATTTGTTTCTTTCCCCTAACAGGTTTTAAAATTCTATTGTGTTGAATTTCTGGAATCTTGACGATGATATGTCTGGCTGTAGATATTTTTTATGATTGCTAGTTCGAGTTCCATATGCCTTGTTTATCTGTATGTCAAATTGTTTTTCTTTATCAGGTAAGTTTTGTACCATGATGTCTGTGAACAGTTTTTTAATATCATTTGTGGTATGTCCTGCTTTTATTTTTACTCCAATCAATCTTAAGTTATTCTTCTTTGTCTCCTCCAACAGCTCCTTGATTGATTTCTCATAGTTCCTTGCTATTTTTGAGAAATCTGTCTTTTCATGGTCTCTAAATGCAAGCCTGCCTTTTGTATCTGAGGTCTTGTCCTCACACTGCCTCAATCTGCTGTGAAAATTTCAATGGAAATTTTATTCTCCTGTATATCTACTTGAATTTCCCTTATGGATTCTATTTCTTTCCTATGCTGAAAATTATGGCTTCCATAATTTTCTTATGCTCATCTAATTTTTTTTTGTCTATATCTGCTCTAGCATCACTAAGCATGGTCTTTATTTTGGACACCATCTCTGCAGCTGTCTGAGAGATTATTTATGTTTTGATTTTCCCCCAGATCCTCATTCAGTTGCTTTATTGTTACCACTTCAGAGAGGCCAGGTGGGAGGCTTTTGAATTGTCCAACAACATTGCCCTCTGAATTTGCCTGTGGTGAAGTGGATGTCTGAGGTTGCATCTTGTTGAAGTGTCATCCCATTTTCTTTTCTTTAATTGGTTTAATTCCTGGGGTGATGCTTGTAAATTACCTATGGTGCTTTGGTTTCTTGGTAGTATTTAAGACCCTTAGGTAATGACTACTTCTGTGAGGTATCTTCTGTTGTAGCTAGCTTTGGGTTTTTGAGTCTGTTGAAAGATCCTACCACTTGAATTTGTTGAAGATGAGAAGTTGCTGCTTGTTTGGCCTAGCTCTTTGGCACTGTACCACAGTATTTTCTGTGACCCTTAGTCATTGTGAGTCATGGAATATGACTAAGAACAACTGTTTAGGACAATTATGTCACTTTTGGCTAATATGGTACCAACAACATCAAACACAGCCTAGAAAATGACCAACCAAGCTAACTATTAATTTGCCACTTTTAACCATATGAACCAGATTTGTGGTAATATAACAAACTCTAAAACGAACCAGAAAATTATATGCAGTATACAAGTCCTTAATATGTCATTTTTGGCCTCAGGGATTAAAATTTAAAATGAGTTAAAGAGAAAATAGAGAATTGGAAAAAGAGGAAGAGATTACAAGTAAGTTTGGAAAACAAAGAGGAATCATGCTAACTTTGGGAAACCAGTTGCAGAAGACTGGAGGAAAGAGAGAAGAAAAAGATAAAAAGAAGAACAGAGCAGAACCACAACTACAAAGAGACTAGAAACCACATTCACACTCATGAAAGCAAGATCAAACAGTGAAGGAGAAAAAACAAAATCACAAAGGCACAAATGAAAACAAACCTACTATCATCACAAAAAAAAAAAAAAAAGACAAACAAGAAAGAGGGGGAGGAAAAAAGTCTGCTTGCAGAGTTTTCTGTGCTGTCACTGGTAGACAACCTTTGGAGACTGAGTCCCAATCCATGCCAATCTATCCCAGGAAGTCAGTAGTAGGTTTTTAGCAGGATGGTGGATAATGTCAGTAAGCCTACGCTTTCTGGCCGAGACCAGACTTGTTTGGCATGCAGCTGTCAGTGCACCTTCTGTGGTCCTGAACCCAGCAGGGATCCACTAGATAGAGCTAGCACTGTCTCTCAGTTCTGATCTCAGCCAGCCTATCTTCAAGATGGCGCTAAACTAGTTGCCCTCTCCCATGGGAGGACTGAACCCTCAGCCCTCACCACCAGCCAATGCAGTCCTTCATGTCTGCTGCTCCCCTCCACTGCTGCATCTCTCTGCAGAGGCCTCTGGAATCATGAGCTGTCGTTGTCACTGTGTGCCTGCAGATTTGAACATCTCCTCTCCCACAGTGAGTCCTGACTCAGGGTGAAGGGGCCACTGGCTACTTCCTTCTTCTTCACTGAAATTCCTCTCTTCACTCTCTCTGTGGACTTCAATTAGTGCCTTAAATCCTTCCTGGGTCCGGGGTTCTTTCTCACATTGCTATAGTCCATCATCTGGATGGCGACGCTCCAAGAGGCTCTTTCTGTGTGACTTACTGCTCCACCATCTTGGTCTCCCTCCTGTGATTTGAAATATCTACATTCCTTTATAGATATTACTTTTTTTGATAGGAATAACTTGACACTAAATTGAAATTGAGTGATCTTTTAATTTATTCATATTCAGACCCCCAAATATCAGACCCCAAAATACTCACTATGACACAGTTAGTATCTTTAATCGTATACCTCTTTTTCAAAATATTTCTATTTCTTTACATTGGACTTAAATTTGAACTGTGTAATGCTCATTAGTTTTCGTATAAATTTTTTTAATCAAGTAGTCATTAACTGCAAAGAGAAAGGAGGGCAAAAGATATGTAAATATAATTGTTGTAGTTTAGCTCTGGAATGTTCTCCCAAAGCCTCATGTACTCAGAAGTGCAACTTTTGGAAGGTGATTGGATCATTGGGTGCTACACTCATTGGTGGATCCATTCATTGATGAATTGAGAAGCTGAGTGTGCTTTGGGGAGTTGTGGCTTGTTTGGAAGAGACAGATCACTGGGGATATGACCTGGAAGAACATCTCTCTATCCCTGACCCTCACTTCTCTCTCTGCTTCTTAGCTACTGTAATATGAGAAGGTTCCCTTCAGTGTACCCTCCTGGCATGCCATGTCTGTTGTGGGACCAGTGAACCATGGATTATATCTGTGAGCCCAAATAAACCTTTCCCTTAACTTGTGGGTGTTATATACTGGGCTTGGTGACAAAGAAAGTGACTAAAACAATGACCAACAATAATAAAAGTACATATGTTAAAAACTGAAATGTGACAAAAATGAACTTCCACATATTATTGGGAATAAATCAGTAAGCATAAAGGCCTTTACAAATAACACAAGACAATGTTCTAAAGTCAAGGTTTGGCTTACTGTGCTCAGTAGTTAGTAAAAATGTAGTAACTCCAAAGAATATTATAGCAAAGTCATTACTCACTTTCTCTAACTTTAACCAGACTGAAACATTTCTAGCCTATCTTACTAAACTTTTTTATTTAAGAGAAAAAAGGCACAGAAAAGAAAAACAAAAAGCAAAAGAGACAAACAACAACAAATCCAATACAGTAACAGTATAGGTTTACAAAACAAGATGATAGGAATATCTTACTAAACTTTATGAAGTTAAGCCATCCACTATTTGTGATAAATTTGCATTTCTGAATAGAAATAGAGCAACAATCATCCTTTTCTTTTTCCTCATTTAGCATCCTCCACTTTTTTCTGGACTAAATGCTGTTTATGTGAAAATGTAAAATACCAGTTGCACAGGTAACTTTTGGAATAAAACACAAGTAAACAGCTCTAAAGAAGGATTTTTCTGTAGTTCTAATGAATGTAAAGAAGGACCGTGTCATCAAGGGGCACATAAGTCAGTGAGACATAAAGGTGCTAGATCCTTCCATGGGGTATTCTCCAGCTCATATGGAGAAATTATGATGTTTTCCTCCATGAGTGCTGTGAATCTATAACAAGATAAAGGAGGAAGAAATGGCCACAAATGCAACTCTTCTGATACAAATATGAGCTGTAGTACTGACTGAATCATCAGTATAATTATGTCTTTTTAAAAATTTATTTTTATAGCTACTACTTTCAAAGGATGCAATTTAGTGCACTGAAATAACTGAAGAACAGACCGAGGCAGGCCCAAGACAGGCACTTCACACTCACTTCACATCTCAGGTTCAAGTGCTGAACTATGGAAAAGAACATGGTCACTTTTTTTTTTACCCAAAAATGTAGACCGTATCTTATTTTAAAAAATATTATATATTGTTAAAATTTCTCTCTACCCCCAGAAGGATTTGAAATGATATAATGAAGTATATTTATTTCCTGCAGTCATTTATTATTGTTTTATTATAAATGAACATGAAAAAAGGAAAAAGTAGAAAAAATGTAGCAAAGTCGGAGTAAAGTTAACACATAAAACTTCAGTTCATGCTACAGGCTTGAAATCATACTAGCGATGAAGTCTCCTGACCTTTCTGTAGGCAGAACAAGGGCAATAAAGCAGACCAAAAAATTACACTTCATCAGCATCACTGTCTACACCAAATACAGAGAAAAATATTCTTTTATGATCTTGGTAAAAGATGCACTGATGAATGCAAACTTCCTACCATCATGCCAGTAGATTCCGTAATACACCTGCATGACCATGTCATAATGTCCTTTAGCCCCACCCATTGACTTTAAGCCAAACAAAATCTGTGGCCATGTGTACCTTCTCCAGTGAATGGTCTCATTCTTAGAACAGAAAATAAGCTAAGTTGGAGAACAGTTAATTTTCAGTACTATTTACAAGCATTGTGCCATTTTAAATGAGAATTGCAAAAGAGTACTAGGAGCTATATAAAATCCTTAGAAAGGAAACTATTTCAGACTAAAAGCAAACATATTAGTGTTGCAGGCAGTTGATGCTGGGAGCAGGATGGTCAATCCCTTAGGAAAGCCACCCAGCTCGGTCCTGAGGAAATTCAAAGGATGCCTGGGATGCAGCCAAAATATTCCATTATTTTCACAACCATAAAGTGTCAGAGGAACCATGTGCTTTATCAAATTTATTGTGAATATTGTCATTCCTGTTTTTAATATGGCAGTGGTACATATAGTATAGTGGTCACAAAAGTAGCTTCAATATTTGCCATTTAAATGATAGGATATATAGTAGGCTGAAAATGTCCCTGTGTAAAATGTTCACGTGCTAATCCCTGGAGCCTATAAGTGTCACATTATTTGGGAAAAGGTTCTTTGCAAATAACATTAAGAATCTTGAGTAGAAATTATCCTGAATTTTCCATTTGTGCCCTAAATGCAATCATTTTTTTAAAATAAGAGAATAGAGAGAAATTTGATTCAAACAAATAGAAGGTGGCACACACAAATAAGATAACTCAACATAAAGAAAGAAGTGGAGGTTGGAGTGTTACAGTTATGAATCAATAAATATTGGCAAAAGTCAAAGCCTCTAGAAAGATCATGGGCTTGTCAACATCTTGGTTTCAGCCCAGAGAAACTAATTGTGGACATCTGTTTCCCAGAATTGTGAGAGAGCAAATTTCTGTTATTTATGCCACCAAGTTTGTGACAATCTGGTACAGCATCCATAGAGAATGAACGCAGATTTTTATATGGGGCTGTGGAATACAGCAATACCTGAAAGTGTAGAACTGGCTTTGGAATTGGGAAAAGGGAAGAGGTTGGAAGAATGTTGAACTGAACGGTAGAAAAATTCTAAATTGCCTTAAGATGTTGGTAGCAACATGGATGTTAAAGATGTTTCTCTTGAGGGCTCTGGAGGAACTGAGAAAGAAGCAAAATTGAGAAAGCCTTTTTCATCTTTAGAGAAAACATGTATCATAAAGGACAGATTGAGAGTAGAAATATAGGTAATAAATCTTCTTGTGGCAAGTACCCAGAAGAAAATGAAGAATATATTATTTAAAAACTACAAGAAAAGTGTCCTTTGTGACATAGTGGCAGAAAGCATATCTGAATTGCGTTTTAAAGTTATGTGGAAAGCAGAACTTACAAACAATAAATTTGGATATTTAGAGGAGGAAATTTCCAAGGAAATTGTTGAAGGTACAGCTTGGTTCTGTTTTGTTCTCTATGGTAAGATATAAGAAGAAAAATATAAAGTGAGGAAGAAACTGTTAAGAAAAAAATAAACCAGGCTGTGTTGTTTGATAATTTCTCAACCTATCAGATATAGAAGAAACTAATAATAGAAAATGCACCATTAGGAAATTGTCTTGGTTACTTTTCTCTCATTGCTGAGACAAAATACCTGACACCCAAAATTAGGGAAGGAAAGGTTTCTTTATCTTACAGTTTTGGAGGTTTCAGTCCATACTCAGCTGGCACCAAGGCAGGGTGATATGGCTGAGGGGCAGATATTCATAGCAGCCGCAAACAACAAGATCAAGAAGGGCAAAAGAGGAAATAACATCCCGGCTTTCCTCCCTTATATTGTATGCTGGCTCCGCCCCTGGGCAGGTGCAGCACTCACATTGCCAATTCCAGCACTAGACAATGAACCAATCACAAACAAGATTCAGTGGCCTCCATGACTGCATGAAGCTTGGGGGGCCACCTAGACACAAACCATCACAGAAATCATGCTGTGGTGGTAAATCCAGGAGTAGGGCTGCAAACCTGTTTCTGAAGACAGTGAGTCTGTGACTCTGGGATCCATTTGGCCATCTCAGCAGAAGTCAGGAATAAAGATGAGATCACACAGAATGGGTATGTGGAGGAGCCTCTTACCTAATGACGTGAATTCTTGTAACATGCATAAGAAACCCATGGGTTTTTAGAATATTATAGAAGCAGAAATACTGCCAACTTGGACTAAAAAAGATAGAAGACAAAAATAAAAGATAGCTAACACACACTCAAAACAGGCTGATAAAACAAAGCAGCCACAACCATGTGCCATCTTCCTGTTAAGAGGAAGGACCATTCTAAGGTCAGATCCTTGGATTCAAAGGCCCAGGGCAAAGAGTGCAATAGCCAGAGCCAAGGACCCAGGGCCAGAGTCTTGAGCCACAGGGAATTATTCCAAGACCTTGACACTTAATGGAATCTACCTTTGGCCAAATTTTGAAATTGCTTGGAATAAATTACTCCTTTCTTCTTTTTATTTAGAATAAGAGTACCTATTAATGTTGTCCAGTGCTTATCCTGTTGTTGTATTTTAGAATTAGGTACCTTGTTTTCTAGTCTTATAAGCCCATACATGAAGAGGAACATTGCCTCAGAGTGAATCATAACTATAACCTGTATAACTCATACCTGATTTAGATAATGTGATTTGGAATGTGGAGTTGATAAGATTTAGATGAGGTTTTATATTTGAGTGGATGCTATGGTTTGAGACTTTTGTAGACATTGGGATAAAGTGAATATATTTTGCATGTGGGACAAACATAGATCTTTAGGAGATAAGAGGGCATACTCTGGTAGGTTGAAAAGTAGCCTTCTCAAAAGATATCCATGACATAATATCTAGGGCATGTAAATGTTAATCTTATTGAAAAGAGGATCATTCTAGATGTGATTAAGTTAAAGATTTTGTAGCAGAGACATTTTTGTGGATTATCTGAGAAGACCCTGAATGTATCCTTATAAGAAAGAATCAGATTGAGATTTGACACAAACGAAAGTGAAGATGATCCAGGTGTGGTGGTGTACACCTGTAATCCCAGCACTCAGGAGGCTGAGGCAAGAGGATTGCTACTAATTCAAAGCCAACTTGGGCTGCATGGTGAGTTCAAGGCCAGTCTGAACTACATATTGAGACCCTGTCTCAAAAAAGAAAAAAATGAATACAAACACATAAGGGAAAGTAATGGGAAGATGGAGGAAGGGAGGCAAACACCAGAATAATGCACTACAGGCCAAAAAATACCAGGCTCCACTATGCACTAGAGAAGACTCACAACAGATCCTTCCCTCTAGCCTCAGAGGATGTGCAGCCTTGCCAAACTCTTGATTCCAGGCCAGTACAATAGATTTTAGGCTTTTTTTCTCCAGAATTGCAAGATAATCAATTTGTTACTTTTGGCCACCAAAGCTGTGATAATTTCTTACAGCAGCCACAGAAACCTAATGCAGAGTGTTTATTAAAAAATGCAGTCAAAAGGCATTAAATGTGAGTTTTTTTTTTTTTACCATGCTTTAAGTTCATTTACAGAAAAAATAAAATACTCATTTTAAGATTAATATTATGAGGGGGATGATACAATTATATATTGTATTGTATATATTAAAATAAAATGTAATTTCTTTAACACAAATTCATCTTACATCTTGGTCAGGTATCCTTCTTTATGAAAATTAAGTATATTATGCTCATTTATAGTTTATGTTTGTTCCACAAGTTTTTTTGTTTGTTTGTTTTGGTTTGGTTTGGTTTGGTTATTTTAGATAAGAGACCTTAAATTCAGAAAGAAGTGTAAAAAATTGTGGCAGAATCATTTGGTGACTATTCAGTAACCACACTGAATAACTTTATGCTATGCACTCAAACTTATTTATGTAATTGTGTCTAACAGGGGAAAATAGAGGAAGCAGTGAATGCGTTTGAAGAACTGGTGCACAAATACCCTCAGAGTCCACGAGCAAGATATGGGAAAGCACAGGTATTCCAAAACTCCTATATTTCAAAAATTTTCATGATGTTCATGTATTCTTTGTGATTGGATTTTTCACTTTCCATAATATGAATTTTCTCTGTGCCCCTTCTAGTTTCCATATAGAATTTGTTTCTCAAGTCTATATATAAACCCAAGCAAGTAATGCCACTTTCAATAAGACAATTAATTTTCCATATGGTAAACTGTTGACTTTAGTAACTCTGTGACTCATTCCACTTAGCCCTGTAATGCTGTTTTCACTTCTGGCTCCTCTGTGCTCTAAGGCTCCCAGTTGTGTAAGCAGAGATTGCAAGGATTCTTAGGAGAGACTTTTTTAAAATATAGAATAGAAGGTACTTTGTTTCCTCCATTGTTTCTTTCAACTGACTCATCTCTTGCCAGCTACCTCCTCTCCATTTCCCACCCCCACCATCTCATCTGTGTTTCTTTGTCCTCCAACCCCTTTTGTGAAGCTTGGACACATTGACTGTAATTGCATGAACCCACCTGTGCTGTGTCCTGTTTTAGGCTTTGAGGGTATCTGTGTTGTACTTTTTCATGAGAAGGTCAATCAGATGTGGTCACAAAAGAAGATGCAGGAAAGGCTCAGGAATGAAACAGAGGTTATTGTACTCCTTTCCCACAGACAGAAGGCCTAGTACACCATGCAGGGCCACCCTGACAAGATACCATGGTGGTCACGAGGCAGAGGACTAGAATGACAAGAAGGCTTAGGCCACTACCTTTATTGGGTTTCCATGGGAATTGCAAGGTGTATCTGAGTGAGCAGTTTAGAATTTGCTATTTTAAATAACTTAGGCAGCCTGGGGGTTAGAGCTGCAGTTTCTAGTTGTCATGGATGTGACCTAAGGGTAAATATAGCAGAAGAATGTTGCCTCTTACGTTCAGATAGAGGAGGTCAAGCTCTAGGTTGCTTAGTTTACTTATCAAAAGCTTGCTTATCTGCTGTCTCTCTCTCTCAGATGGGTAGCCCTAGGAGGGCAGTCTCTCTCCAGCCAGAGGGGTTTTTTAAGGAAGTCAGGCATCACAATAAAAGAAAATTGAAAAATATTTGCAATATAATCAACACCCTAGAGATCTCTATCCTTGTGGATCTTATACTCTACTGGAAAACATTTTTTTTTAAAAATTACTTACTGAAAAACTGTTTAGTGCCAGACTCTGTTCTAGACACTGAAAATGCAGCCATCAACAAAATCTGATTAAAAATTCTCTGTTTTTATGGTGTTTTCATTATAAAAAGGAAGACAATTCATAAAACAGATAGGTACTATATATGTTTGCAAAAATAAGGCAGGGAATAGCCACTGGACATGTGAAAGGGTTGAAATGGTGAGAAGGGTGACAGGGAAAGGGCCCTCCAAGCAGGAAACATTTAAGCGAAACCTTGAAAGTCTTATTTAAAGTATAATATTAAAAATAACTACCTTATATCTTATTAATAATGCAGCCTGCAAGGAAAAGAAGATTACTAAACAAAAAGCATAACTGTTAAGATGTTTTGGTCATAGACAATATGTTTGAAAGTGACAGGGTAGATAGCATTTTAGATAAGGTGGTTAAAAAGGGCTCTCCAGGGAGGTGACATGTAGCTGAGATGTGACCAGGTTGTGGAAGGAGCTATCCAGGCAGAAGGAACAGCAAGGAAAAGTCCAGGATACAAGGAAACTGTCCTGGCATAATAAGCCCACAAAGAAAGAAGAGAATGCTGATGGGATGGGGAGGAGGACAGGTAGATGCAAGGCCTTGAGGATTTTATGCTACATGTTCAAGAAAGACTTTGTAGGGTTTTATGCATGGATGTGATAGTCTGGTTGTTTTTCATGAAGAATGAGTTGGTTTGGATTATGGGGGCAGAAGTAGCTATGTGAAGGACAAGAAGCTGTGTCGGTGTATGCAGGAGACGATGGCTGCTTGACTGTGTTCGTGGCCTTGGAAATGGAGGAGTGAACAGATGGTGGAGCCAACAGACTTGATAATGAATTCAACTGAAAGATCAAAGAAAGGGTAGATTCCAGGCTTTCTTCTGGTTTTTTGGTTTGGCTAGTTGAGGAAGCAATAATATCAGTTACTTACTAGGAAGAGCAGGTTTGGATGTATGCTGAAATCAAGAGATCATTTTTGGTCTTGTTAAGTTTATGATGCTTATTAGACATTCCAGTGGATATATCAAGTGTACCACTGGATTTGTGGTGTTTGGAACTCAAAATAAAATCCAGAGCTTGTATATACAAATGTGTTAGATTTTAAAGCTCTATCTTCTCTAAAAGTATGAAACTGTCAAGCATGCTGGGAAACAGTAGACATGAAGGTACAGAAATGTTTCAGACCTGGGACAACCAGACTGTATTGGGGTGGGGGCGTGCCTGCCAGCACTTAACATACCCAACTACCAACAGCTCAATAGAGTAAACAGTACATCTCACTCTGAACTAAAGATAGTGGCATTTGAGATACAGGTGCTCAGATTCTTCCTATCTCATTAGAAAGTAATTAATTAAATTTTATTAATTAAATTTTTAAAAATCAAATTTGTGGGGCCGGGAGTTTGGCTCAGTGGCTTACGTGCCTGTCAGGCAGTTGCGAGGTTGTGAGTTCAATCCCCGGTGCCGCAAAAAAAAGAAAAAAAAAATTAAATAAATAAATAAAAAATCAAATTTGTGAAAAAATGTGTATATCTTATCTGTATTATAGACCAGGCCTAGGAGACAGCAATTATATGATTTTTGCAAATTGTTTTGTCCAATAATCCTCTAAAATTCTAAACTATATTTGCCATTAAGTAAAGGAGAGTGTATTTGTTACCAAAAGATCATTTCCAGTTCTGATAAGTGATGTGTTTTGTCATTATATTAAGTCTTTTGATTAAGGAAATATATCAACAAGAGAAAATGATTTTTGCAAACACTAATTTAATTATGGCAAAACTATTTTATGCTTTGAAATTTTTCTTTATATTTGATTTTGATTGTGGGTGCCAAAGTCTAAATAAATGCAGTGCTTTTGAAACATGGTTATAGCTATATTTATATCCTTATTTCACAGAAGCAATTTGAAATTTAGGCCTTAGGCCATATTTTTTATCTCTAAACTATTACACTACAGATGTTATTTATATTAACATTAATGTGGCATAAAGCAAAATTTAGGCATGCTAAATTAAATTTTAATAGAATAATTTAAAGGAAAACATAAATTCATAAGAATTTTAGAGAATAGAAGTTCAATAGAACTTTAGGGATGAATTAATTATGACTTCCTTTCTTTGTTAGCACATTAGACAATTACTGCTAAGTATCCAAACAAACTTTAAAAATTGAGCAACATTAAGCAAGATATCATCTACAGCGTCTATCATTTATTGAGTAGGATGGATACTGGCTGATACTAGGATTCATTTTAAAAATCAATTTTGAACAAGCTCCCTGAAAATTAGACACAAAATCTTGTATTATAAACTCCATTCACATTATTATCTTCCACAAACCATTAATGCCTGTGTCTTAGTTACTTTTTGCTCATTGCTGAGACAAAATACCTGATGCTCAAAATTAGGGAAGGGAAGGTTTATTTCTTACAGTTTCTCAGGAATTTCAGTCTGTACTTAGTTGGCTCCAAGGCAGCATAGCATGGCGGGGCTGCCATTCATGGTGGCTGCAAGCTGCAAGGCGCACTAGCGAGAGAGAAAGTGGAAGCGCAAGAGGAAGACCCACCTTCCCTTACACTGTATGTCGACTCCACCCCTGGATGGGTGCAGCACTCACATTGCCAATCCCTGCACCAGACAACAAACCAATAACAAACCAATAAACTCAGCCCCATCAAAAGTATGAGGACTTGGGGGGACATAGTATTACCCAATACATTCCACCCCTGGACCCCCAAGGACTCAGGTACATCCTTAATATAAAAGACATTTAGTCCCTCTCCAAGACTTGTCAGTCTTAACAGTTTCAGCACTGTTGAAAAGTCCAAGTCTCAAATCTCCTCCAAGATCTATGGCAAACTCTTAACTGTAACCCCCTGTACAAATGAAAACAAATTAAACACTTCCAACATACAAAGGCACAAGATAAACATTACCATTCCAAAAGTTACAAGCAGGGGAATACAAAGCACTGGAACCGAAACAAGTCCAAAATCCAGCAGGACAAATATAAAGTCCTGGAGTTCTCTGCTCAGCATCTGAAGCAATCTGGTTGCAAGCTCCAAAAGGCTTGAGTGATTCCACCCCTGTGGCACTTTCAGGGGTCTTAACTTCCATAGCTTTCCTTGGACGATCCATGTTCCTTTGCTTTACCCTTACATCTTTACATATTGCTCTCTGCAGGCGAGGTGGAAGCTGCCTTAGCCTTTTCTCATACTTAAAACCAGTGCCACATGGATGTTGCCAAGGTCCACTGCCAGCTGGAGCAGTAGCCAGGCTTTTCTCTCTCTTGGCTGTAGGGTTCGACTGCCTGGATTGCTGAGCTCTCTGAACCTGATTGTGAGGAAAAGCTTCTCTATGCCACTGCCACTCTGGAATCTGGTGTGGCCGCCTCCGTTTTGGGACCTGGTGCAGCCGCAAACCTTTTGAAACCTCCTGTGGCCTCTGCTGCCACTCTGGGACAGGGCACTCTTTGGCTCTTTCCTCCAAGCGAACTCTTTCACTTTTGAAGGCCTGAGGCTGCAAAGGGTGGAAGCCCGCTATTTCCTGGGATGCCCCCAGGCCATCTTTTTTATTCCTTTGTTCCTTCCCTGCAATCAAGGTCTCAGCTTGATCTTTATAGTCCACAGCTTCCTGGCCAAACTCACATTTTAAATCATCATGCCGGGCTCCTTGCTCTTGATTCCCAACATAAATCTGGCTAAATGCCCCCAGTAATAGCCAGGCCACTGCTTCAACAGTCTGCTGCCTGGAGATTTCCTCTGCCAGATTAATCAATTCATCGGCCTTAATCTCAGTCTCAGGCAAAGTCTCTGGGCGCGGGCAGAATGCAGACAAACTTTCTGCCAAGCCATAACAGATGTCATGTGGAGTCCAACACCCAATGTGGTCCTTCTTCCCAGCAGAAACCTCCCGAGCCTGGTCCTTACTGACAGGCTTCCTATCAGCCTTCTGATCTCCTGGGCTCTGACCAGAATCTCCCATACAGAACAACCTAAGCCGTTCCAGCTCTATCTGTGTAGGCAACATCTCCAAACCTTTCCAAACTTTCCCTGCAAGCCATTTCCAAAGGCTCTTGAACCACACAGTCAGGAATAGTCACAGGCACGACCCCGCTCCACTGGTACCAAATTCTGTCTTAGTTACTTTTCGCTCATTGCCGAGACAAAATACCTGATGCCCAAAATTAGGGAAGGAAAGGTTTATTTCTTACAGTTTCTCAGGAGTTTCAGCCTGTACTTAGTTGGCTCCAAGTCAGCATAGCATGGCGGGGCTGCCATTCATGGAGGCTGCAAGCTGCAAGGCGCACTAGTGAGAGAGAAGGTGGAAGCACAAGAGGAAGACCCGCCTTCCCTTACACTGTATGTCGACTCCACCCCTGGATGGGTGCAGCACTCACATTGCCAATCCCTGCACCAGACAACAAACCAATAACAAACCAATAAACTCAGCCCCATCAAAAGTATGAGGACTTGGGGGGACATAGTATTACCCAATACAGCCTGTAAGGCCAAAAATGACTCTTCTCCTAGGAAGGTTGGCAGGATGAATTATTTCATCAGCAAAAGGCTGTGAGATGTTTATGTCCTGTGTCAAATATTCCATGTTAGCCCAGCTTGTTTTATCTGCGCATGCACAACTAATAGAAAATCAGCCTACAATTCTGATTTCCAAAGCAAGTCCCTATCAGATTCATGAAAGAGTTTTTTTTTAAATTATATCACATGTAAATACTAATATTTTCCCAATTCTGCAAGTTATAAACACAGAACAGTGGGACTCAGGGCAGTGATAAGGTGTACAGGTTGTGTCATCTTTCTCTCTTTTCCAATAAAGTTTAGAGAACCCTATTCCTGCCTTTATAAAAGATAACTATGCAAAATAACAACCTTTGTTAAGTTCCTACCACCTTGTTTTGAAAGCCTATATTGTGATTGTTTTGAGCTTTTTGTTATTGTTGTTTATATGTCTCTTGTTTCTTGGTTTTCTTGTATTTTTGTTTTGTTTTGTTTTGTTTTTCCCTCTTCACAATTAAAAAAAAAAAAAAAAGAATTTCCTGGGTAAGACTTGGTCCTTCCTCTCATCTTGTGGTAACTTCCAGTTCCAGGATGTATTTGGTAGCTTTGTTGGTTCCAATGGAGAAGTTGAACTCAACAGTCTCAGAAAGACTCTCTCAGCTCTAGAGCTGTTTCTATTTTGTCTTCTACTAATAATGTTCATGGTCTGATGAGTTAATTCACCATAAACCAATTCAGAAGCAGGTGATGGCTAAACAGAAATAAAAGCTTGATATGAGTATACAATGGAAGGCCATGGTGGTAAAATGACCAGTGTGAGCCACTGACCTGGGCCATACTCTCCTGGGAAAAATTCTATCCTGGGAAATCAGTAACAGATTTAAAGGAGACATAAAGGGTCTGAAGCATACTTCCATCCAGCAAGGATGCACACTACCTTTTTCTAATCTTAGAGTTTTTTCCATACCAATTTCCTTTCTTATTAATGTATTTCCACTGGCTTGAACCACCAGTGTCACGTGCATGACTGTTTCTAGTGGTACAAGCTGCCTGATGGGACTCTCATACATCTACCATCAGTGGTCCAGAGCTTCCTGGCAGTGAGATATATGAATTATAGCCCCATTGTGAATGTGGTCATCTGTTCACTTCTACACCAAAACTTCAGTTCTAGTTTCATCATCTCTGGAAACTTAACCTAATCAGTACATATTAACAAGTTATTTCATTGATGTGTTATTTTCTGAAAAGCTTCTCACAGATGTCTTCATTGGCATTGAGTCTTGCTAGTTTTTGTTTTTGATTTTTCCATCTGAGGATAGGGAAGAGATGGGTCATTTTCCTACTGGTTCTCAAATCATAGAGTTTTGCTTTATTTGAATTCTGCATATATCTATATACTGACCCAGCACACACTTTAACAAGGCAAACACGTTTACATTTCTGATTAAGAAATGAATCATCTTTCTTCAAATGGTAATCCATAAATTACAGTCTACTATATCTGATGAGCTATTAGTGACCATTTTACAAATTCTCTCTCTCTTCCTATCTCCAGTAGTTCATTCCCCATTCTTAGTCTCCAACTATGAATTTTAACTTCTCTTTCACTAAAAAAATAGCAATGTCCAGAGAATTGCCACGTAATTACACTGTTTTCCTAATGAGCTGTCTATTCCTATGTCCATGTGCTCTGGCCTCCTGCTGTTGGCGTGGATGGACTGTACTGGTCCCTTTCCATTCTCATGTGCTGGATGACATCATCCTGATTTCTGTGTCTCATCATTTATCACTACTGAGCCTTTCACATTCACTTACAAGCATATCTGTTGTTTCTCATCCTTGAAAATCTCTCCCTGTCTCTACATTCTGCTCTACCTGGTAGCCCACTTGTCTTCTTTTATACCTAAACCTTTTGAATGAATTGTTTCTATCTCCATCCCTCTCATGTTCTCTTCAGCCCATTCCATTCAGGGTCATATCCTTAAACTGCCATGGGAATGTCCTTGGTGAACAATCAGAGTCTCCACACTGCTCCATCCAGTGTGTTGTCTTCTCACTTCTCATCTGATCCACTTTAATAACTTGAACTCTTCTTCTTACAACCTTTTTACTTTTGACATTCAGAATACCACTGTTTGTTATTATTTTCTTCTTATCTCATTCCTGTTTTTGCTGGTCTTCTCTTATATTCTTGACTTCCAGACACCTTGAAACATTGGAGGTTTTAGGGTTCAGCTCTTGAATCTTTTCTTGTCTCAGTGTTCAGTCACAATTCTGGCTTGACAATTTGCAAATGTATTTCTCTAACTCTAACCTCTCTTCTCATTCCCAGACCCATACATGCTTTCTGAGTCAACATCTCCACTGGGCATTTGGAGTTTATTATATCCTAAACCCAACTCCTGATTCCATATTCCCTCAAACCTACTTTGTCCTATCTTCTCATTCTTAGAGAATAGTATTTCCATCAGGTAGTCACTTAAGCCAAAAACCTTGAAATCGTCCTTGACTTCTCTCTCTTCCTTTCTCTCATTCCCTATATTCCTACCATCTGCAAATCTGTTGGCTTTCACCTTCCAAATATATAATCTAATCACTCCCTACTACTTCTGTTCCTGCTGCCTTAGTTCAACCCACCATAATCCTACTGGAGCACCCTTCTCGGGTTCCCTGCTTCTTCCAGAGCCTGTTCTCAACACTGTTGCTAGCATAATCCTTTAAAATATATGTGAGACCATGTCAAAAAGCCTGGTGTCTTTCCATCTTGTTCAGTGTGACAGTCTTCAGTAGCTGACCAGGTCCAGCTCCCTACAGCCCCTTCAGTCTCCCTCATTCTGCTCCCCTGCACCCATCTTTCCTCTGTGCCTCACTACCACCTTAGAACTGTCACTTGTGTTCTCTTTGCTTGCCGTACTCTTCCTCCAGACATCATAGTCTCCTTTTGTGTCAGGCTGTTTTCGATAACACTGATTAAGCCAACAGCTTCCATTCTGTTCACTCCATACTCCTCAGCATGCTCAGTTTTAACCCATAGCACTTATACCCACCAAACATATGATGTCCCTTATTTATACTTTGTTTTATTATCCTTTCTAAAAAGATAAAAGAAGAAAAAGTCTTTCTTTCATTTGGTTTTTCTGTGATCATGTGTGGTAAATAACTGTTGAATGAGTGAATGAATAATGAATGAATGAGCACACAAATGAAAGAGCAGAACTGTGGACTGGAGTCCTGTCTATATTTTGTTAGCATGTGATATGATAGAAATCTCCATCTGCCCTGGCATGTATTAGTCTTGCATTTATTGTGTTCTTTCTCTTCCATAGTTTAGTAGCTGTTTTTCATATTACTTAACCAGAACATTGTTTCACCTTTTTTTAATTTCTTGATAAAGAGAGATTAATCTGTGATTTTTAAAAAAAATGCCTAAAAGTTCACTTTTGAATGATATTTTGATAATTGCAGATATGGCTGTTAGGGGACACTGATCTGGTTTAGGGTTTCTTCTAGTGTGAAGATGATTTAGCTGAGAAGAGGCGGAGCAATGAGGTGCTCCGCAGGGCCATCGAGACCTACCAAGAGGTGGCGAACCTGCCCAATGTCCCCAGTGACCTGCTGAAGCTGACTTTGAAACGGCGGTCAGAACGGCAGCAATTTCTGGGTAAGACGTTTTAAGAGTTAACTATGTAGGAAATGGCATACTTGTATCTTAAAAGAGCCTAAAGACTGGGCATATTCTTAGAAGAGTAAGTTATATTAAGGAAACCTGAGTTTCACAACTAATTCCAAGCAATTTAATTCCAGGTCAAATTATCTAAAATTTGACTATTTGAGACTGACCATCTCTAAAACTGGAATAGCAACCCCAACTTCAATACTTACAAAGATGTAGATGCCATTTTTATACTCTCTTGGCCTCCACCATTTTAAAAGGGAGGTGAATAGTTGCCGAGGGCTTGGATAATTTGCCTAAAAAACCATAGCTAATCGGTTAATTGGTCCAGAATAAAAAACTTCCTGGGTTTCCAAATTCTTATCCCTGTGAATATAATAAACTGATTCTTGAAGATTGAAATTATTTGTAGCACTAGTTTTTTAGAGGAATGTTAGGAGTTCCAGGGACCTCAAGCATTTTACATGTAAAAGAAAGAGCAGTACAAAGCGTGCTCTCTACTGACCCAGGTTCCAAGTCTCAGAGGCAGGGAAGACTACTGTGCCCTAGCTTCACTTCAGCCCGGGTTTGGTTGCCTTTCCTGAATGTATCAGTGAGGAGGGTAGGATCTAAGCCACATGTCATGGGGTCGTGGGTGCTTGGCTGGTTGCATGCTTACATGGATAGGTTCTTAGTCCTGAACAAGTATGTGTGAAAGCCAACTGGCCCTTTTACAAGTTCTTCATGGAATGGAATAAAGAGTGGTTTGGCCCTTGGTAGATGACCATAACTATGATAAGAATAGAGCTGAAGGGATGATTCAAAACTGTATGAAGCCGTCAATTAGACGTGTGTTCACAAAAACTCAACCGGGGGAAGGAAACAAGTGGCACAAATTCAGGACAGAAGAGAACAGCCTGGAGTCACAAGTGGCAAGAAGGGTGCTTGCCTCCAATGCAGAATCGTTTTTGCTGAGTTCCCTTGTTGCCCTGCCACTGTAAGTCTCTATTTAGCATGGCTTACTGATTGTGTCTTTAAATGATCCTTTTTTATTTATCATGGATTTTTAGACATTAATTTTCCTTTTTTAAAAAATATATTAAAATATCATTCAATTTAGAATTATGGACTTTTTGGTTGCTTTTTAAATTTCATGCCAAGTTCTTCACTTATCTCATCCTATTTCCAGCCTTCAAAAGCAGACTGCCTATAAAATCTAACCTTTTTCTCAATAGTCTTTCAATATTTGAATATGACTCTTTCTGCTGAAATGAGATTGAGACAAAGTCATTTGAGGAGACCCTGAGTTCAAATGAGCAGAAGATGTTATTGCATGTGGCAGGATGGTAAAGTTGTCTCAAAATAGAGTTGATGTTCATAGTTCAGAGTATAGGGGACAGGAGCAGATGGCTGCAGGAGGGATGTTTACAGGTGTTGCGATTAGGAGAAATTTAGAAGTACAGAAAAATGTGGCCTAGGTGAGCAGGTAGAGAGAAGGCATAGTGCAAGAAAAGTAGACTCCAGATTTGTTAGTGAGGAAACGACTGGCTAAGCAGACCAGTTCTGATTGGAATGCTGTGGGCCAGCAGGGGGCACAGGCCACAGGATGAGTGAGTGATGTTTTGTTTGTGCCAAATATATTTTTATTGGAATAAGCACCTCAGGTCACTGACAGTCTTACTTTACTCTTGGGCAACTAATGCCAAGTTTATGAACTTTAGGTAATTAGATTTTTTTTAAAAAATGTGTGCTGGTCTTATTTTGCACATTTGACTGTACAGTTTATGTTTTCAGCTATGCAAGGTGTGATGAGAATTGGCCCCAGACATTTTAAATTTTCGTCAGACAGCCTCAACATTGAATTGAAGCTGTGGTTTTTATGATTTGTATCGTGCACAGTAGCCTGTCGTCCACCAGAGGGTCCCATAATACTGGGTGTTGTATCTGCTGCTGCACTAATCAGTACTTAGAGAAGAGTGCACTTTTAATTGAAGATTTCATCAGCCTTTCAATACTGTTTTGTGGACCTCAGTATCTTTTCACATTTTAGGCAGGGTCCTTGACCCTGAAGTCAGTTAGAACTTTATTGTCTACTCTCTACTTTTAATTTTAAAGCTAATAAACAGAAAAGTATCACAGTAAAATATTTTTACGAGGAATATTATATGAGAAACAAACTTTCTTAAGAGGGAAAACATAAAAAACTCAATATTGATCGATTTAGAAAATGAGTATGTCTTTAAAATGCTTTTAACCAGTATTATATTCCATATCTGTTTATAGAAATTATTGATACCATTACCACTACATCATGAAATCCTGCTAAGTATTTAATATGTGATTAATAGAGACAGTCAGATTTAAGCTCTGTTAAATAATTTAATATGCATAATGTTATATTATTTTTCCTTCCCCAAAATCAGGTCACATGAGAGGTTCCCTGCTTACCCTACAGAGACTGGTTCAACTGTTTCCTAGTGATACTTCCTTAAAGAATGACCTGGGAGTGGGCTATCTCCTGATGGGAGACAATGCCAATGCCAAGAAGGTGTACGAAGAGGTAGGCATCAACCTTCCATTTCTGATATCAAGTTATCTTCAATGTTAAGTCCTAATGCTGTTTTTTTCCTGCAATTTACATATAATATGCCTTGTCTCTCATTCCCTTTAAGTTTAAGAGCATGTATTTTTAGAATTTGCATGTTTGTTTTCACACTGCTTTTATGTTTTTATCTTGATGACATTTTATACTTTAGTTATCAAAGCCATCAGGTGTAATTGTGATATTTTTAAAACTTCAAATTCATCAGTCCATAGATAGCCCCTCTGAAAGTGTTCTTTGAGACAAAGGAAGAGTAGCACAAGTTCTTACAAATGTAAGAATATATAATCTTTTCCTTGTTTGTACTAGAAGTCCAGTCTAGAGGGAGCCTGCAGAACATGAGCCTTTTGGGCCTATGAAGTAGAGTACTCACTTTGCGGAAGGGCATTGACTTTTTGATCCTCTGGCAAGGATGCCTTTCAAAGGATTCTACCTTTTAATGGATGTTTTAATAGATAACCTCTAAGTCCCAAGAAAACTGACTCCTTTAGGCAGTAAGGGAATTCATTTGGTACAATACAAACAGGATGCCAAATAAACTTTAAAACTGGAGAAAGTAAATGCCTCTGTATAAGAAAGATGAATCCATTTCCTTATTCTTTACTTTAGACCTGTGGATCAATGGTTTTCAAGCTGTTACAGTTTACATCAAAATGTTACTATTCCACGTTAACCAATGTGATTCTTTCCCTTTTTAAAATGCTATGAAGTGCAGCAATTTTATACTCAGTCTGGGGACTGGGTCCACTCACAAAGTGGTGCTTTCCTCTGCTTATTGCTGTTGGTGCTTCATTGAAAATCATTGAATTTTGAAGTTGTCTTTTGACCTTTATTATAATTTTACATATTCTGAGAGAGCAGAAATAAAACCTTTGCTTTATATGGCAGCACTAATACTTACACAGTGTGGAGTGAGCCTACAGTGTTAAAAATCTATGCCATCTACTAAAGACCTGTTTCAGGTCATAAAATAATTCCATGTGGAATATTGTATTTGCTGGTGAACAAAACAGACTCAGTGGCCGCTTGTCTTGCAAAGTTGGAATAAAGGAAACATCATGTATCTCAATAACTCTGAATCTTATGAATATAAAGAACCGTCCAACTCTAGTGCAAATATACATTATTTTACTGCTGTCAGAGGTCACAAAATTAGAAATGTAGATTTTTCTCCCTTCCACCTTCTTTTGTCTTCCCTTCTTTTCCTCCCCTTCCCTTCCTTCTCCTTCCCTGTGATTTCATCTAAACTATACACATGTAAGCAATCTACATGAAGTCATTTCACCCCAGAAATAATGGCCATCATCACAAAATCAAACAACAACAAATGTTGGCAAGGCTGTGGGCAAAAGGAGCCTTCTACACTAGGATGTTGCTGGGAAGGTAAACTAGTGAAACGACTCTGGAAATCAGTATGGAGATTCCTCAAAAAGCTGAAGCTAGAAAGTCCATTTGACCTACATCTTCCCCTTTTAGGTATCTTCTCAAAAGAGTTAAAGGCATCTTATTACAATGATCCACACATACCCATATTTATAGCAGTGCAATTCATAATAGCTAAATCTTGGAAGCAGCCTATATGCCCATCACCAGATGAATGGATAAAGAAAATGTGATTTTTACACACAGTGGAGTGTAATTTAGCCATAACAAAAGATAAGCTCAAGTCCTTTGTAGGAAAATGAATGCACCTTGAGACCATAATGTTGAGTGAAACAAATCAGACACACAACTTTAAATATCACATGGTTTCTCTTATATGAGAAGCCCAGAGTATAAATAAATAAATAGCAAAGTGAAAAACAGATCATTGGATATAGGGAGATAGATCTTTCTGAAAGGGAGATAGGATGAAGAGATGAAGTAGGGAGGGAAAGGTGATAGAAAGGAATTAGGGTGTGTTATGTCCATGTACCAACTCCACGCCAGGAATGTAGCCACTGGCCATTGCAAACGTGCCAAAAAATGAAAGAAGGAAATCAAAAGGTTGGGGGGAGGGAAAGAAGGGAAAGGGAATAAATAAAAGGAACTAAGATATTTACAGGTACCAATTTCCCACAAGAAATGTAAACATGGTACAGTACAAACATATACTACTACTAATAGTAATAAAACAAACAAAAAACAAAACAGCAAAAACTCAGAAAAACCATCAATGATTTTTATAAATTTATTGAAAATAAAATCATTGTGAAGAAAAATAAAAATTCCTTCTTTCTATCCTTCCTTTCTTCTTTCCTCCTTCCCTTCTGCTTCCTCCATTATAGAATTCTTTCATATTTTTCTTCTTCTGTCTTCTCCTCTCTCCCTGCATCCCTCTTTCTCTTCCTCCTTCCATCCAAAAAGCCCAATCTAGTTCTTTCTGGGTACCAGGGATGTGGAAGGTTGAGGCAGGATCTGAAACCGTGCCGGTCATCACTGCCGCACTTAGGACGTCCTTCCTCACCTTGTTAGGACCCTCCTGAGTGTATTCATCCCTATTGCCTGAAGCATTTTACTTTACCCTGAACAACAAAATTTATTTGCTATTATTTATACATTTGGAACCATAATATGAGCATAATAGGAAGCACAGAGTCTAAAATATAACCATATTATAGAACCCAGTGAGTTCCTCTTTAAAGAAGCATTAATAGACTGGAAATAAATGTAGGGTTTGCCTTTTTTCCTCCTTTCACTTCTAAGTTAATAAGCTGTGTCTAATGGATTCTCTTCCCTTAACCGAAGTTTATCCTGACATATTTATCTCCATCATTTTCAGAAAACTAATAATTGGAGTTTTTTTATTTTCTTCACCTGGTTTTTTAGTTTTGAGTAAATTTATAAAAGTCATTCACAGTTCCCTTTCTGATTTCTTGCTGCTTCATTTCAACAAAGAGACTGGCTTTAAAATGTTGAGTATAGACTGCTGACATGAGCAGATTTTGGAAGCTCCTCCTGTGGCTTCTTTCCAGTTAGTGACACTTTGGTGACCCAGCCCGCCCACAGCCCAAAGCCAAGCGTCATTCCTGATGCTTTCCTGCTCTTATGCTTCACATTTATCTTTTAGTCAATCAACTTCCATCTGTTTAAACCCTACACATACTAACTCAGAAATGGTAGTTAATGAAACAAACACACTATACCCTCATGAAGTTTATAATCTGGTGCCAAATCATTCATCTTTTTCTATTTTCGTACCTGAATAGCTTTGAAATCCACCCCCACCCCTGCTTTTAACCAAGGCACTCATCATCTCTTGCTTTAACTAACATGGATCCATTCTACTCAGATTTGCTCTTTCTGACCTTCATCAATCCAAAATATAGTCTGAGCATCTAGCTCAGTTTCCATCACTCAGAGGAGTTGTCTATAAATGTGTTTAACTCTTTACTCTCCCAGGCAAAAGTGTTCAAGCAAACACCTTCGGCGTATTTGTTTATGGATTTATACATTTCCTACATATGTTTGTACCCTAGGATAGCATGTACTTTACAAAAAAAATGCACCTAAATCAGCTTTAAAAATGAAATATTTAACGTATGTTTCAAGTTTTATTTAACTGATAAAAAAATCTTTCATGTTACTAAAAATTAATATTCTATTATCAAGTGCAGTGTTATTTATCATTACAGTAACCCCCCCATTAACTCTGGTGGATACATTCTGAGACCCACAGTCAGAGCATCAAATTAAGGACAGTACTGAGTCTCATGTACGTGGCATAGTGAAACTTCAGGGCTATTAGTAAGTAAAATTAGAGTTACTTGAAAACAAGCATTTTGATACCTCAGCAGTCAACCTGGTGACAGAAATGACCACTGTATCTGTTATATTAGTTTTTCTCATTGCTGACACAATTCCCACCACTCCCAAATTAAAGGAGAAGAGTTTTACTTGGTTCATAGTTTCAAAGTATTCCTTCCATGGTTGGCTGGCTCCAAGGCAGAAGCATTGTGGCAGAAGGACATAGCAGAGCAAAGGTGTTCTGCGAGCCAGAGCAGGGGAATAGTGCCAGAGAGGAAGGGGCTAGGGCTAGTGCAGTATCCAAGGTTGTGACTCCCTGACCCACACAGACACACTCAGAAGTGTGCTTTCTCAAGTAGGTTGCCCCCAAGCCAATCAACTTGACAGTTAGGCTTAACTATCACATCCTACCCTTTAACAACTTGACATACAAACACATCTTCCTAAACTATACTCCAGTAATCACAATAATTAGTCATTTCACTTACCACAACACAACAACTTTGCATACAAATGAAAACTCAGTAATCCCTTTCTCAAGTCTCAAAAGTCCAAGTAAAATAAACCAGACGCACAAACTTGAATATCACATGGTTTCTCTTATATGAGAAACCCAAAATATAAATAAAAACCAAAATAAAGGACAGATAATAAGACAGGAGATAGATCTTTTTCATATGGGAAAGAGATTAAGAGATGAAGGGAAAGGATGGGAAGGAGAAAGAGTTAAGAAAAACAAATGAGCTATGTCATTTACATGTACCAGCTCCCCATAAGGAATGGACTCATATTGGAAACATGTACTAATAAAAAGTTGAAACTGAAAAAAATCTCTTCTGAGACAAAACTTTTAGCTATGAAGTTCTGTAAAAGTCAAAAACAATTTACATAACCCCAAAGTACAATAGCACAGGGTCAGTGTTCCCATTCCAAAAAGAAGGAAAGGGGAGACAGAAAAGAATCAAACCAAAGTTAAGATTCCAACCCAGCAAGGTAAACATTATGTCTCGTATCCCCATGTCCAACATCTGGGGCATACGGTAGTGAGGCATGCGTTACAGGGAGTGTGGGTGGCCCTACCTCTGTCACCTTGCTATTTGCAGCCCACATGGCCTTTCTTCCTTGGTATGGGTCCCCTCACAGCCTGCAGCTTTCCTCAGCAGACATTCCACTCTCCTAGTGTCTCAGCTTTCCTGAGGTCTCCACTGTACTTTTGGCTTCTTTCCCACAGCTTCAGGCATTGCCTTCTTCGAAGCTCCTTGCCTGACTTCCCAGGCCTTCCTTTGAAAACTGGATGGGAGCCTCTCTCGTCCCATTCTGCATGCTGGTAAAACCAACATCATATGGACAGTGTCATGGTCTGCTCCCAGCAGTAATTGTAGTCAAGGTCCCTGGGACCATAGTGGCAGTGACCTCTGAGTGACTGGGTGGTGGAGTATAGACAGTGAAAGGAATCCTGGAGAACCAATTCTGTAAGTGACCCTTCTCAGGAGACTCAGGGTTACATTTTTATACCTTTGAGCCTATAATGGGTCAAGTCTTACTGATTTCTGAGATATCTTAAAGGCATCTTTCTTCTCACCTGTATAAAAAAATAATACTTGTTTTCTTTTTAATCCAGTAGTCTCGTCAGCAACCATACCTCCTTTGGCCCCAACTTTACATATGATTTCTTTTGGGCCAAATTTAAGATTTTCACTTTTTTCTTCTTTGTTTTTGTACCCAGTTCTCACTATAAATTTGTCTAAAAGCAACCATCAGCATCCATACCACATCTTAAATGCTGGACTGCCTTGAAATTTCCTCTGACAAATCAGTCAGCCCACCACCCTTAATCTCAGTCTCTTCCAAATTCCCAAGATCTGGTCACAATGCAGACACACTTTTTTTTCTTTTCCAAAGTGTAAAACTCATGGCTTCTAGTCAATTGCCAATGAAGTCCTTATTTCCAGCTGAAACCACGTGAGCACTCCTATCAACGTTCTGATCTTCTGAGGTCTGACCAGAACCACCCATCAGCTGTGCTTACAGCATTCTATGGCTTCTTTAGTTCACATCTCCAAACTCTTCCTGCAAACCAATTCCAAAGGGTTCTGAACCACATGGTAAAGTATGATCAAAGGAGTGAGCCTACTTCTTTGGTACCAATTTTCTGTATCAGTCAGCTTACCCATTGCTGGGGCAAGTTAACCCAACACACACAGCTTGAAGGAGGAGAGGTTTATTTGACTCATGGTTTTAGAGGATTTGGTGTGTGGTCAGCTGACTTCAAGGTAGAAGCATCGTGACAGAATGGAATGAGAAAATTGCTTAGTTCATGGCAGCCAGGAAGCAGAGAACAGTGATAACAGCAGGGAGAAAGAGACCAAGGAACAGATATAGAGCCCAGGGTCACACTTCCATGAACACTAACATGTGTACTTTACTAATCCCCTAGATGGCTCCTAAGCCAATCAAGTTGGCAATTAAGCTTAACTGTCACAATAATTAATTTTGTCAATTATCTGTGATGATGGCTGTGTGCCTGCTATAGGCAGAAATGTCATCCATGGAGCTATGATAATTATAATAATCCCTTCATAGCAATGTGACAGAAGCATGATCTATACCTTTTCAGTTCAGTTCCAAAGGTAATGACTAAACTCCTGCCCAATTTGGGGACACAGTGCTATGGAAAGTGCATAAGTAGCAGAACCTGTGCTACCAGAGGTCTCTTTAGGAGGAAAACCCAGCATGCATTTAGTTCACTCATCCCTGCATTTAGCACAGAGTTCTTACGGACCCTCCATGTGCTAGGCACTGAAGGTGAGCAATGTGCCATGCAGACAAAACCTTTGTAGAGAGAATATAGGGAATAAAAAATATAATAGGTCAGATAGCTATGAGTGCAGTGAAGAAAAGTGAGCCAAGATAAAATGGTGACTAGTCCTGGGGGTAAGAGTCTGTTTTACTAGTGGGGTTGGTGGTCAGTGGTAGGCTTCGCTGAGGTGGTGAGCTCTGAGTGAGGGCTCCTTCCTTCAGGTAAGGGAGTGAGCCGTTTGGATGCCTGAGGGACGAGTGTGTGAGCCAGAGGGGCATCATGAGCGCAAAGTCCTGCAGCAGGGCTGCCTTTAACTTACTATGAGCATCATGAGTACAGTGTGCCTGGAGGAGGGACAAGGGCAAGAGAGGAGGATGGAGAGGTGGAGAAGCCCAGCCCAGCGGAGGCCTTGCAGGTACTCCCCAGAACTTGGTCTTTCACTCTTGCTCAAATGGACCAAAGGAAGGATGAGATCTGACCCAGGTTATAGCAAGTTCCTTCATGCCCCCTGTGGAGAATTGACTACAAGGAAGGAAAAAGCTGGCAGTTAAGTAGCTCCTGTACAGCTGGGGAGGGATGATTTGACTTGGATAGGGTGGCCATGGTGAAGGAAATAACAGGTGGTATGGTTCTGAATGTACTTTGGGGTTATGTTGGCTGGATTTTGAATGAATGAGGTGCAGGATCTGACTCAAGCTGAAAATGTGAAAGTACGGGAATTGTGAAATCAAGCCTGTGGTGTCCCCTCTCCACCATGCACTTTGCTCCTCCTATGTAAGGTCTCCGTGGTGGCCATGGCTTTCCTTTTCCTACTTTGGCTGGAGGTTGAACAGATCAGATATATATCATTTCTTTACATCCACCCAACTCAGACTATCATCTTTCTCTTTTGTTTCAAAAATTCATTGTCTAAGCAGCTTTTCAAGTTGAATATTGTTTTGATTTCTCACTGCTAGTGTTCAATTTAGAGGCATTTTGTGTGATTTATCTTTAGATCATAATAAATAAAAACAATAATAAACGGTGGTGTGTTTCATATGAAACATTCACTTGGATTTTATCACAGAATATTGAATTTGCTCGCCAATATCATTCTTAGTTCTTAAAACAGTTTGATCACTCAAGAAATTTCTGTTTAGTGGGTGGATCCTGATATACAGTACTGTGAATGCAAACCTAAATTTGCATTTAATCTAAATTTCTCTTAAGACAATGTAGATTACATATGTACAAAACAATATGTAATAACCATTCAGAACTGTTTTAAAGCTTAGCAAATTTAGAACAGTTTTCCTTAATCACTAAAAACCAAACAAAAAGCCAAAATAACTGAGGTCATATCGATTGACAGATACTTTGCTAATTTGCATTATTAAAGCAGTGCTTCGACAGTTCCTGCCTTTTCACACATTCTTTTTTTTTTTTTCTTGAAGAGCCAATATGTATATGTGAAAGCATATTGATCTGAGAGGAAGAAGGCTCTGTAAGTTTCATGATTGCAATGAGACAAAGTACTGTGGTGTTTTAAGCTGCAGCATTGTAATCCAATCTGAGTATAGCAAACTAATTAAAATTTGCTTTGACAGTCATTTGTACAGTTTATAATGTATCACAATAACTCTTTGCTGTCTTTGAGTACAGGTTCTGAATGTGACACCTAATGATGGCTTCGCCAAAGTACATTACGGCTTCATCCTGAAGGCACAAAATAAGATTGCTGAGAGCATCCCCTACTTAAAGGTGACTGTCACGGCTCTTCCTTCCTTTTCATCTTTTAGTTCCTTTATAGGTTGATTTGCATTCATGGCTAAGTCTTTTCATCATCAGAATGTACACCCTCTGACCATGACATTCACAGGCAGTGTGGACCTTCACCGTAGCTGAGAGTGTCATATGTAGAAATACCAACCATGTGAGTAGAGGCTATTTTGAAAAGACTTTATGAAGAAATTCATAAAACCAGCCGGGCGTGGTGGCGCACACCTGTAATCCCAACACTCAGGAGGCTGAGGTAGGTGGAGCGTTGTGAGTTCGAGGCCGGCTTGGGCTACAACGCGAGCACAAGGCCAGCCTGAGCTACATAGTGCGACCCTGCCTCAAAAAATCAGGGCTGGGAGTTTGGCTCAGTGCCTTAAGCGTCTGCCCTGGCAGGCGCGAGGTTGTGAGTTCAATCCCTGGTACCGCAAAAAAAAAAAAAAAAAAAAAAAAAAAAAAAAAAAAAAAAAAAAAAAAGAAATTCATAAAACCAAAACTGTTACAGTTTTGAAATAATGGCCAAAGTAGTCAAAAATTATTGAGACAATATTTCAAAAAGTGAACAATCCACTAAATGCTTCTTTTGCAAGTTAATTATATATTGCGACTTCTCTGAAAATGACTTACAATAAACTAAATGAAGTGAGGTGACAGATGCAGGCTGAATAGGTCTGAGCCCCAGAAGCATGCCTGGTACCTCAAAATATTAAAAATTAAAATTTGCTATTTTTTTCTCACTTATGTAATTGAATCCTTGTTAGATCACCCGAATCACATTTGGTCTAGCTTAAGACTATCCAATAGAACTTCCTGCCGGGAAACACTTCTCCTCTGTGTTCTCTAATTCCAGTGCCCACTAAGCCACACGTGACCCCTAAAATGTGGAACTGTGACTGAGAAAAGGAATTTTAAGTCTGAATTTTAATTAATTTTGACTGAAATAATAACATGTACCTAATAGCTACTGGATTGTGCAGGTTAGAAGTTACTGTATATTTCACGTCTGTAATCTCTTCCTTTTACATGACTTCAGAGATCCCAAATAGTAACCCATTCATTACAAATACCTGGGTTCTATTTGGTCAATACAGTTCTATTGAAAAAAATTCCAAGTGTTTGCCTTGAGAATCTGAACATGCTGTATAATCACATCCATTTCTAGTTGCTTTCGAAAGGTCTTATCTGACCCATGACCCTGGCCCAGCATTCTGGGACGCAGCATCAAGCAGCAGCACCCACTGAGGTGGACTTATACCTGCCATTTGTCCTGGATGTTGGGGAGCAGGGCTTTGTAAACCTGTACTGTCCTCACCAGGGTCCTGCAGGCATATATGTTCCTGTGATTCTAAGTGTTCTCCTTGCTTGTCCTCTCACCTCGGAGGGCCTGACTGTGCTTTCTCCCCTTCAGAGACAGGAAGCTGTGGTTAGTAAACAAGCAAGGTTGTTTGAGTATCACTCAGTCCATCGTGTGGCTTGCTACTTTCTAACATTATGTGAATAAAATTCCTCCCTAGTGAAAGGAAAGGGACTTCTTATGAAGAGGCTTCAAAGAGGAAGATTTTTAGAAAGGAAGTCCTTGGCATTTAACTATTTTTGACATTTATTGCTCTTTTGGTTTTTTAAATTTATTCTCTTGATTTAATATTCTTCCACACTGTCTTTTTGTTTTGAAACATAAATTTCAATTTTAGTCCTTATGTAGGAGATGGGGAGAAACCAACTAAATATTTTAGGATTTATTTAATAAAAATATAAAATTTTCAAGATTTTAATTGACTTGAATCCTTCTTTCTGTTTTATAAGAAATTTCATTAAAAAATCATGACATGTCTGTTGAGTGTAAAGAAATATGACTTGCAGTTAGGGTGCCATTACTTTAGACATGAGCAATTAAACATTTGGGTACAGAAATAGAAAGACTCTACATGACATATGGTCAGATTTTGAGAGCAAAATAAATGTGAGACATACCCAGCCAGAGAAATTATTTGGAATACTGAAATATGATTGCTTCCACACTGGAGATACACAAAATATTCTGCTAATTTTATGAACTATTCCACCAATTCTACAATTAATTATAAATGTTCTGTTATATTTTGCTTCATGATCTCCTTTTGCTTCTGCACTGTAAATGTTGACCAGTAATCTCATGGCCAAATTTTAATACCGAATGTGTTTTTGTAGTTCTTAGATTTTCCTGTGATATACAATATTCTGTGAGTAAGAAAGGCTACATAAGTCAAGGAATGAAAATTGGTAGGTATTTGATTCTGTCACAGATCCTAACACTGCTCTCTCTACAGGAAGGAATAGAGTCTGGGGACCCAGGCACTGATGATGGGCGATTTTATTTCCACTTGGGAGATGCCATGCAGAGGGTTGGGAACAAGGAGGTAATGAGTTGATCGCTTCTTATTCACTCTAAAGAGGACGAAGTGCTTGTGTGTGTGTGCATGTTTGTGAGATTTTTCTAGGAGGAAATTACAATTGAAAACTCATTTTGTGCACAAATTTTTGAAGGCAATGATTTAAACAATTAGCTATGTGTACTATGTTTAAAATAACCCAACAATTCTAGCTTAATCTTATTTTTACTCTTATTTTGGGGATTTGGCTTTTGTAGTGTATTTCAAGAAATCAGTTAAGTAATCATAAGCACAGCTTCTAAACTGGTGAGTGTGTGTGTCTGTGTGTCTGTGTGTGTCTGTATATCTGTTTGTGTCAGTGTATGTAGAGAAATAGGTGTTACCTTGGGATAAAATTCTTTAAAATTCTTAAAATTCTTTAAAATTGCAAAATGAAGAAGTAAGTTAAAAATATTTTAATGGCTTTGGTAGATTACTTTTTGTTCATTTTGGAATTGTAAAAATAGTTATCCTTGGAATGAAGTATGAAATGAAAATATTTTAATGGTTTTCGTAGATTACTTTTTGTTCATTTTGGAATTGTAAAAGTAGTTATCCTTGGAATGAAGTCTTTGCTCAACCTAAGAACATGCTGATCCTGTTGGTTAATTGTGCAACTTACCTTCCAACACATTTAATGCCAAGTTTAAAATGAACATAATGACAGGTACTGAAATGAAATAATGTAGTAACTAAAACAAGTTACATATTTTGTTTGTGATTACTACTTTTTTCCTGAGCACAGTTGTCAGCTTCTATAAGTGCAATATTGGATCGTTAATTGTGACATCATGTGTTATCAATTTCAAGCACCTTCCACAGTCTGCTGTGACTGATGTGACTGTGCTGGATGGCTGAGTCATCTCTCCTGTTCTTCACACTGCAGAGCTCCCAGGCTCAGATGTACTTAGAGTCAGTGGGGAAAGGGGTAAAGTGAGACACTGAATCTTTGTAACCAGTAAATTCTATGTATGTGTTAAAGTGACAACTAAAGCCGGGCGTGGTGGTGCACGCCTTCAATCCCAGCACTCGGTAGGCTGAGGTAGGAGGAGTATTGTGAGTTCGAGGCTGGCTTGGGCTACAATGTGAGTGCAAGGCCAGCCTGAGCTACACCGTGCAACCCTGCCTCAAAAAACCAGGGCTGGGAGTTTGGCTCAGTGACTTAAGCAACTGTCTGACAGGCGCGAGGTTGTGAGTTCAATCCCCGGTGCTGCAAAATAAATAAATAAATAAATAAATAAATAAATAAATAAAATAAAGTGACAACTAAGGATAATGCAGCTTTAAATTTCTAAAGTAAATAAGAACATATGACCATCTGGACAATAGAGGGTTCAGAGAAACAAGAGGGTTTGTGATGGGATGATTGCCTGCTACAGACATGAACAATTTGTGGCAATAGAAGATTGGATTATTGACTCTGTTTTCTTGATGTATTTATATTAATCTATACCTCTTCCCATCTAACTTACCAGTCAATTAACTAAACTAGCACAAGATGTTAGAAGCAAAATAAGGCAGATAAAATTGCTCATTAGTAATCATTTTTGACTTTCTTCATTCTTTTAGATGTGAAAAGAATGCTTTGAAGGAAAGGGAGAAGAAAGATTTTGCTACAGTATCTAACACTAGATAAATGTTTGTGTCTGAATACTATAGATGTAATTGTCAGTAATTAATTTATCTTTGAACATTTCAGAGTCCAGAGCAAAGACAGATGAAAGAACTCTATGATTTGTCTCACATCTTAGATGAAAAAACTCTTACTTCAAGGAAAAAGAATTTACCACCAAGCACTTGTTAAGAGCTTGGTATTTGAACGTATGGGACAATTCTACCAGTTTAATTATCATTAATATGCAAAGGAGAGCATAGTTCTTGAATTTAAAAAGTTCACAAGCGTTTGTCATTACAGGAGAATGGAAATGAGCCTGTAGATGCCATTCTAGTATTCTCCTGATACTAGGTGTTGAGTCTGCATCTGTGAGCTAGAATGTCGGAAAGCCACCAGCTTTCATGTTTTCAGGCATGGCCCTCTCTTCTCAGTCTGAAAGAGGATGGATGCATGAGAGCCGACCCACAGCCCCGAGGTTGATGATCAAATGGGTTTTGAAGAAAATTTCTGTAATGATGGACAGGAAAAGAGGCAGAGACAAACCATGATAGTTTTGCAGTAGTTCAGCTTCAGTAGTTCCCAGCATTTCCATAACTTCACAATCCACATTCTAGCTTCATTTCTAGTCTCATTCTCAAAGTCCAAATTCATATGTCTGTTACCTGCTTGGTGTCACGACATGGTCATTACAGAGGCAATTCATCTTCCTGTAAGCCATTTTTTTCTTCTGGGTTCAACCTCTTATTCCATGATATTGCCAACTTTCCAGAATCAAGGTGTGAATCAGCTTTATCTGCTTCCCTGTTTTTTCTCTCACTCCTCATTAGTCAAGTCAAGTTCACGGGATTTGGCATCCTGAACTCTTGTCAGCCCCATCATCCTCCTTCCTGTCTGAGGGCTGTTAATTCCAGCCTTTGTTACCTGGAACCTCAGTGCCAGCTGTGAGAACCTTGCTCTCATGTGAAAGTCTCACCTTGTTCCAGGCCTCCCTCTGCTCAAAACTACTGTTGTACAAAATCAAGTCCTATATCCATGCAATAGCATTTGGTATTCCACAGGCAGTTGCAACCAGCTATGCTCTCCAGAGGTATGTCTCACAGGCTCCTGTGTACAGCACACTTCTGGTGGACGAGGCTCAGCTGTGCCACTGGTGGCAGCCCACTGCGCAGGCGTGGCCCCGGCTCTTCTGAGTTAGAGACATTTGGCGTATTCTTTGTGTGCACCTGTGCATGTGTGTATGCGTGTATATGTGTGTGCTATAAAACCACACAGGAAATAATTCGACAAAAGTAGAGATGGTAGTGTTGCAGAATACATATAATTAGTACAACTACTCTTACTATCAAATTTTAATATTCCTGGTTATAAGTATGAAATTCTTGATTAGGAAAAAACATAGTGAAGAAAGTTTTGAGTATTTCTAATTTGATTGTGGATTTACTAACAATTTTTTTTTTTTTTTTTTTTTTTTTTTTTTGCGGCACCGGTGATTGAACTCACAACCTCGCACCTGCCAGGGCAGGCGCTTAAGGCACTGAGCCAAACTCCCGGCCCTGGGTTTTTGAGGCAGGGTCGCATTATGTAGCTCAGGCCCGCCTTGCGCTCGCGTTGTAGCCCAAGCCGGCCTCGAACTCACAACGCTCCGCCTACCTCAGCCTCCCGAGTGCTGGGATTAAAGGCGTGCGCCACCACGCCCGGCAACAATTTTTATTTTAGGTTGGTTTAGATGTTAAAAAACAATCCAGCTGAACTCATTGTCTCCTATATGTTAATAGAGTTTTTTTATTCAGTGTAATACAGCATTTTCATTATTTTGTTCCCCCAAAAAGTTAAATAGGAAAGAAGTGCAAAATCAAGGGTCCTGTTTAAGACAGTTGCATTTACTCTGAATGTCAGGACAGACCTTAGAGTCTCAACTTGGGACTCATCCACCCTGCCAGGATAACAAGGACTGAGAAACTAAGACTTCTAACTCCTCAAATGTGTACCATTTCAGTTTTCTTGTAATTGCTTTTTTTTTTCACTGCTCAGTCAATTTGCTTAATCCATAAAATGAGTAACTGATGGCACAAAACTTGATGAACTGTCAGACTTTCCTTAATATCATTTTTGTGTGTTTGTTTGTTTGTTTGGCAGCACTGGGGATCAAGCCAAGTTCCTAGTGTATGCTAGGCAAGCGCTGTTCCTGGAGCTATATCCCCAGTGCTGTTGATCACTTTAACACCAAAAAGTTTAGGAAACAAAATCCTAAATTCAAATGTGATGAAGTTGCAATAGTAAAATTAATCTCAAAGATGAATATTTTTTTTGACCCCAACAACAGTTAACACTTTAGTCTTCTGGTGAAGAAACTCTGCCTACAATTTACATGTATTTCTAGGGAAACATTTAAGAATGATTACCATACGTGTTCTTAACGTGAGATATTGAGGAAGATATTGCATAGGAAAATCTCTTTTGATAGTTTTTTTAACTGATAGAGGGTTAACCAAGATGCCAGGAGTCTTGAATTTTTGTTCTTCAAATTTAACTTCTATACACCTGTTTCAGCATTTGTGAGATAGAGCTATATGGGCAGTTAGATTAAATGAGACTGTGAAAGTAAGTGGTGAGCTGTAAAGTCTTACTGAAAATATGAGTTAACATTGCTATCATCTTCCATTTTTCTAGTGAAAAATTTAAAATACAAATATTAATGCATTTGTAGAAGTTAATTTTTTTCATCAAAAGAAGATATTCGAGTTGATATTAAATGCGTTTGTATCCATCGAACATGTATTTGAAATCACTCTCCCAAAGTAATCACTTGCAACAGACTTGTACTAAAAGAGAGGATAAGATTCTGTGCACCACTAGGAAAAGCTCCAGTGGCAAGGACAATGGGACATGCACAGGGCAGGCAGTGTGTAGGGAGAGCCACTTGGGAACATATGGCAAAAACATCACTGGGAGAGCCATGTGGAGCAAGGAGTTCCGCAGTCAGGTATTTCTGAAATGTTAGCTTTCATGGAGTCCAGTTGTATCACGTTGCACACAGCCTAAAGCCACAAACGTTACCCCTTATTGCAGAAAAAATATGATTTAGGAAGAAAAGTTTCCTTTTTAAAAAAGTCTTCTATAAAGCCAAGCATGATGGTGCACATGTGTAATCCCAGCATTCTGGGAAGCTGAGGCAGAAGGATGCCAATTTCGAGTCCAACATGGGCAACTTAGTAAAACACTGTCTCAAAGTGAAAATTAAAAAGAATCAGGAATGTAGCTCCATGTGAAAGCCCTGATTTCAATCTCCAGTTCCATAAAAAGGAGAAAAAAAAATGTATGTCTAACTATACTAACTCAGAATACTATTTCTATTTGGTCTACTTAATTTAGTGGAGGACTTACACTTTCTCCTGCGGTAGCCTTTAATCCTAGTATTCTGAGAAGTTAAGGCAGAAGGATACCAACTTCCAGCCAAGCCTGGGCAAATTAGAAACTTGGAAAGACCCTGTCTCAAAATAAAAATTTTGAGTTGGGGTTGTAGCTCAATGTGATGGCCATGAGTTCAATCCCTAGTGCCACAAAAGGAAAAGAAGTCTGATATGGGCTATAGCTATATTTAATACCAGCTCAGAATATCAGAAATGCAATGAAATAACAGTATCGTCACCAGATTTCTATAGATTTGGGAACCTAACAGGCAAGTTCTGACAGTCGCTGACTTAAGGTGGGTAGACTTAAGATTTTTCAACTTTATGGTGGTGTGAAAGCCATACATGTTCAGTGGAAACCATATTTTAAAGTATGATCTTTTCCCAGGCTGTCAAAATATAGTACAGTGCTTTTGTGATGCTGGACAGTGGCAGTGAGTCTCAGCTCTGAGTCACCCATGTGGTCACAAGGGGAAACCGCCAACACTTTACAGCGTACTGTGTTCTTAAACTAAGGACATTATGTGGATTAGATGTATTTTTGATTTAGAGTATTTTCAGTTTACATAATCCTATCACAAGTCCAGTAACGCCTCTAATACTGTTTTTTTTTAACAGTTTGTTTGTTTGTTTGTTTGTTGTTTGTTTTTTGGGTACTGGGGATCGAACTCATGACCTCACGATTGACAGGCAGGTGCTGTGCCACTGAGCTATATTCCTGGCCCTCTAACACTTTTTTTTTAATATCCCTAATTTTAAAATTAATAAAAACACTTCACTTAAGAAGTAGTAAAGAGCAGTGTAGCTCTGTTTTTTTTTTTTTTCAGGCATATAAGTGGTATGAGCTCGGGCACAAGAGAGGACATTTTGCATCTGTCTGGCAGCGCTCACTCTACAATGTGAACGGACTGAAAGCCCAGCCATGGTGGACCGCAAGGGAGACAGGCTACACGGAATTGGTAAAGGTGAGTGTTAACTCAGACATCATCCTCATCTTTTTTTTTTTTGTCTTCAAGATCAGAGAATATTTATCATGAAAAGAAATGTCAGAAAGAAGACACATTATATTTTCAGTGGTATTTGCAAAAATAGGAAAAAAGAATCTTTTCAACTCCTTTGCTCAAAGTGACCTTTAAATGATGAAGGTTTTCTGGTTCCCAAACTTTTTGGACCTAAAATGGCCTTATACTCTTGAAAATTACTGATCATCCCAAGAAATTTTTGTTTATGTGGGTTGTATCTATACATACTATTACAAATTAAGATTGAGAGAAAATCATTAAAGATTAAAAATAAAAGAAAGTTTTATGTATGAATTCCATAAAATAATAATGATTCTATTGCATGTTAATATAAATAACATTTTATAAAGTAATTATGTTTTCAAAATGAAATGTACTGAGAAGATTGCTATTGTTTTATATTTCTACAAATCATTTTAATGACTGGATTCATAGAAGACAGTATTCTTGTATCAACTTCAAATATAAACCCATTAGGACAGTAACATTGCATATCATGTACCACCGGAAAACACTGAGTACCTTTGCACAAATGATCATGAAAAGGACAGAGAACATCTTGTACTATTAAGAAAATAATTTTGAGGTTAGCATTGTGTACATGTCTACAGTCCCAATATTTGGGAGGTTAAGTAAAAGGATCACAAATTCATGGCCAACCTTAGTGGCCATGATACTGTGTCTCAAGAGAATAAAAGAAAATAGTTTTCATTTTTCAGGCCCTCTGTAAGACTGTCAGAAACTTTGAAGTGTACTTGTGGTTCATATAAATATTGTTAGTAAACCTTCCAGCTGATATTTATGGTAGAGAAACTAAGTGAATCTAACAAGTTATTAGCTATAAACGATTGGAAATTTATACACTGTTAAATTAAATCTGAACTTTAACACTGTCTATGATCTGGGTAGGCACAGGGTCAGAAGTTTATATTTGCTATGATAATGCCATTCTTCTTAGACACATAAATAAAATAAGACTTATTGTTAGTTTATTCATAGTTTCAATGATACTGTTTTTTATTCAAAATATGAACATGTCATGTAGCTTATGGGCTTCTGTAAGATGGAATTCCATATTCTAGCTTGAGAAATCTAACTGTTATTTATGCATAGATTGTAGAAGATCATGTGAAGATAATATATCCTGATTTTCATGCAATTGATTTTGCATCTGAGGGAAGCAGTAAGGGAAGAGCAAGAGTGACAAAACATTGATAATTCTGAAATCTGGGAGATGAATGTGTGGAGGGTTTTTATATTATTCTTTCTACTGTTGGGTTTATGTTTAAAGTTTTTCATAATCTTTTTTGCAAAAGAGCATCTTGAATAAAATATATCTTAGAGACTTACAAGACTTCATCAGTTTGGTTTACTTGGGGAAAATAGACATTTCAATGTGATTTCAATGCACTTACATTAAGTAGGTCTTACTGATCGTAGTCATTCTATACTTCATTATAAAAGCATACTTTATAGTCATCACACTCCAGTTGTAAAATAGACTGCCCTCACTTAGGCCTTGAATAACTTTATAGACCAGAAAACCATGATATGCTGGCAATTTCTGAAGATGAATTTTAAGAGGATTCATAACCAAAGGAGAAACTGTACAGGACCAACATCTTTCTTGATAAAACTACTGCACTTAGCACTATGATTGTTTTTTCCTTTGTAAAATTTCTTATGCTCTCAGATCATATCACATTCAACTGATTATCCTCCATCATTTTTTTCTTGGTCTCTTTGTGAGTTTATTTCCCTGCTGTAACTTTTTGTATGCTTTTAACTTGAAGTAACAGAAGTGAAATTCAAACCTGGCTTACACAGCATAGAACTTTATGCACTAATCTAACTGAAAGCTAAGCATTAGAGCAGACTTCAGGGTAGTATAGTTGCAGGAAGGAATTCTTGGCTTTATACTTCCTCTTTGGTCAATTTTGCCCCTCTACCAGCATACTGCAAGATGGCTGCCAGCATACCTCAAGATGGCTGCCAGTGTACTGCATGATTGTTGATAGTGCACTACAAGAATGCTGCCAGCAGCACCTGGACTGGTTGGTTGAGAAGACTTTTAAAATCCCATTACATTGTTGAGCCAACATACCAGTCACAAATGGCCTTCTCAAAATCTGCTGGGAGACCCTTTTCAATTGGTAATAACCATGTCATTCTGGACACACAGTTACAACAGTGTAAGATACAAGTAGCTGGCAACAGGATTCCAGGAGAAGGGGAGTGTATCTCTCCATCAATTTGGGAATAGTTATCCTTTCCTTCAGTCTGACTGAGCCAATTTAAGTCATATGTCTACTCTGGATCTGTTACTAAGTGACTGACAAAGGACTATCAGGTGATCCTGAAGCCAACAAATCAACCCCTGAAATTTGGGAAAGGGTTCCTCTAATTGAGTGACATCTCAGGGGAGATGGATACTGAACAAAGTCGGGGTTCTGTTAAGACGAGAAAGGAGCATGATGAATGTTTCAAAGGAAACTTATCTGAATCCTCTCTGACTGGGAACTGGAACATTTTTCTCTGATTTTTATTTTTCATTTTCTTTCATTCATTTTCTGACAAATCTTATCCACTGTGGTTCATCTGCTGTGAAAATTTCCACTACACCTATAGTAAAGTGATGGAAAAACATAATCCAGCTGAACAGTAACCAAAAAGAACTGAAATAGTTGTACTGATATCGGACAAAAAAGACTTTAAGATGTGTTAATAGAGACAGAGGGATATTCCATAATAATAAAAAAACCAATTCATAGGAAGACATGCATTTATATACACATTTGTTTACCTAACAAAAGAGCACTGAAATATATGAAACAAGAACTGATTAAAGTAAGAAATAGGTACATCAACAGTATGGATAAAACAACAAGGCTGTCAAAAGGAAATAAAACACTTGAATAGCACTAATCCAGCAAGATCTCACAAACACCTGTAGAACATTTCACCCACTATAATCAGGACACACACTGTTCTCAGGTGCACATGAGACATTCTCCAAAATAGGCCAGATACTAGGCCCCAGAACATGCTCAAGAAATTTGGAATTATGGCCAACATAGTACATTTTTTCTGACAGCCTGGGAATGAAATTAAGATTAATTGCTCAATGAAATACTAGTATACTGAATCCAACAGCATATAAAAAGAGCTGTATACATAAATAAGGGGTATTTTTCTGAGGAATGCAGATGAAAATAAATCAATTTGGAAAACATGGCCACGATTATATGATGATGATTGTGTAAACATTTCCGTAGACACAAGAAATCTGGCAAAATCTAACACCCTTTCAAGATAAGAAAAATAATACAACAAACTAGGCAGAGAAGGGAACTTTCTTAATCTGACAAAGGGCATCTATGAGAAACCTGTAGCTCACATTGTACTTAATGGTGAAAAACTGAAAGTCAAATTATCTACATTCTTAGATGACATTGTTTTTTATATAAACTGTCTTTTAAAAAATCTGTTTTAAAAAGCATGCATGTAATCCCAGCAACTCATGAGGCTGAAGACAACATGGGCAACTTTATGAGACCCTGTCTCAAAATAAGGACTGGGGATGTAGTTCAGTTCCTAGTGCTGGTTCAATCCCCAGTACCAGGGGAAAAAAATACTAATAAAGGAGTTCATCAAGCCTATAGAATTCAAGGTCAACATATAAAATCCAAGATAGTCTTCCATTTCCAGCTTACAGATTTGAATATCATGGATCATGGATCATTGACAACTTAAAGTAGAAACTGTCTAATTCTGGGACCTGCCACATTTGTCCAAATTACTTTTAGAATAATCACCCAGATTCTGGCCGTAAGTGACTGCTGCCTACCTCAGATAGCACACTGTCACTCAAGTCTTTCTCACTATTTTTCCAGAGAGATTGAGATTGTACTTTTCTCGAAAGGATAGGGCAGTATTTACTAAAATACATACTCTGTGCTGTGTTCTCCCTCATTGTGTGGCCTATAGTTTAGCTGCTCTGGGACAGAGGGTTATATAATTTAATGAAAAAAATTAACAAAGAATATTCCAGTGGAGTTTTCTCCTTGGAGATTGTTTTCATTAAAATTGATTAGGTTGCTGCCCAAGTCACAAATATCAAAGCCCTAAGTGCCTTGAGATTATTTAACATAGAAACTAAAACAAAAACATAGATTAAAGTCTTTGCTAGATTGTAAATAAAAATGATCTCTTGTAGTTTAGGAAAAGCCATCATGCTTTAAGAGTATCGCTCTTCCCTTTTTGAGATCAGCCCTTTGTTTCTCACTATTCCACGGCTAATCCCCACCACCCCCCGCCATGGCTAACTTAAATATAAGCATCCATGTGCAGAAACCATTAGAGTAACATTGAAAACAAATCCACAGCCAATGAAAACTGAAAACTATAGTTTAAAATATCCCTTTTGTGTTTGTTTTTTCTGCTACCTCTTTGCATTTATTACCAAGGGAAAAAGGAGATCTCTTGAATTTTTCCTGAGCTTTTCAAAGCAGCTTCTCAGATATTAACAAATAGCATCACAGATATAGTGGCCTTTCTTCACACTGTAATTTTATTACAGTTGGAGAAGTGCCCAGTAATACTTTGCCAATGATGTGTCAGAGCACATAGAAATGATTGATTAAAATAGCACTCTGTCATTTTCTCCAGACTGTGACTTTTATTAATTAAAAAATCCATTGTGTATGAATAATTTCACCTGAGCAAAAATAGGATTTACACAGTAATACATTAGTGATTCAATATTTCTTTCCATATGATTAAATATTTGAATGTTTTCAGTGAACTGCTTTTGGAGTAAAACAGATTGAGAAAAAAGCAAAAGTGTCAGATTTAAACTGGAATTAAGCTGTACATTAAAAAGATTAGCAATTTTATAAAAATGCAAATTTCATGTATAAAGAAGTGCTAAAAGCAATTCCTTAAAATTAACATAAGAGTTTAGGCCGACTTTTTCCAAATTGAACTTTAAACTTTTTAGATTTCTATGATACTTTCACCTAACATGACAACAAAACAGTGATGGGATCTAGAATTTGATGATTATGTGATTCAAAGGTGAGCTTCTTAGAAGGTGCCCTATAATTAGAAGTGGATTAATTTTGCTGTCAGCTGTGATACTTTGGATATGCTATTTCACCCATCTGAGCTTCGCATTCTTATCTCTAAATTTAAAATAATCCCTTCAGTTTCTCCCTCCTACGTGTTTTAATGAGGCTCAGAAAAACAAACCCAAAGAATACCCATCACCTTGGATGCTCCTGCGTGTTTTTAAATGTGAGCCCTGAATTAGAGCTAACTCTCTGCTGAGACTGTAAGATGGCATGTGATCCCAATGGTGGCAATAAAGGGAAACAAAATATTTGATATTCTTTCAGTTATTTTAAACTAAAAGGTCATTTTCTTTCTCAAAGCAGAATTGATGAGTTTTCAGTATTTGTCAACATGAAAAATGTAATGCCTACACACTGGCTTTCTGATTGCTTTGGGAACTCATAGTTCTTAATATTTCAGAAGAATTACAGACTGAACCTGTAGGCCAGTGCTCCATTTGTGTTCTAAAATGTTTAGTCTGATCGGTCGTGATCTGTATTTTAGAATATCACACATACAGATCAGTGTTTTAAGTATACCTATCCATATGTGCATCTCTTTGTGTATCTGTTTATCGAACAGTTTTCTTGATGTGTACACAGAAAGTTCACCCATCAAGCTTTCAGCCCCTTGAGATTAGGTGTTGTAGGGTTTCTGCTCAGAGTTATCACAACTCCAGTCTTAGGTTAGGACTCTGTTCTCAGCAGGTAGCCCTGGAAGGGAAACCAGAACATAGTTTCCCCTATTTGCCTCTCTTCTGACTGATGACATTGGCTGGCTTCCAAGAAAGCAACCCATCATCTATGATAAACATTCAGGAGAGCCAGCCTGCTGTTAGTCGGACTTGCAGGAGGCCAGCCTGCTATCTCTAGTGACAGTCCAGGAAACATAAAAATAACTTCTGTAATAATTGACCCCAATGGCCAGGATTTGATTAATGAATGACAGCTTCCCTAATTTTTTCCCACAGTTCTAAGTTAACAACCAGAGAGAGTCAGACATGCACAGAGCTTGATTCAAAAGGTAAATGTAAAAAAAATTATTCTAACAAAAAACAGTATTTCCTTACTGTTGTCTCTCTCTCCTGCATATGTATCATGTGAAACATCATAAATGCGAATTTGGTGATTTTGTAAAGGTACATTCAGAGGACTGGTAAAGGATTCTGCAGCCTTGTAAGGTTTTTGTTTCTAAGCTTCACTAGTGGGTTAGATTACAGATTACAAGGTCTTGTTAGCCTAGGATGAAAGAAGATAAACAGTAAAAAATAAGTACTGTCAGATACATGTAGAAAATGTATGTGTGAAGAAGAATTAAAACAACATATGTATTTAACACCCTTCTATATTGACTTTCATGGAAATAATAAATAAGAATTATACAAATATTTTAAGTGACAAGACAATAACATGAATAATATCAGCATCTTTATGTAAAAGTGAGAAATAGAAGTACCTGATTAGTTATATCCAAGAATGTAGACACCCAAGGGGAGGGATTTCTGAGGAAGAGATTTAAGGTACCTGGAACTACTGGTATAGCAAGTCAAGAAACTGCAGGCCCTCAGAGCACAGACCTGGTTACACTAACATTTTAAGTTTCCCAGTAAAAGAAATCTGCTTTTGTTAGTGTATCCATGAACCACAGGCCCTGCCATTTCACATAGACATCTAATCACTGATTAATTTATATATAAATAACAACCAGCAATCACCAGACATTGAGGAACCTCTTCAACATGAATGATAAAGAGTAGATCAAACAAAAATGCTATAGCTCAGTAGAAACAGAAAATATGGAGAGCAACAAGCAAACTTGAAATAGCACCTCTAATGTTCTCAGAGCAATAACAAGTGAGAATGTATCCACCAAACAAGTACAGAAAACTATTAAAAAGAACAAAAACCATGAGAGAGCACCCAGAAATTAAATCTGTCCTTGACAGGAGCAAGAAGTTCTTGTGTGCTGTTGTGCATTAGGGTGACTATAGATAACAATAATGAACTTTACATTTCAAAAAGCTAGAAGAAAGGATTTGGAAAGTACTCGACATAAAGAATGTTTGAAGAGATAGATATTTTTAACCTAATTGTAAAATTCCACAGCATATCCTTGAATCAAAATATGACGTGGTACCCCACTGATTAGTACACTTTTTATATATTAGTTTAAAGCAAACTTAATTTTTAAGCATGTCATTCAAGGAAATAAGAATGTTCTAGTATTAAAAGCTAAGTCAAGAAAAATCTCCTAGGGGGGCAAAAAAAGCAAAAATGGAACATAGAAAAGAAAAATTGGAAACTCTATTTAATATGGCCAGCATGCAAACAGAAGGAATTCCAGAGAGAGCAGGAAAAATTGGAGGAAACTTTATTTTAAAAAATACTAGAAACTATCCACAATTGGAAAGTGTGAATTTCTATATATTTCAAGATGCCAGAAGCACATCCTCTTTTAGCACACTTAATCCTTTCAGGAACATTGTAAAGGGGCAACCTAAGGCACAGTATTGAGTAACTTACCCCAAATTACACACTAATAAATTGCAGAATCAGATTTCCAAATGAACAGCTTAGCTTCTAGGAAGTTTCTTGGGGTGGATCTGGAGGAGAAAAGAGCAGGAACCCAAAACCACTGGATTCCCCAACAGTAGCATTAACACTTGCAGTGTAATGCTATAGTGCTTTCAAAGTTACCAAAAGACATTGATCTCGACAATGATTTTTTGGTTATGACTCTCAAAGCACAGACAAAATAAATAGACAAGTAAGACTACATCAAATTAAAGACTTATACAGAGCAGAAGAGCCAATCAACAAAATGAAAGGGCAAGTGATAGAATTCAAGAAAACATTTGTAAACCAAACATCTGATTAAGAGCTGATAACCAAAATGTGTAAGAACTTATGTAACTCAATAGCAAAAGACCAAATAACTTGATTTTTAAAATGAGCAAAGGACTTGAACTTTTTTTCAAAGAAAACATACAAATTGCCAACATATATAAGAAAATTGTTCAACATTATTAAGCATCAGGGAACTGGAGATCAGAATCACAATATCACCTCACATGTGTTAGAGTGGATAAAAATCGTTGGCAAGGATATGGAGAAAAAGAGAACACTTGTAAACTGTTGCTGAAACATAAATTGATACAGCCATTGTGGAGAGTAACGGGAGTTTACTCAACAAAACAAAAATAGAACTGCCATGTGATCCAGCAATCCTGCCTCTGGGTATGTTTGCAAAGGAAATGAAATCAGCGTCTCCAAAAGATGCCTGCATCTCCCTGTTTACTGTAGCATTTTTCCAGTAGCCATGATACAGAACCAATATGTATGTTCATCATCAGGTGAAAAGATAATGAAAAATGTGGTACATATGCACAAAGGAATACTATTTAGCATAAAAAAGAAGGTATTACCCTTTGTAACCACATGGGTGAACCTGAAGGATTCTATAAGCCAATACTGTAGAATCTTGCTTATATGTGAAAAGACAAATACTATATGGTCTTTTTGAATGCAGAATCTTAAGAAGTCTAACTCATATAATCAATAGTTGCCATGGGATAAGGGTAAGGGAGGATGGGTAGATGTTGGTCAAAGTGTACAAACTTTCCATTATAAAAGTGGGCCAAGTTCTGGGGATTTTATATACAGCATGGATTTTGATGGCTGTGTTAGTTCATCTGATTGCAAATAATCACACCATGTATACATATGAAAATCATCACATTGTACACTTTGAAGATGTTCAGTCTTTGTCATTTAAGTCTTTTAAAATAAAAATAAAATATCAATCATACTTGGTAACAAAAAATTATAAAAAGAAATAGCTAAAAAGCAAAGCAAATCTATAAACCTTCAACCAAATATAAGAGCTCTAGCATAGGTTTGTTTTTTTTTTTACAAATCCAAAAGAGTAATATTATAGGTTTACAAAGCAAGATGATAGGAATTTGACAATGGTTACAATATTGCATATCACTACCTTCAAAAGGGTTGTTTAGATTAACAGATATAGACTTGCAAAATTAATGTAAACAAAGCATAGGTATTTTAAGGAGTACAGTTTACCTGTGGTGCATCCTTCCTCGGGGACAAATAGAAACCATTCATTAGGCAGCCCAACACCAGGCAGACACCAAGGCAAGCTCCATGCCACTCAGAAAGCAGCTGGTTCGGGTCACAGCAAGGCAGATTTTTTTTTTTTTTTTTTTTTTGCGTCACCGGGGATTGAACTCACAACTTCGCAGTCTGCCAGGGCAGGCGCTTAAGTCACTGAGCCAAGCTCCTGGCCCTGGTTTTTTGAGGGAGGGTCGCACTATGTAGCTCAGGCCAGCCTTGCACTTGCGTTGTAGCCCAAGCCAGCCTCGAATTCACAATGCTCCTCCTACCTCAGCCTCCCGAGTGCTGGGATTAAAGGCGTGCGCCACCACGCCCAGCTAGCAAGGCAGATTATTAATGGAGGGTTACCTTTAGAAAAGAAAGCAAAGTAATAGACTATGTTTTTAACAAAGGGTAGAGGGCAAGTTGAGTACCCTGTCCCCAAAATGCCTGGGACAAGAAATGTTTCAGATTCACATTTTTTCAGGTATTGGATGTTTTTTGTATATATATGAATATGAGATTGAGATTGGGGATAAGACCCAAATCTGGACACAAAATCCATTTATGTTCTATGTGCACCTTACACACGTAAGCTGAAAGTGATATTATACAATATTTTATCTTTTTTTTTTTTTTTTTTTTTTTTTTTGAGACAGGGTTTCATTATGCAGTTCAGGCTGGCGTTGAACTCACTTTGTAGCCCAGGCTGGCCTCAAACTCACAGTGATCCTCCTGTCTCAGATTCCCAAGTGCTGGGATTACAGGCATGTGCCATAATGCCCAGCTTTATACAGTATTTTAAATAATATTCTACAAGAAAGTATCATGGTAGGAACTTTTCCACTTGCCCTCACTCAAAAAGTTTCAGATATCAGAGTTTTGAATAAGGCATACTCAACCTGTAGTATCAAGAGATTTTATCATAGTCTTTCAGAATTAGTGAGGAAATAGTTTAAGTGCTTTAGAAAATTAGGCCAACAAAAAGGGAGCAAACTTTCCAAAAGTGAAGTGTTTGCATTACAACTCAAGTTGAATGATACTTCTTTGTCATAATATTATAAAATCTAAATGTGAATTTACTCAGATGTGTGAAAAATTTGTGAAATTAACTATCACTAGAATGGAAAAAAGAGAAGAGAGACACCAACCTGTTAAATCATTAACCTTCCCTACCAGGTGAGTGATAAGGTCTAAAGTTAGCAAATCAGTAATAGTAATATAAACATGTTATTTTCATTATCTGTGTATGTTAACAATGCATAATAGTTACATTTATTTTGGGAAAAATATATATATGGCATATCTGGATCATTTTCAGTCCTGTTATCCCTGTCTCTTCCCCCTTATTCCCTTCCTATCTAAAAATTCTGCTTTATTGTTTACTACCATCTCTCTTTTATTCTAATCTTTTATGCATTTATTATTTAGATTTGCCATGCAAGAGAAGCCATGTAATCTACAATTTTCTGTGTCTGACTTATTTCATTTGACATGGTCTCAAGTTCCATCTTTGTTGATGACATGATTTCATTCCTCATGGCCAAAAAATATTTCGCTGAGTATATATACCATATTTTCCTTATTCATTCATCTATTAGTGGACATCCAGATCATTTCTGCAGTTTAGCTATTGTGAATTGTGCTGCTATAAACATGGATATTCATGTACAGTATCACTATTGTGTGATATCTTTAATTCCTTTGGGAATATACTCAGGAGTGGTATAGCTGGGTTAAATGGAATTTCTATTTTTAGTTTATTGAGGAACCTCTATATTAGCTTGCATAATTGTACCACTTTACAAAATATTGATATGTAAGTAGGTAAAAAAAGTATTTAAAAGAGCTAGCTGTATATTGGGTTCCAGATAGTTTTTTTTGTTTGTTTGTTTGTTTTTTTACGGCACCGGGGATTGAACTCACAACCTTGCGCCTGCCAGGGCAGGCGCTTAAGGCACTGAGCCAAACTCCCGGCCCTGGTTTTTTGAGGCAGGGTCGCCCTATGTAGCTCAGGCCGGCCTTGCGCTCGCATTGTAGCCCAAGCTGGCCTCGAACTCACAACGCTCCACCTACCTCAGCCTCCCGAGTGCTGGGATTAAAGGCGTGCGCCACCACGCCCGGCTCAGATAGTTTTTATTATAAAACTTCTGGTAATATTTGACATTTTTTAAAATGTGGATTTTTAATTGAATGAAAATATTAGTAAGGAAAATAAGATTTTTGGATTAAGGTGAGCTATGGTACATTGTGGGATTAGTAAACCTTGAAACTGGAAAGTCTGTAGATGACTTGAGAGCCCGATACAGCTGAGATTGAACTTAAAAGTCAAGTGCCGATGATCCGTTTAGGAAGCTATGTAGCTCTATAACAATCACATCTTTGTTCTTTGAAGTCTCTGTAACCACAGGAAAAAATGTGCAGTTGGAACTGTTGTCTTCCTAGCAACCCACTCAAATAACAAAGCTATTAGGTTTTTCCTCTCATTTTTATGAAATGGACCAATTTAGGGTCAAGGAAATAATTTTCAAACAAAAGCTTTAAAAATGTGTAGGCATTTTTTGCTTTCTGTAGGCATTCAAGTTCCTGTTGGAATTTTAAAAACAAATATTGTATTCTACCAACTCAGATCACTAACTGAGTAATATTACTTTAGAGAAAGCTCATATTTCCCCCTCTGCTCCTTTCTGCTCCTTTGCTGTGGTCTGAATATTTCTGTCCCTCTCAAATTCTTATGCTGAACCCCTAGCCCAAGGTGATGGTATTTGAGGAAAGACTTTTGGGAGGAGATTGGATCATAAGGGTGGAGCCCTTGGGGATGGGATTGAGGCCTCACCGAGCTGCCATACCCTCTTCTAGTGTGGGAGGTTGGAACAAGAAGGTGCTGTTGTAGATTGAAAACCGATAATCAATTTAAACACCAGCTGAACTGAACTGGCGTGGTACTGAGTGTAGATGGCTCACCAGAGGACTATTGCCAGCAAAAAAAAAAGGAGACCTGTAAGGAAGAGTAGCATTGTGGGTTCTCCTAAATGTTGCTTTTGCTTGGAGCTGTTGGTGCTCCTGGAGGAGCTTGTCATGCTGGCTTCCCTGACATGAACTCAGCTTTTATCATCAGAGGAGCTTTGGACCTTGTCGTTGAGAGTGGCTGTGGTTCATCTCAGGGGCGCTCTGGTCCTTACTTTGAGCATTGTGTTGACTCTGGAAGGCAAGATGTGTGCTATTCAGTTTCCAGGAGAAGCTTGTCACTCTGGCTTCCTGATATGAACTCAGCTGTTATTGTCAGAAGAACTAGGACCTCTTTGTCCCTGAGGATGGCTATGGTTCTCTTTGGAGGAGCTCTGCTTCTTTGAGCATTGCTTCCTGGCTCCAGTGCAGAACCGTCAACCTACTGGTACAGATCCTTCATCCTGCTGACAGACTTTCTAGCTTCCACCACTGACCTTCAGGCCTTTCCAGTGCATATCCATGAAACAGACTTGTGTGAGTCATTGTTGTGGGCACTAGACCTCCAACTGGACTCGTGGGAAGCATTGTCATTGGCTCTAGGTTTTCAGTTGAACTCATGCAGGATGCTGACATGGAATTCAGGCCCTGAGCTGAATTCTGTAGGTCTTTAGTGTGTGGACACATTTCCTACACTTCTTGTATTTGGCTCTTGGGGTAACCATTATAAATACTACTATAAATTATATGTCCTGTATGAAATCATTTTCCTTGAAATCCCTGACTACAAGTGCTGTCTGACCAGGAAATGGGACTTCACCAGGCACAAAATCTGCCAACTCCTTGATCTTAGACTTCCAGCTCCCAAAACTGAAAAAAATATATATGTCTGTTATTTACAAGCCACCCAGTCTATGGTATTTTCTTATAACAGCCCAAATGAACCAAGATACATGGTATACCATGCAATTAGATTATGTCTTTAATCTCTTATAACCAGTGAGTTTCATAAAACGTGTTTCCTTGGTTAAAAACATTTCCAAGTCCCATCTCACATTTCTCCCTAAAGAAAGCATCCTCAAATAGAAACATTACTTTGGTCAAAAAACTGTTTACAACCAGGCTAGGAGGTTGAGGCAGGAGAACTTCAAGTTTCAATCCAGCATGGACAACTTAGTGACTTGGCACAAGTGATTGTTTCAAAAAGGCTGAGAATGTATCTCAATGCAAAGGCCCTGCAGTCAATCTGAATATTTTTTAAAAAGTGTTTATATTAAACTATTAGTAGATCATGATTGTTACTATTTTTTTAATGTATATGAGTTTAACTAGTGCTCTCTTTTGGTTCACTGAGGTTGCCCCAGGTATGAACTTTATTTGAGTTGTGCTTCTGCCCAGTCCTGAGTGGGAAGTACCTGACTGTCCAAGCACCTTGGAAGTGTCTCCTCTTAATGGGTACCTGCACTGACAGGTACTCAGTACACCACTGTACAGCAAGTCCCAGACTTATGAACATTTGGGTCACAAACTTTCACAGACTGGAACCAACCTGGCATTATAAACTTTGCCAGATGTGAACATATTGTGGAAATAGTTCACATGTCTGTCAGACATTGTCACAGCTGTGCTACTGTGTGCTTGCTGTGCAGTGCCATGGTGTGTGGTAGTTCAGTGCATAGATTCTGGGATATCTGGAAGCAAGAGGTAAAGCAGTGGAGATGCGGAGGAGACTGTTAGGAATCCTAAAGCAACGTATGTTGTATATTTCTGTCAGAGGTGTGTAAGGCTCACTTTGCCAGACTTGTGAATGAATCCAACTTACAAACATTTTCCTGGAATGGAACTCATTCATAGAGGACTTACTGTACATCAGAGGCTGTGAGATCCTTCAGTTGCTCTTTTGCTCCACAGGGGGAAAATGGCCCTAGAGACCACCACAGTGTAATCCCTGTGCCTGACTGCGACCTCCTCTCCTTCCTCAAGTACCTTAGGAATGACTGGGGAAACAGCACAGGTGGTTTCTGGCACTGTCTCTCCTGAGCACTAGATAATGAGTTCTTAGGCTCACTAACCAGTCTGGTATTTATTTCATCATCCCTAAGGTCAAAATTTCTACCAGATTAACAGTAAAGATTTTTCCCACTGTAACATTCAGTGACAAAGTGTTGAACTCAAAAGAAAAAAAAATGCAGGCTATTTTATAATGAAAGAAAATTAGAAATCTGCTGTAGTAGTGTGGTACAGCCACATGCTAAGGCTGGAATCTTCCTGGAGAGTTACTAGTGCAAATCCACATTGAAAAGCTAGAATCTGTTTTGCATGGTCCACAGCAGCAGCAGCAAAAATGTCCCTACTCAGTAATGGAGAGTATGCAAACTTCCTCCTTCTCTCCTTTTCTTCCATCCAGGCCCCCAAGCTATTGAGTGTCAGGATGGCATTGTCCTCAAGCAGCCAGGTCTTCCCCTTCGCTATTCAGTGGTTCACAGACCCACTTGCCACTGGTCTCGGGGAGCTCATAGACAACCCAAAGTGTGCCTTACCAGTTTTCCAAGTGCCTATCAATCCAGACAAGTACAACCAAAATTAGCCAGTAGTTAAGCGAGTGCACCTCTGATAGTGTAGTACAGGTTTTGGAATAAGGTATTTGGAACGCTTCTGCATTGGTTTGCTCCTTTTTGCTTGAATCTATTGTCCTATACATGTGTGCCACATGTAACAAGGGAAAACAAAGTTTAAAAAAAAATCGTTGCTACTTGTGGAAAAATACTCTTGGCAACAGTTCCTAGAGACTGAGGGAGAGAGAGGCTGGAATGACATTTCACATTAAATGACAACCTGTTCTTAAGGAAAAAATAAATAAATTGTATTGAATGATGCAATCACTTCAACATTTCCCCTTGGGCTTTATGACCTATTTATTAACAAAAGATCAGCTATTTTTAACTATGCTCCTACAATCAGCTTTCAAAAGAAATAAAAGAAACTTCTAAAATACTAGGAGGAAGAGAGAAAGAGCTGGCCTTATAAGGTGCCAATAACCTCATTTGGAAAGAAATGTCCTGTGTTAGAGAGGTAATTTTCTACTTGTCTGTGTGACAGTTTAACAAGAATGTAATAGATTTATCTAACAACTTGAACAAGTTACAGTGACAGGCGTGAGTGATGGCAGTTGAGAAGATGTAAACATACCACAGAATCCTGAGGTACATTTGTTTTGGCTTGCCACATTTTTGATGTTCTTAACAGCACCTTTGAGTTCTGTCAATCTGGGGACCTGCCCCAGTGAGGACTTTTGAGTATCTCTCTATTGAAATACAGCCTTTAACTTGCTAATTGCAAGCTGCCTACTTGAGATGAAAAATAAAATATGGAAACTAGCTAGTGGACCGAGTGCTGAAGGCAGAGAAATGATGAGCACCACTTCAAGGAAGGTGATAGGAACAGGCATAGATGTTGACACAAATTAAAGGGTGAGTTTCACAGAAACAGAATTTTAAAACCAATCACTAATCAGAGTCTCTTGCCCTACCATATTTTAATAACCCTTATGTTTTCATATGATCTAAAAAGTGTTGCCTGGTGCTAAAATAGAAAATTAGAAAAAACGTAGCTTTACAGATCTTAATTGGCTTTATTTGTGATTCCAGAATCAGGCTGCAGTCTACATGTATAATGATTCAAAATGATGTACCTCACACATGGGTTATATTTATAGCAAGAGACAAAAAATTTACATGCAGAAAATGGAAGTGGAGACAGCCCTATTGGTTAGAACTTGGGTGTGTCTTTTTTGCACATACAGTTGGTCACCAGTCATTGGTTGACACACTTACTTGCTCCAGTAGTAGTTACAATCTGTTTATTCATCAAATTACAGGGCACTTGTATGGAGAAACTTTTAAGCCAGTCTTTAAAGACATACGGAGGTAGCTTTAGGCAAGACTTACCTCTGAATTGGCTGAGGTTACCATCGTGTTTTCATATATATCTGAGAATAAGTTTTTGGAGGCCTCCCTCTGTGTAGTCATCCTGACTTACTGTTTTTTTCCTATACTGAATCATGAATTCATAAAACCTGGGTTGATGAAAACACTTTACATGCCATCTCATGCTGTTTTACCCCATAATAGTTCACCTTGGTTGAGCAATTCAAAAACTAAAGAATGATGTTTTATAAGGCAACCCAATTCATTTTCAGAAGTGTTAGTTATTTTCATATTCCACAATAAAATCTTACTCACTGTACTTGTTATTTCTGGTTTCCTGCTCTCAGCCACTTACAATAACATATCTGACCCCTGATTCTTGCTGAAATCAGCTGGTGTCTTCCTGTGTATCTTCACATCCATATACTCAATTATTTAATGCACATCTCATCTAATGTGGAAATGATTGGAGTAATTGCCATTTCAAAAGTCCTAGTTCAGCTGTACTACTTTTTCCTATGATAGGAATGCTGTTTTATTTTATTCTGGTACCAGATCATTTCAGCTCTGGATGTCACCCCTGCATTGTTGACCACTTTGGTCCTACTGAATTATCACCCACCTCTGACTGACAACAACGTATGCTGGTCACGTGGAAGGAGATTTTCCAAGGAACCTGGTCGCTCCTTGGCTCTGCCAGTCCTAAGTCCTGGCTGGGGCTAAGGCAACATCCTGAATAAGAATCAAGGAAATATTTTTGTTTAAGTGAATTCTAAGCACTGGTGTACTTACTTGCTATGTTTTGATGTTAACTTTGTAATGCATCATATGGTACATTTCTGATACCCTTTAAAGTTTAATATTTACACTATTCATTGGTATATCTGTAAGGAGCTCTACTGAATGACAGAACTAAATCTATGAAAACTGAAATATGCAATCTAGATAAGAAGAAACATTTCATTATTTTATTAAGCAAGTTAACAAACAAAAAGTTGAAAGTCATTATAAGATGTTCTGCCAGGTGTATTTTCAGTCCAGTGAAACCAGACCTGCTTCCTTCTAGTCTTTAGAAAGAAACTGGAAGTTAATCCGTGATGAAGGTCTTGCAGTGATGGATAAAGCCAAAGGTCTTTTCCTGCCTGAAGACGAAAACCTCAGGGAGAAGGGCGACTGGAGCCAGTTTACACTGTGGCAACAAGGTGAGCTCCTGACTCCTACATTGTTCTTTGCAGCCAGTGACCTGAGGATAAGTCACAAGAGTCTTCTGTGATGTCCCCAAAGCTGGGATTCCTGGATTTAAAGGAGCCTGCCTGAAAACCTAGATTTCTTAAATGCATTCATTGTTTTACAAAATACATCTGAACAATTTGTGTGTATATGTGCATATGTGTGTGAATATATATATATATATATATATATATAATACAAATGCATATTTCCATAAGTGTATATAAGCAGTATTTTTATTTTTCCTGATCTTCCTGAATGTTGAATAATATGTTGCTGACAGTGACCCTACTGTGTAGGTATAACTAAAAAGTCTACCACATGCTTATCAGTGACTTTATAAAGAGCATCCCTGAGCTTCATTTGCATCTATAAAATATAGTTGCTGCTACAAAGCAAAATGATATTGCCATGAATGAGAGATGTAAGAAATGGTCAACACACCAGAATGACAAGACAGTAAGTACTGAGCATGTTAGAGATAAGTGGTTTATGTCCAACTTTACATTTTTTTGAGCATAATCTATACCCTGGCACATAGATGGAGCTCCAGTGTATGTGTTCAGTGAATTAACATATTTGTTTTAAAAAGAAGAGCATTTAAATGTCAGAATACAATGAGCAATCAGATTACATAATAGACAAATAAAGACAGTGTTTTGTCTCAGTTATGCGTTTGGAATGCTACTCTGTAAGTACAAAGTGAGTAACTTCAATAATATTTTCAAGAATGTATTCATCAGGAAAGAGATCACATGATTTCAAGTGATTGTCGATTTTTTTCTGACAAGATTTTTTTAAGAGAACTATACCATCCTTATATGGGCTAAATGTACATTTCCATTTGGTACATCACAAAGATGAGTTGGTCTGTCATTTAAGCATTCATCTGGTACTTCAATTTGATTAGTATCCTTTATGTTTTATAGAAATTATGTGGATTCCTAGGGCAGTGCTTCAGAATAGCATGCATCCTAGCAGTAACCTCCCAAAACTGTAGTCTCTGCTAAACATAGGTGCTTTGATAAAGTTGAAATGTGCAAAGATTTATGGGGATACAAAAATATTAAGCAAAAAAGAAAATAAAAACTAGAGATTATAATTTGTTTGGAGGCAACATGACTAAATTTTCACTTATTTGATTACACCTGATTTTTATGAATTATGTAGAGTAATTTCTTATGTTGTTTTTTATTTTCTTTCTTAATTGTTATAAAGTTCTATTTTGTTTTTAAAAACTCATAAAATTGCTTTTCATGCTGGGGTTTAGCTTAGTGGCTTAAGCACCTGCTTGGCAGGCTCGAGGTTGTGAGTTCAATTCCCAGTACAAAAAAAAATTGCTTTTCACTTATGTTTTTATGGTTATATTTTTTAATTCTTGCATTTATATCTTTTTCTTTCTCTTATACTTTTGATTAAACTCTTTTTAGTTCTTTTAAACATTTTGATTGGAACTCCTTAATACATTTATATTTATTGTTTCTTCTGTTAATAAAAACAGTGAAGCTTATGATCTGACATCTAGACACAGATTTGGATGCATTCCATAAACCATAATGTATGGTATTTTTACTGAGATAGTGCCAAAAATAGACAGCATTTCTGTCCTGATTTCTCTTTTAACTCTATAAATAATTTAGAGATTGGTGGTGTGTGTGTGTGTGTGTGTGTGTGTGTGTGATGAGCATGTTTCTCAATCTGTTGTAGCTGCTGCGTCTTTTAAAACTTAACTTTTAGCTGGTAGTGTAGGCCTGTAATCCCAGCACTCTGAGAGGTTAAGGCAGGAGGATCACAAGTCTGAGCTCACCCTGAGCAATTTAGCAACTTGAGAAGATCGCGTCTCAAAATAAAAAAAATCAGTTTTCTGGGAATGTAGCTCAGTGCAAAGGCCCTGGGTTCAAAATGATAACAACAAACTTCTAGCTTTATATTACTGGTATTAAAGACTGTAAGTCAGCCTGAACTGCATAGTGAGACTCTGTCTCAATAAATAAATAAATAAATAAATAAATACTATAATTCACATAGTTTCCCTCTTAGAAAGACATTAAATTTGTCTATGGCCTTCAATTTGAATAACAGACTTCTAGAAAGGATTCAGTAACTATTTTCTGTAAACAAATCAATAGCATAAAACTAATTTCTTCCCTATTTCATTAGTATATGTTTGCAATGCATAGTAAATACCTTCACCACAGGGAAACTGGTCCATATACATATCATATCTTGATCCTTTTTACTTTCCCTCTGCCTCCTCTCTTTCCCATCTCCTATTGCCAGAGCCCTTCCACATTCCTTTGGAGAACCAACTCTTCGATTCATTGATCCTTTTATTATTCTTTTAGTTTAAATTTCCTTAATTTCTACTCTGATCTTCGTAATTTCTTCTATTAGTTTTAGATTTGTATTTTTCCTCTTTCTCTGGCACCTTGAAATGCGTCCTTAGGTTATTTATTTGGGGCAAGTAACGTATGTTGCATAGACGCTTACGTATAATATTCTTACTGGGGTCAGTCAACACTCAGTGGAAGATCTGACAGTTTTCTAAGATATCGCAGTGCTACTACTTTTTTGTTACATAACAGTGGCACATTAAGTGATTGTAACAGTAATGGGAATGTGTGCCTGAGTCTTGGCTAAAAGCATGGACCCTGGCTCTAGCCTAGCTGGATTGGAATTCCCAGTTTTCTGTTCTAACATTTATCGTGTGACCTTTCCTGTGTGTCAGTTTCTCTCCTGTAAAATACAATGAGTGCCTCTCTCTTGCTGGGTCTTGTAGACCACACTAAGCATGCAGAGCTGCTGCAGACCCATAGTAAGCACTGGAAGAGTTTTGCTGAATTGCTTGAACCTCCTCTGACTGAGTGTGAATACTTAAAACCATCAGTGGGAATCTACATGTGTTGAATCTTTACTTAACAGCCCTTTCTCTAGAGAGAATCTATGCTCTCAGACTAGAAAGAAAACACAGGTCAAATATTTATTATCTGAAATGCTTGAGACCAGAAGGGTTTCAGATTTGAGTTTTTTTTTTCTTCCAGATATTGGAACATTTGCAAAGACTTTACCAGTTGAGCATCAGTGATCCAAAAGTGTGATCCGAAATTTAAAATTTTTTGAGCATCATATAGACACTTAGCAAGTTTTGAATTTTGGATTTTTAAATTAGACATGCTCGACCTGTGTGTGTCTGAAGGGTCTGGGATGCTCTCTAGTCCAATCCTGAAAATAGAAATCCTAGCAACAGTTCATTTGTCTATTACCTATCATTCAGGTGAGACATACCTGTTCTAGTAGCATTGATCAGTCCTCACCACTGGGTTTGTGGGACATCTAGCAGGCTCTGGTTGCTCTTTGAGCCACCAAGCTTCACTCAGTTACTTCCTAGTAACACAGAATCCAGAATTATGGCCTCTTGCCAAGGTGTACCACGGCCCTGCACGTGGGAAGACCTGGAAGGCTAGGGTTTATAAGTACTTCATGACAGCTTATACACTTGTATAATATTTGTTCAAACTGACATTTGTAATTCAGTTCATTCAAAGAATTCCATCAATACTAAAAATAGCAACTAATATTTTATGAAATTAAAAGACAAAGAGATCACTTAATAAAGGTACATGTAGATTTATGGTTTTTCTAACATACTGATGTCCCATT